>JAUPFT010000022.1:20364000-20964000 GCA_036936625.1 Parnassius smintheus behrii
GTATCCAGTAGAAAAGAGTCTCCGGTAAGAGAGAGAGAACACTCACCGTATGAAACGTCAGCAGCATTCGGTTCTCCCGAGGGTCCACGTTGTCATCTTTCAGGACTAAGATGTAATTAATGTCTCGTATCCAGTAGAAAGAGTCTCCGGTAGAGAGAGAACACTCACCGTATGAAACGCGAGCAGCATTCGGTTCTCCCGGTCACGTTGTCATCTTTCAGGACTAAGATGTAATTAATGTCTCGTATCCAGTAGAAAGAGTCTCCGGTAGAGAGAGAACACTCACCGTATGAAACGCCAGCAGCATTCGGTTCTCCCGGTCACGTTGTCATCTTTCAGGACTAAGATGTAATTAATGTCTCGTATCCAGTAGAAAGAGTCTCCGGTAGAGAGAGAACACTCACCGTATGAAACGCAGCAGCATTCGGTTCTCCCCGGTTCACGTTGTCATCACTTTCAGGACTAAGATGTAATTAATGTCTCCGTATCCAGTAGAAAAGAGTCTCCCGGTAGAGAGAGAACACTCACGTATGAAACGCAGCAGCATTCGGTTCTCCCGGTTACGTTGTCATCTTTCAGGACTAAGATGTAATTAATGTCTCGTATCCAGTAGAAAGAGTCTCCGGTTAGAGAGAGAACACTCACCGTATGAAACGCAGCAGCATTCGGTTCTCCCGGTTACGTTGTCATCTTTCAGGACTAAGATGTAATTAAATGTCTCCGTATCCAGTAGAAAGAGTCTCCGGTAGAGAGAGAAACACTCACCGTATGAAACGCAGCAGCATTCGGTTCTCCCGGTTACGTTGTCATCTTTCAGGACTAAGATGTAATTAATGTCTCGTATCCAGTAGAAAGAGTCTCCGGTAGAGAGAGAACACTCACCGTATGAAACGCAGCAGCATTCGGTTCTCCCGGTTACGTTGTCATCTTTCAGGACTAAGATGTAATTAATGTCTCGTATCCAGTAGAAAGAGTCTCCGGTAGAGAGAGAACACTCACCGTATGAAACGCAGCAGCATTCGGTTCTCCCGGTTACGTTGTCATCTTTCAGGACTAAGATGTAATTAATGTCTCGTATCCAGTAGAAAGAGTCTCCGGTAGAGAGAGAACACTCACCGGTATGAAACGCAGCAGCATTCGGTTCTCCCGGTTACGTTGTCATCTTTCAGGACTAAGATGTAATTAATGTCTCGTATCCAGTAGAAAGAGTCTCCGGTAGAGAGAGAACACTCACCGTATGAAATGCAGCAGCATTCGGTTCTCCCGGTTACGTTGTCATCTTTCAGGACTAAGATGTAATTAATGTCTCGTATCCAGTAGAAAGAGTCTCCGGTAGAGAGAGAACACTCACCGTATGAAACGCTAGCAAGCATTCGGTTCTCCCGGTTACGTTGTCATCTTTCAGGACTAAGATGTAATTAATGTCTCGTATCCAGTAGAAAGAGTCTCCGGTAGAGAGAGAACACTCACCGTATGAAACGCAGCAGCATTCGTGTTCTCCCCGGTTACGTTGTCATCTTTCAGGACTAAGATGTAATTAATGTCTCGTATCCAGTAGAAAGAGTCTCCGGTAGAGAAGAGAACACTCACAGTATGAAACGCAGCAGCATTCGGTTCTCCCGGTTACGTTGTCATCTTTCAGGACTAAGATGTAATTAATGTCTCGTATCCAGTAGAAAGAGTCTCCGGTAGAGAGAGAACACTCACCGTATGAAACGCAGCAGGCATTCGGTTCTCCCGGTTACGTTGTCATCTTTCAGGACTAAGATGTAATTAATGTCTCGTATCCAGTAGAAAGAGTCTCCGGTAGAGAGAGAACACTCACCGTATGAAACGCAAGCAGCATTCGGTTCTCCCGGTTGTACGTTGTCATCTTTCAGGACTAAGATGTAATTAATGTCTCGTATCCAGTAGAAAGAGTCTCCGGTAGAGAGAGAGAACACTCACCGTATGAAACGCAGCAGCATTCGGTTCTCCCGGTTACGTTGTCATCTTTCAGGACTAAGATGTAATTAATGTCTCGTATCCAGTAGAAAGAGTCTCCGGTAGAGAGAGAACACTCACCGTATGAAACTGCAGCAGCATTCGGTTCTCCCGGTTACGTTGTCATCTTTCAGGACTAAGATGTAATTAATGTCTCGTATCCAGTAGAAAGAGTCTCCGGTAGAGAGAGAACACTCACCGTATGAAACGCAGCAGCATTCGGTTCTCCCGGTTACGTTGTCATCTTTCAGGGACTAAGATGTAATTAATGTCTCGTATCCAGTAGAAAGAGTCTCCGGTAGAGAGAGAACACTCACCGTATGAAACGCAGCAGCATTCGGTTCTCCCGGTTACGTTGTCATCTTTCAGGACTAGAAGATGTAATTAATGTCTCGTATCCAGTAGAAAGAGTCTCCGGTAGAGAGAGAACACTCACCGTATGAAACGCAGCAGCATTCGGTTCTCCCGGTTACGTTGTCATCTTTCAGGACTAAGATGTAATTAATGTCTCGTATCCAGTAGAAAGAGTCTCCGGTAGAGAGAGAACACTCACCGTATGAAACGCAGCAGCATTCGGTTCTCCCGGTTACGTTGTCATCTTTCAGGACTAAGATGTAATTAATGTCTCGTATCCAGTAGAAAGAGTCTCCGGTAGAGAAGAGAACACTCACCGTATGAAACGCAGCAGCATTCGGTTCTCCCGGTTACGTTGTCATCTTTCAGGACTAAGATGTAATTAATGTCTCGTATCCAGTAGAAAGAGTCTCCGGTAGGAGAGAGAACACTCACCGTATGAAACGCAGCAGCATTCGGTTCTCCCGGTTACGTTGTCATCTTTCAGGACTAAGATGTAATTAATGTCTCGTATCCAGTAGAAAGAGTCTCCGGTAGAGAGAGAACACTCACCGTATGAAACGCAGCAGCATTCGGTTCTCCCGGTTACGTTGTCATCTTTCAGGACTAAGATGTAATTAATGTCTCGTATCCAGTAGAAAGAGTCTCCGGTAGAGAGAGAACACTCACCGTATGAAACGCAGCAGCATTCGGTTCTCCCGGTTACGTTGTCATCTTTCAGGACTAAGATGTAATTAATGTCTCGTATCCAGTAGAAAAGAGTCTCCGGTAGAGAAGAGAACACTCACCGTATGAAACGCAGGCAGCATTCGGTTCTCCCGGTTACGTTGTCATCTTTCAGGACTAAGATGTAATTAATGTCTCGTATCCAGTAGAAAGAGTCTCCGGTAGAAAGAGAGAACACTCACCGTATGAAACGCAGCAGCATTCGGTTCTCCCGGTTACGTTGTCATCTTTCAGGACTAAGATGTAATTAATGTCTCGTATCCAGTAGAAAGAGTCTCCGGTAGAAGAGAGAACACTCACCGTATGAAACGCAGCAGCATTCGGTTCTCCCGGTTACGTTGTCATCTTTCAGGACTAAGATGTAATTAATGTCTCGTATCCAGTAGAAAGAGTCTCCGGTAGAGAGAGAACACTCACCGTATGAAACGCAGCAGCATTCGGTTCTCCCGGTTACGTTGTCATCTTTCAGGACTAAGATGTAATTAATGTCTCGTATCCAGTAGAAGGAGTCTCCGGTAGAGAGGAGAACACTCACCGTATGAAACGCTAGCAGGCATTCGGTTCTCCCGGTTACGTTGTCATCTTTCAGGACTAAGATGTAATTAATGTCTCGTATCCAGTAGAAAGAGTCTCCGGTAGAAAGAGAACACTCACCGTATGAAACGCAGCAGCATTCGGTTCTCCCGGTTACGTTGTCATCTTTCAGGACTAAGATGTAATTAATGTCTCGTATCCAGTAGAAAGAGTCTCCGGTAGAGAGAGAACACTCACCGTATGAAACGCAGCAGCATTCGGTTCTCCCGGTTACGTTGTCATCTTTCAGGACTAAGATGTAATTAATGTCTCGTATCCAGTAGAAAGAGTCTCCGGTAGAGAGAGAACACTCACCGTATGAAACGCAGCAGCATTCGGTTCTCCCGGTTACGTTGTCATCTTTCAGGACTAAGATGTAATTAATGTCTCGTATCCAGTAGAAAGAGTCTCCGGTAGAGAGAGAACACTCACCGTATGAAACGCAGCAGCATTCGGTTCTCCCGGTTACGTTGTCATCTTTCAGGACTAAGATGTAATTAATGTCTCGTATCCAGTAGAAAGAGTCTCCGGTAGAGAGAGAACACTCACCGTATGAAACGCAGCAGCATTCGGTTCTCCCGGTTACGTTGTCATCTTTCAGGACTAAGATGTAATTAATGTCTCGTATCCAGTAGAAAGAGTCTCCGGTAGAGAGAGAACACTCACCGTATGAAACGCAGCAGCATTCGGTTCTCCCGGTTACGTTGTCATCTTTCAGGACTAAGATGTAATTAATGTCTCGTATCCAGTAGAAAGAGTCTCCGGTAGAGAGAGAACACTCACCGTACGAAACGCAGCAGCATTCGGTTCTTCCCGGTTACGTTGTCATCTTTCAGGACTAAGATGTAATTAATGTCTCGTATCCAGTAGAAAGAGTCTCCGGTAGAGAGAGAACACTCACCGTATGAAACGCAGCAGCATTCGGTTCTCCCGGTTACGTTGTCATCTTTCAGGACTAAGATGTAATTAATGTCTCGTATCCAGTAGAAAGAGTCTCCGGTAGAGAGAGAACACTCACCGTATGAAACGCAGCAGCATTCGGTTCTCCCGGTTACGTTGTCATCTTTCAGGACTAAGATGTAATTAATGTCTCGTATCCAGTAGAAAGAGTCTCCGGTAGAGAGAGAACACTCACCGTATGAAACGCAGCAGCATTCGGTTCTCCCGGTTACGTTGTCATCTTTCAGGACTAAGATGTAATTAATGTCTCGTATCCAGTAGAAAGAGTCTCCGGTAGAGAGAGAACACTCACCGTATGAAACGCAGCAGCATTCGGTTCTCCCGGTTACGTTGTCATCTTTCAGGACTAAGATGTAATTAATGTCTCGTATCCAGTAGAAAGAGTCTCCGGTAGAGAGAGAACACTCACCGTATGAAACGCAGCAGCATTCGGTTCTCCCGGTTACGTTGTCATCTTTCAGGACTAAGATGTAATTAATGTCTCGTATCCAGTAGAAAGAGTCTCCGGTAGAGAGAGAACACTCACCGTATGAAACGCAGCAGCATTCGGTTCTCCCGGTTACGTTGTCATCTTTCAGGACTAAGATGTAATTAATGTCTCGTATCCAGTAGAAAGAGTCTCCGGTAGAGAGAGAACACTCACCGTATGAAACGCAGCAGCATTCGGTTCTCCCGGTTACGTTGTCATCTTTCAGGACTAAGATGTAATTAATGTCTCGTATCCAGTAGAAAGAGTCTCCGGTAGAGAGAGAACACTCACCGTATGAAACGCAGCAGCATTCGGTTCTCCCGGTTACGTTGTCATCTTTCAGGACTAAGATGTAATTAATGTCTCGTATCCAGTAGAAAGAGTCTCCGGTAGAGAGAGAACACTCACCGTATGAAACGCAGCAGCATTCGGTTCTCACGGTCACGTCAACCAATGCGTGCGGTTGCCGATTCGCGTGCCCAATGTGGCAAATATGGTAAATATTTTTCCTGCGAGGTAATAAATTAGAAGGAATTCCAGCATTGGCATTTTGATAGACTGCAATGAATGAATGAATTAAATAGTTAATTTATATATATATATATATATATATATATATATATATATATATATATATATATATATATATATATATATATATTTAAAAAGCTCTTAAAATCGAGACGCGCCTCACAATTCTTTCAATATTATTTGGAATAAACTTGGACAAAACTTGTTCTATTCATTGCATTCGTAATCAGACCATCACCTAAAAGTAGGGCGCCATTTGCAGCACCGTCTGTCATAAAGGTCGAAAAATATTAAATAACCATAGTGAATTTAGAGAGCTTCATAAACAATAATAGCGAATATTATTGTATTTTTTAATTGTACATTAATTGCTACGTAGGCCAGCAGACATTTAAAACTTCTGCGATGTATCATCTTCAACATTATCATTACAACCTCTCACAAGCTATCTGCGGAAAATGGATCTTCCCCAAAATGCGGTCCTGATGCTATAGACCTCCCCTTGCGACATAGACAGTATCTATTGACTTCTCGCATGTCTTATCAAGTTGTCGTTCCAACTAGTGGGAGCTGCCCTTCACTTCACTTTCCAGAGCGAGGCCGGCCCATTGTCACTTCAGCACGGAGTACATTATATATGGGAGTCACTTCAACTTACCCTTGGACTATGTCGTTTATTCCGGTTCTACTGCGAAGAACTTGATACCTTCAGCACCATCCTCATCGTAACAGCTCTACAACCTCAAAATACGGTATTTCATTGCTTTATCTTCATTTAATTAAATAGCAAATATTATTGAGGTCCAAAATATATGCGTTGAAGAGTAAAGAAAACGTTGTTTTTGATTCTTTACATTACTGTTCAATATCTATTTTGGAATTGCTACTCCCAAAATGTTATTATTCTATAGAACGAAAATGACCTACATACGAATAGGTATTTATAGAACACAATTACGCGTCAGTTACCAATGTTTAAAGGAGTAAAGTTTGGGATATGATTTTATATAAAATTTGACATATTTAATTATTAAATTTGGTATAAATATAGAAATAAATTAATGACAATTAGATATAAATAAATTAATGACAGTTCGCGCCGCGCGAATTTTCGCTACGGCAAATGTCCCGTGGCCAGGCTGTTAGCGTAACAAATGGCCATTTACTCTTGCCTTGAAGACGCCCAGATTTTATTCAGACGGAAAGATAGACGCCGGCAAATTATTCCACTCCCTTGCTGTACGCATTAAAAAAGTTACTGGTGAGTACGGTGGATGTGGCAAAGCTTCCCACAAGCTCTTACATTTTAGAGACCATCTGTTGTACAATATGATGTCGCACGTTGTAGTGACGGAGCAGCGGAGACGAGTGGTTGGCAAAATCTGGTTAGAGGCGTGCGAGCTTGTCCATCGTTGTGTTCAGTTCTTCACAGTACACATCTGCTCGTACCGTTTAGTAAGAAGCTGTGATAAATCACACCAGCGCTAAACCACCAAACAGGTCACTGTTTGGTGGTGGTCATCACTGTTCTAGGAGTAAGTTTTCGCTTAGGGTATTGCTTATGAGCTGAATCAGAATCCACCCAACTTGTTGAACGCTTGCGATTGTCAAACAGAAACCATTTTCGTCGCAGGTAACGATGCGGTTCAAAATACCTTCGTTTGTGTGCCTGTTAAGCAGTGCAAGGCACGTCTTGACGCCTACTTCGCGCTGGCGATCATAAAGTTCATGAGGCGCCCATTCGTTAAGCATTTTTACCTTGCACATTTAACTCAAACGGACCGCTATTATTTTGATACTAGCTTCAAAAGCTGCTGCTAATTACGCATTAGATTGAATATTATATCAACTTCCACAATCGCCGTTAATTTTCCATTGTCTACCAAAGTTTTCGGACGACCAAGGAGTTCACTTTTGAGTTCAAAATTTCCTGAACGGAAGCGGGCATACCAATAATCGCCAATGCGTTCGTTTGTAGCGTTCGCTACGCAAACGTCGTTGATGTTACGTACCTACCGAATACCGATTGTGCCGCGTTGCTGCTACGACGGTACTCATATTCCATAATTACTTGAATGTTTAACTTATCCATGATGACGAAAAAGTAATGTAGTAATGCAGCACATAAAACTTTAGTTAAAAATTTCATTGGCACCGGCGGGGAGAGAACACGAGTTGCTCGCCCTTTATGATATTTACGGCCAGTGTTTAAGCACTGAGCCGTACCAACTGCTACTTATCAAAACTAGCAATAAAAGGGCAACATACTTTATATGTTAACCGTGATGAACTATGCATTCTTTCAAATCTCTTTCATGAAATATTCGTGGTATTTTTTATTAATGAAATAACTGTTTGCTCTCATGTCCATGTTATTAATTCCTGAGCACTCGCAGCTGTCGTTCTCGGGCAGTGAAGTAGGGTCGAGCCCGCTTATTATGCGTAAAACAATTCATTTTTCTGTAAAAATAAATATGTGATATTTTTATTACATAAATGTAGGCTTATTTACAGTATAGATTTTAGTGGTTTGGAAACTTCTGAGAAATAAAAAGATAAAATCATTTTCACATAATGGCCTCTAATCAGCGCGCAGCAAAACATTTGAAGAATTTGTGCCTTGACTTCAGAAGCTATTATGTTTAAATAATTTATTTTATTTTAATTTTAATGGTTTATACTTTTAGTTTAAATAAAAAAATGAATGCAGTAGTTTTTGTTGTGGCGACGTAAGATAATTTATTGCACTATATCACCCCGTGCGTATCAAAAGAGGCGACAGTGGATAACAACCGGAAAATGGGTTGTAGCATAATTCTGATAACATTTTTTTCAAGGAAGAGGGAGCATACGGCTCACCTGATGGTAAGTGATTACCGCCGCCCATGAACAACTGCAACACCAGAGGGATTGCAGACGCGTTGCCAGCCTTTTAAAAAGGAGTAGGCTCCTTCCTTGGAGGTCTATAAGTCTTATCGGTCCCGAAAAATAGCTGGTGGTATTCGATTCCACAAGGAAGTTGTGCGAGGAAGAAAACTTCTTTTAAATCACACAGTGGTGGACCGCCAGTCATCCAAATGGTATGGATGGTATCGCGAGCTTGTCGTGGATGTGCGATGGTGAAATTGTGCGACTGGAATTTGTCCGAGCAATTTCTCAGAACACTCCCCGTGGTAAACGCGATAAAATATGCAAAGAGTTGCAAGTTATCTTCGCCGTTCCAGTGATTCAAACCGATCGGAAAGAGCTCAGTTGCCGACGATTCGATAAAAAGGGTCTCCGGTTCTCTACACTCACCATACGAAAAACAACAGCATTAAGCTATTATTTCACGCTGGTAATCTGTGAGAGCGTGGTCCTTCCCCGGTCGAGCCGACCCATTCGTGCTACAACTACCAGGCGGTCCCATAATGAACTGGCCTGATATAGTTCAACGCGACATGTCGCTACATGTTGTGTTGCATTAAATAGTACGTTTATCGTGCACTTAATATAAGAAACATGCATCGACATGAAATGCTTAGTCTTAGTTTAACAGGCATTTGAATAACGAGAGTCGCGTATTTTTTCAAAATGTCGAAAACTGAGTATCGAAGTGTCATAAAGTTTCTGTTTAAAGAAGGTTTATCCCCTGCCCAAATGAAAGAACGATTGGATGGCGTGTATAAGGAGTCTGCCCCCTCTTATAGCACAGTGAAAAATTGGGTGAAAGAGTTTCGCCTCGGGAGAGAAACCGTCGAAGACTTTGGCCACGACGGTCGACCTGTGGAAGTGCTCACTCCCGAAACGATTGCTCTTATCGAAGAGGAGGTTCTGAGTGACCGCCGTTTGAAGATTAGAAAAATTGCAGCAAGGCTTGGGCTCTCTAAGAGTACCGTTCATCGCGCGATCCATGAACATCTTCACATGAAAAAAGTGAGTGCAAGATGGGTACCGAAACTTCTTTCAGCGGTACAGAGACAGGAAAGAGTGCGCTGCGCTTCGGAGTTTTTGGATCTTTGTGGCGAAAATCCAAAGACTGTGATCGAGCGGCTAGTGACTGGTGATGAAACTATGACCTTGTATTATGATCCACAAAGCAAGCGCGAGTCAATGGAATGGCGTTATAAGGGTGAAAAGCCCCCTAGAAAGGCAAAGGTGCAACAATCGACTAAAAAACTGATGTGCACAATATTTTGGGATTTTCAAGGCATTTTGATGGTGGATTTTAAAGAACGTAATACAGTCGTGAACGGCGAATATTATGCTTCTTTAATATATAAATTACGAGACAAGATAAAGGAAAAACGAAGAGGCAAGCTGTCTAAAGGTGTCCTGTTGCTCCATGACAACGCCCCTGTTCATACAGCTTGTGTTTCGAAGGATGCAGTTCGTCAATGCGGGTTCACAGAAATTCAACATTCACCTTACAGTCCAGACATGGCCCCGTCCGACTATTATTTATTTCCAAATTTAAAGCGGGACTTAAGAGGAAGAAAATTTTCAAGCGATGAAGAGTTGCAGGCGGCCGTCTTCAGTCATTTTGAGGATAAAAAATGTGATTATTTTTATAAAGGTTTAGAGATGTTGATTCACAGATGTCAGAAGTGTGTTAGTATTCATGGTGATTATATTGAAAAATAAAATTGGTTTCGTTTCATTTCCTTCATTGGTTCATAGTTAGGCCAATTCATTATGGGACCGCCTACGTATACTACTAATATAACTGCAGCATGGCTCTACCACGTATAAACTATGGCAAGTACCCTATGAAGCAATACGCACAAATTAAGTACGCCTGTTTTCGGCTCGCACTTTTGACGTTATTCCTGTTGCCTATATGAGTATTCAATTTTTGGTGGAAATGCTTTGGTGGTGTAGCTTGATAATTGATTTCCACGTTGTTTATAGAAAGAAAGAAAGAAAGAAGAAAGAAAACATTTATTGCTCGAATACGCCACATGTACATTTAAACCATAAACATAAAAAATACATAGTAAAACACATCACATATTAAACACATCACACATTTTACGCACACAAGTGTGTGTGGCGTACACGGCAAACAGACCACTGCCGCAGTCGATACGAGACTACAGCGCTACAGTTTTCAGTGGGCCTGTGAATTAAGTGACGTGCGGACGTTCACACCGTCATTGATAGACTAATAATAATTAACATAGATTACATGAATGAACTAACTGGATCTAGTACCAAGAATGTCCGAAACATTGTAAAAAGTATTGTTATCACCATAAGAGTCATGTATCTATGAGGTATCAGTTGGAAATAATATAAAAGAAGAAACACTAAATGATGGTACCCTACAAAAATATTTTCTCACAGGTATGTAATCATAGCCATAATCTTAAGCAATAATATTATCATTAGAAACAATATTCGAATAAAGTCAATAATGATTTAACATATACTTGTATCATGGTTATAATTAATAGCATGAAAAACACTTTTATTTCAGCCTTTAAGCTTAAAAAAAAAGTACTATGCACTCATATGCTTTCCGTATGACCCCGCCGGACAGCGCTAAGTGTCTGTAATTATTTAGGTGGGTAAATATCAAGCCATAGCTTTTTGAACAATAATTAGGTGAGTTTTATATTTTATTTTAAATGTATTTAATGTTTTCAGACTACGAAGCGGTGGCGGCAGGTTATTCCAGCATTTAGAGGCAGAATATAACTTCCACGAAAGGCGATGGTACGATGGTAGGGAACAACCAAAGAGTAACATGACGAGCGAGTGATCTTTGATTGTACGTCGCGAGACCACACTAATTTGTGATAAAGATAAGGTGGTACATTATATTTAATTAATCCAAATAGAAATGTGTCTAGGTGGTGTTAGTTACATATACCTATGATATGAAGATCGCTGACTACTACACCTAGAACAGTTGCTTTGTAAACCAACAGCAATGCAAGCGCAGCAATTCAAGCCACGTGCCGGATGTATAAAATATCATGTACTCATTTACACAAGGCTCATTCTGTTAGATTAATTAGCTATAGTAACATAATTTGTAATTATATTTTAAATATATTTTATAAGTAAATTTGGTTTTTTTTCGAACCTCCGGCCGCAGTTAACGTAATTGGCGCAGTCGGTAGGATACTCAGGGGTAGTTTTGCGATAGTTAGGGAATATCTTTTCATAACCGTGAAGCACCCCGGCGGCTATCAAGTCCCTTCAAAGAGTATCCGGATCTACGGACCAGCTGCAGACCAGGAGGAGAATCCAGCCTTCGATTCATCGAGAGAAACCAGATGAAATCCACGTGAGTACACTTGAATTGATCTCGTGTTGCTCTCCCTTATCCCTAAGTTTTAAATCTTTCCCTTCAAGATTTATCATCCTAGCCTCTTCGCTCTGACAGCGCGCGACATGTTACACTCCCGTTCACTCGGGACCTTTTTGGCGGGAAAATTTGTTAGTAGAAAATTTTTTGCTATATTGCAAATTTTGCTATATTTTCACTTTGAGACAATAGTTATGGATAAAACTTACAGGAATTCTTGTTGAATGTATAAACTATCGAATAAAATTATTTTTGGTTGCTAGAAATTCTAATAAAATAGGTAAATTACCCTGTATAGCATAGTAGTAGTATATACTTCAATTTTAGTGACAAAATTACTACTAATTTGAATTCTACACTTTTGTTTTTGGAGAAATTTATATCAAATTGTTTGGAAATATGTATATTTTTATGTTTTATGTGTTTCCATTCGTTACTCATACCAAAATATTAAAATATAAAAAAATAAAAAAAAAATAAAATAATATTTTATCTGTGACATTTCGAACAATATTTCTAAAATATGTTCGTGTGAATTTGAAATAAATACAACGTCATGTTATTTGAAATATATACGAAAACTATTTTTACTTACATTTTACACTAAAAATAAATGAGAATTTGATAAATAACACATTTATGAACCAACCTCCAAATTAGGCCTTCCGAAGTTTGAAGTACTTTTGGCAATTTACTTTTCACTTTTTATACCACAAATTATATATCTACGTGTTTACTATATTACAAGAAATGTAAAAAGTATAAAACTTTCGTTTTTAGTCCAGACACAAATATAAAATTCTATAAAAAACACGGAACACCGTCATCAAAGTGACACGTGGAACGCCGGAAGTTCAGAGTGATTTCTTTTTTTTTTTTTCTAAGAAACATTGCCAGGTTATGGTTTAAAATAAAAGAGCATATCTTTGTCTTTGATACTAATATCTATTGCATAGTGTCTTTGGTTTTGTTTAAAACGAAAAAATAGTTTTTTCATAGGTAGACATGTTTACATAATTCTGATCGAATTAGGTCACGGTTTGGCGGACGGAAGGTTGGTATTGCGCGATCCAAAGTGAGCATGGGATGGTTAACGGGCTAGAGTAACTCGTTCTCGGGAGCCTGAATCTCGACAGGCTCGCCGTCATATATTAGATAATAATAGGCAAACCGATTTAGATTTAGAATTAGAATTAAATAATACTTATTTAACACAGATGGCCCATGACCCGGACACAATTTTTAAGGCTTTACGCCTCGTCCCGGAGTTTGATGGGAACCCTAACGTCTTAACTAGATTTATAAAAATATGTGACACACTAGCCTCGCAGTACCTAAGCAATGCGCCCGGTAGTGAATTTTCTAATTTATGTCTTTTGAACGGTATTCTTAACAAAATAACAGGAACCGCTGCCTGCACTATAAACTCTAATGGCATTCCTGAAAATTGGTTAGGTATTAGGACAGCACTAATAAATAATTTTTCCGACCAGCGGGACGAAACGGCTTTATATAACGACCTCTCCTTAGCTTCGCAAGGCAATAGAACTCCACAAGAATTTTACGACCATTGCCAAACTTTGTTTAGCACGATAATGACTTACGTATCTTTACATGAGACCATACCGACCACCATCGATGCCAAACGGGATCTTTATAGGAAAGTCGCAATGCAAGCATATGTCCGCGGCTTAAAGGAACCTTTAGGATCTCGTATACGTTGCATGCGACCGTCGACAATAGAGAAAGCATTAGAATATGTACAGGAGGAATTAAACATTATGTATCTCCAACAGCGCAACGACTCCATAAAAAGTCAACATTCCCCCAAGTTCATTCCACCATCCACACCACCTTCCATTCCTCAACATCAACCTTTCCAAACTCCAGTACCTAATTGGCCAGCTCCTGTTGGGCAAAAACCTTATAGACCCCCACCTCAGACGTTCAAATTTCCTCAACCCGTACCACACCAACAGCGCATGCCAACTAATACCCAGCGCATGTTCCGTGCACCCCCTCCTAACTACAACCAGCGTAGTAACGTGTTCCGATTGCCACCCCGGAATAACCCTCAACAACCTCAGCCCATGAGTGGAGTCCAGCGTTTTATTCCCAAGGCTTTACCACACACAAAAATGTTGACAGGACATGACAGGAATAAATTCGGCAATCCGCCACCAACAAATTATTTCAAATCCCGCGAAATGAATACAAACGAATGCGCTGCGTATAACGATTCATATTACGAGTATAACCCTGAATACGAGTACGCACACTACACCGACTATACCGACTTTAACAATGCTTATGCCCCGGATTCTGCTTCTGATTTTTCTTATTATGACCAGACTGACGAAAACCAAGATAATAATTATTATATTCAAAATCAATCACAAGTAGAATCTAAGCACTCCGATCAGGATTTTCAGGACGATTCGACTATAAAAAAACCAAAATAGAATTAAATCTTCAGACTCAAAGACAATTACCATACATACAGATAGCAAACCCCCCATTAAAATTTTTGATAGATACTGGCGCGAATCAATCTTTTATTAGCCCTGAAGCTGTAGAAAAATTTTTCAGTGATTTCCCACTAAATTTTGACCCGTTCGAAGTAACAAACATACACGCGACAAGTCGTAATAATTATTCTATAACGTTACCTTGTTTTTCTGAATTTAATGATTCCGATAAAGTGAAATTCTTTGTGTATCGCTTTCATGACTATTTTGACGGCCTTATAGGTTTGGATTTATTAAGTAAATGGGAGGCCCGTATAGATTTAAAAGAGGGACAATTAGTAACGCATTCAGCATGTAATCCCATAAAATTATATAACTCGCGTAACGTTAATTTATACGAAGATATAATACCTGCAAACTCTTCAAAAATTATTAGAGTTCCATTGAATACAAGGGATGGCGAAGCCTATATTATGGAACAGGTTCTATGTAATTGTACTATTCACGAATGTGTTACCACTGTCGTCAATAATCGCGGTTATATTGAGGTAGAGAACCCAACACCAAACGATATAATATTTTCACTCGACCGACCAGCCCACGCGGAATTATTTAATATTGAGTGCACGCGTACCGAACAATTATCAGCACGCGCAAAAGACGTAGTTTCGCGATTACGTACAGACCACCTAAACGAGGAGGAAAAAGCTAATTTAGTAGCACTTTGCTCTCGTTACTCGGACGTTTTTTACATAGAAGGTGAAAGCCTCACTTTCACAAATAGAATAAAACATCGGATTCGAACCACGGACGAAGTACCAATACACACTAAAAGCTATCGTTATCCATTCATACATAGACAGGAAGTTAAGAACCAAATAAGCAAAATGTTAGAGCAGGGTATTATAAGACCTTCCGAATCTGCATGGAGCTCACCCATCTGGGTTGTGCCAAAGAAAGTAGATGCTTCTGGCAAACAGAAGTGGCGTCTCGTAGTTGACTTTCGCAAATTAAACGAAAAGACACTTGACGATAAATACCCTATCCCGAACATTAGTGATGTTCTTGACAAATTAGGGAAGTGCCAATATTTTACCACCTTGGACTTAGCAAGCGGATTTTATCAGGTAGAAATGGACCCTCAGGACATAGCAAAAACCGCTTTTAATGTAGAGCATGGCCATTTCGAATTCCTTCGCATGCCAATGGGCCTGAAGAACAGTCCATCTACGTTCCAGAGAGTTATGGACAACGTGTTAAGGGGGCTACAGAATCATATATGCCTTGTATACCTAGATGACATAATTGTGTTCAGCACTTCACTCCAAGAACACATAGTTAACCTAGAGAAAGTATTTAGTAGACTTCGTGAGTCCAACTTTAAAATTCAAATGGACAAATCGGAGTTTCTCAAACATGAAACGGCTTATCTCGGTCATATTATCACCAGGGACGGTATTAAACCAAACCCCGATAAAATTTCGGCTGTACAAAAATACCCCATTCCAAAGAATCCAAAAGAAATTAAACAATTTTTAGGCCTTCTCGGTTATTACAGAAAGTTCATTCCGGATTTCGCCCGTATTACTAAACCATTAACTCAGTGTCTTAAGAAAGGCAAAAAGGTAACAATAGACAATAATTACGTTAACGCTTTCGAAAAATGTAAGTCTCTTTTGACAAACGATCCCATCTTGCAATATCCAGACTTTACTAAAGAGTTTAACCTAACGACAGATGCTTCTAACTTTGCCATTGGTGCCGTACTGTCACAAGGTCCAATAGGATCCGACAAACCAGTCTGCTACGCTTCTCGTACGTTAAACGAAAGCGAAGTTAATTACAGTACAATCGAAAAAGAACTTCTCGCCATAGTCTGGGCTACGAAATACTTTAGACCATATTTGTTTGGACGTAAATTTAAAATTTTGACAGACCACAAACCATTGCAGTGGATGATGAATTTGAAAGAACCGAATTCTCGTCTCACAAGATGGCGACTTAGACTCAGTGATTATGACTTTACAGTAATTTATAAGAAAGGCAAAATTAACACCAATGCCGATGCTCTCTCACGTATAGAGATTCACAATGAAGACACAAGGATGTTAATGAACGAAATTGACGAACTAAACTCGTTAATAGGCAACCCAAGCGAAGGTATAGCGAACTCTTCGACTGAGACCGTACACACCAGTAACGAACACCCTATACTTGAAATTCCTATAACTGACGAACCACTCAATAAGTTTAATAGACAGATTCACTTGACTGTTGTTAGCGACGTTAAACGAAAAACCATTTTGACTAAACCCTTCGATACCCATACACGTGTTAGCATTCAACTATCTGAAAATAGTCTCAAAGAAGACGTCATAAACGCTGTAAAAGAGTATGTCAATTCGAAAATCAAAACAGCTCTCTTAATAAACCCACCTTTAGCATTATATAAAGTAATACCCATCTTACAGGATAAATTTAAAAGCTCTTCACTTAACCTTGTTTTAACTAAATTCGAGTTAGAGAATGTTAAGGAATATTTGCGACAACAAGAAATTATTCGTCACTATCACGACGGTAAAACCAACCACCGTGGTATTAATGAGTGTTACCTAGCATTATCTCGCAAATACTATTGGCCAAAAATGAAAGACCATATTACAAAATTTATTAACGAGTGTACCATCTGCGGACAGGCCAAATACGATAGAAACCCAGTAAGACCTCAATTTAATGTAGTACCACCTGCAACCAAACCCTTTGAGATAATTCACATGGACCTCTTTACAGTTCAAAGTGAAAAATATGTAACTTTTATAGACGTTTTTACAAAATACGGACAAGCTTACCATTTACGCGACGGAACCGCTATTAGTATATTACAGGCCCTTCTACAATATTGTACCCATCACGGTGTTCCCCTAACAATAATTACTGACAACGGAACAGAGTTCACTAATCAATTATTCTTAGAATTTACTAGACTCCATAAGATAAATCACCATCGTATTTTAGCCCATTCTCCTAACGATAACGGTAATATTGAAAGGTTCCATTCGACCCTTTTGGAACATATTAGAATTTTAAAATTACAACATAAGGACGAACCGGTCATCAATCTCATGCCTTACGCAATAATAGCCTACAATAGCTCAATACACAGTTTTACTAGATGTCGACCATTTGACTTATTAACGGGACACTTTGACCATAGAGACTGTCTTGACATCGACATAACCCAGAAACTACTACAGCAGTATGTACAGACGCATAGGGATCAAATGAAAAAGGTGTACGAAATTATTAATAGCACGTCACTAGCCAATCGCACAGCCATTATAGAGAATAGGAATAAGGACCGCGAACCGGAAATAGAATACGCACCGCAGCAGCAAGTTTTTATTAAAAATCCATTTGCCGCCCGCCAAAAAACCGCACCACGTTATACTCAGGACACCGTATTAGCCGATTTACCCATTCATATATATACATCTAAAAAACGTGGCCCAGTAGCAAAATCACGGCTCAAGCGTGTCCCTAAAGCAGTTAATTTGTTGCAGGATACTGCTAACAATGCTCCTTCAAAGGACTCAGACGACAGAGATAAAACTTGAAAGTCTATCAGACGGACCAGGACTACTACCGTATAAACTAGGACCCACGAAATTGACTACTCATTACCATACATTTTTACAGTACGTACGACTTGATGACATTGAAGGTAATATCCACTCCCTACAGAATCAACTACTGACTTTCCAAAACCAACTGACTAACGATACTTACTTACTGTACGAAATCCAAATAGATTATCTGTCCAACAAACTTGGCAAGGTGTTAAGTCATCTCAGAACCCTAGAGCCCAATAGAGCTAAAAGAGGTCTTATAGATAGTCTTGGTTCAGTCATAAAAAGCATAACTGGTAACTTATATTATACAGACGCGTTAAGATATAACGAGGCAATTAAAACCCTTAAGGATAATCAACTGAGCGTTGCATCCGAATTCGATCAACATCTCAGCGAAGGAAAGAATGGATGTCTAAGCATAGTAATGCAGTTATTGAGATAGCGGAAAATCAAAGGAAAATTAATGAGACTTTGATACTTATATTAAATAGTAATGCATATAGGCAAACTAGTTTAATTAAATACGCTAAATTCGCGCAATTGTTAGAAATAATTAGTGATAATGTTGAGGACTTAATGCTAGAATTAATTAGAATAGAAAACACTTTAGCTTTTATTCGTGCATCTAGCACGCACCATTCTATGATAGATATAGATGTATTAGGTTCCATGTTAAGTAAGCTTAGAAGTATTTATAGCTCGGATCAGATATTAAATTTAGAACTCAGAGACTATTATGACGTAATAAAACCCGGCTCATATTACACGGAAAAACAAATCGTGTTCATCTTTAAATTTCCTATAACTTCTAGAGATAATTTTGATTTATATAGATTATCCATTGTCCCAAATAAAAATTCACAGGCCCTTATCCCAACCTATCCCTTCATAGCAACTAACGAGTTATCATTCGTGTACATTGAGACAGAATGTCCGAAGTTCAACCACTGGTATCTCTGTGAAGAACGCACTACCTATCAGATTCGAACACAACCCGATTGCATCCAAGAGTTGATCACCAAGCAAGTCATACAAGAAGCCTGCAATCTTACTACTATCATCCTGTCAAAAGAAGCGATGGAAAAACTAGATGACCAGCATTATATCCTGTCCTTTCCACACTATACCAAGGTACAATTGTCCTGCGGAAGAAAAGAATTCACCATGCTACAAGGGAGTTATCTCATTACGATTCCAGCCAGCTGTCTTCTTAAAACTGCCGAGTTCACCATCGTCAACGACAATAATGAGATAAAAGGTCAACCTCTAAAGCTCACTGGACTACCTTTCAGATCTCCGGAACAAGCTACAGCATCTACCCGCATCCACCTAAACTCAATCCATCTCCAAGGATTACACAGCATCCAAGACAAAATTCTCATGCAATCACCAGTACAACTACGTGCCATAAGTGACACATTATATCATACGACAATTCCCTTTTATATCATATTATCGAGTGGAGGTATCCTTATCTTTGTACTGGCCACCCGTCGCTACATATCAAGATGCAGAAAGGAAACGAGCAAAGCAGCGCAATCACCAACACCTAATCCAGAAGACCATGGAAACTCCGAAATTCCGGCAACATTTTCCCTGAAAATACTCAAATAGTTGCCGTTCTGAGGGTGGAGGAGTTACATATACCTATGATATGAAGATCGCTGACTACTACACCTAGAACAGTTGCTTTGTAAACCAACAGCAATGCAAGCGCAGCAATTCAAGCCACGTGCCGGATGTATAAAATATCATGTACTCATTTACACAAGGCTCATTCTGTTAGATTAATTAGCTATAGTAACATAATTTGTAATTATATTTTAAATATATTTTATAAGTAAATTTGGTTTTTTTTCGAACCTCCGGCCGCAGCTAACGTAATTGGCGCAGTCGGTAGGATACTCAGGGGTAGTTTTGCGATAGTTAGGGAATATCTTTTCATAACCGTGAAGCACCCCGGCGGCTATCAAGTCCCTTCAAAGAGTATCCGGATCTACGGACCAGCTGCAGACCAGGAGGAGAATCCAGCCTTCGATTCATCGAGAGAAACCAGATGAAATCCACGTGAGTACACTTGAATTGATCTCGTGTTGCTCTCCCTTATCCCTAAGTTTTAAATCTTTCCCTTCAAGATTTATCATCCTAGAGTAACTCGTTCTCGGGAGCCTGAATCTCGACAGGCTCGCCGTCATATATTAGATAATAATAGGCAAACCGATTTAGATTTAGAATTAGAATTAAATAATACTTATTTAACAGAGATGGCCCATGACCCGGACACAATTTTTAAGGCTTTACGCCTGGTCCCGGAGTTTGATGGGAACCCTAACGTCTTAACTAGATTTATAAAAATATGTGACACACTAGCCTCGCAGTACCTAAGCAATGCGCCCGGTAGTGAATTTTCTAATTTATGTCTTTTGAACGGTATTCTTAACAAAATAACAGGAACCGCTGCCTGCACTATAAACTCTAATGGCATTCCTGAAAAATGGTTAGGTATTAGGACAGCACTAATAAATAATTTTTCCGACCAGCGGGACGAAACGGCTTTATATAACGACCTCTCCTTAGCTTCGCAAGGCAATAGAACTCCACAAGAATTTTACGACCATTGCCAAACTTTGTTTAGCACGATAATGACTTACGTATCTTTACATGAGACCATACCGACCACCATCGATGCCAAACGGGATCTTTATAGGAAAGTCGCAATGCAAGCATATGTCCGCGGCTTAAAGGAACCTTTAGGATCTCGTATACGTTGCATGCGACCGTCGACAATAGAGAAAGCATTAGAATATGTACAGGAGGAATTAAACATTATGTATCTCCAACAGCGCAACGACTCCATAAAAAGTCAACATTCCCCCAAGTTCATTCCACCATCCACACCACCTTCCATTCCTCAACATCAACCTTTCCAAACTCCAGTACCTAATTGGCCAGCTCCTGTTGGGCAAAAACCTTATAGACCCCCACCTCAGACGTTCAAATTTCCTCAACCCGTACCACACCAACAGCGCATGCCAACTAATACCCAGCGCATGTTCCGTGCACCCCCTCCTAACTACAACCAGCGTGGTAACGTGTTCCGATTGCCACCCCGGAATAACCCTCAACAACCTCAGCCCATGAGTGGAGTCCAGCGTTTTATTCCCAAGGCTTTACCACACACAAAAATGTTGACAGGACATGACAGGAATAAATTCGGCAATCCGCCACCAACAAATTATTTCAAATCCCGCGAAATGAATACAAACGAATGCGCTGCGTATAACGATTCATATTACGAGTATAACCCTGAATACGAGTACGCACACTACACCGACTATACCGACTTTAACAATGCTTATGCCCCGGATTCTGCTTCTGATTTTTCTTATTATGACCAGACTGACGAAAACCAAGATAATAATTATTATATTCAAAATCAATCACAAGTAGAATCTAAGCACTCCGATCAGGATTTTCAGGACGATTCGACTATAAAAAAACCAAAATAGAATTAAATCTTCAGACTCAAAGACAATTACCATACATACAGATAGCAAACCCCCCATTAAAATTTTTGATAGATACTGGCGCGAATCAATCTTTTATTAGCCCTGAAGCTGTAGAAAAATTTTTCAGTGATTTCCCACTAAATTTTGACCCGTTCGAAGTAACAAACATACACGCGACAAGTCGTAATAATTATTCTATAACGTTACCTTGTTTTTCTGAATTTAATGATTCCGATAAAGTGAAATTCTTTGTGTATCGCTTTCATGACTATTTTGACGGCCTTATAGGTTTGGATTTATTAAGTAAATGGGAGGCCCGTATAGATTTAAAAGAGGGACAATTAGTAACGCATTCAGCATGTAATCCCATAAAATTATATAACTCGCGTAACGTTAATTTATACGAAGATATAATACCTGCAAACTCTTCAAAAATTATTAGAGTTCCATTGAATACAAGGGATGGCGAAGCCTATATTATGGAACAGGTTCTATGTAATTGTACTATTCACGAATGTGTTACCACTGTCGTCAATAATCGCGGTTATATTGAGGTAGAGAACCCAACACCAAACGATATAATATTTTCACTCGACCGACCAGCCCACGCGGAATTATTTAATATTGAGTGCACGCGTACCGAACAATTATCAGCACGCGCAAAAGACGTAGTTTCGCGATTACGTACAGACCACCTAAACGAGGAGGAAAAAGCTAATTTAGTAGCACTTTGCTCTCGTTACTCGGACGTTTTTTACATAGAAGGTGAAAGCCTCACTTTCACAAATAGAATAAAACATCGGATTCGAACCACGGACGAAGTACCAATACACACTAAAAGCTATCGTTATCCATTCATACATAGACAGGAAGTTAAGAACCAAATAAGCAAAATGTTAGAGCAGGGTATTATAAGACCTTCCGAATCTGCATGGAGCTCACCCATCTGGGTTGTGCCAAAGAAAGTAGATGCTTCTGGCAAACAGAAGTGGCGTCTCGTAGTTGACTTTCGCAAATTAAACGAAAAGACACTTGACGATAAATACCCTATCCCGAACATTAGTGATGTTCTTGACAAATTAGGGAAGTGCCAATATTTTACCACCTTGGACTTAGCAAGCGGATTTTATCAGGTAGAAATGGACCCTCAGGACATAGCAAAAACCGCTTTTAATGTAGAGCATGGCCATTTCGAATTCCTTCGCATGCCAATGGGCCTGAAGAACAGTCCATCTACGTTCCAGAGAGTTATGGACAACGTGTTAAGGGGGCTACAGAATCATATATGCCTTGTATACCTAGATGACATAATTGTGTTCAGCACTTCACTCCAAGAACACATAGTTAACCTAGAGAAAGTATTTAGTAGACTTCGTGAGTCCAACTTTAAAATTCAAATGGACAAATCGGAGTTTCTCAAACATGAAACGGCTTATCTCGGTCATATTATCACCAGGGACGGTATTAAACCAAACCCCGATAAAATTTCGGCTGTACAAAAATACCCCATTCCAAAGAATCCAAAAGAAATTAAACAATTTTTAGGCCTTCTCGGTTATTACAGAAAGTTCATTCCGGATTTCGCCCGTATTACTAAACCATTAACTCAGTGTCTTAAGAAAGGCAAAAAGGTAACAATAGACAATAATTACGTTAACGCTTTCGAAAAATGTAAGTCTCTTTTGACAAACGATCCCATCTTGCAATATCCAGACTTTACTAAAGAGTTTAACCTAACGACAGATGCTTCTAACTTTGCCATTGGTGCCGTACTGTCACAAGGTCCAATAGGATCCGACAAACCAGTCTGCTACGCTTCTCGTACGTTAAACGAAAGCGAAGTTAATTACAGTACAATCGAAAAAGAACTTCTCGCCATAGTCTGGGCTACGAAATACTTTAGACCATATTTGTTTGGACGTAAATTTAAAATTTTGACAGACCACAAACCATTGCAGTGGATGATGAATTTGAAAGAACCGAATTCTCGTCTCACAAGATGGCGACTTAGACTCAGTGATTATGACTTTACAGTAATTTATAAGAAAGGCAAAATTAACACCAATGCCGATGCTCTCTCACGTATAGAGATTCACAATGAAGACACAAGGATGTTAATGAACGAAATTGACGAACTAAACTCGTTAATAGGCAACCCAAGCGAAGGTATAGCGAACTCTTCGACTGAGACCGTACACACCAGTAACGAACACCCTATACTTGAAATTCCTATAACTGACGAACCACTCAATAAGTTTAATAGACAGATTCACTTGACTGTTGTTAGCGACGTTAAACGAAAAACCATTGTGACTAAACCCTTCGATACCCATACACGTGTTAGCATTCAACTATCTGAAAATAGTCTCGAAGAAGACGTCATAAACGCTGTAAAAGAGTATGTCAATCCGAAAATCAAAACAGCTCTCTTAATAAACCCACCTTTAGCATTATATAAAGTAATACCCATCTTACAGGATAAATTTAAAAGCTCTTCACTTAACCTTGTTTTAACTAAATTCGAGTTAGAGAATGTTAAGGAATATTTGCGACAACAAGAAATTATTCGTCACTATCACGACGGTAAAACCAACCACCGTGGTATTAATGAGTGTTACCTAGCATTATCTCGCAAATACTATTGGCCAAAAATGAAAGACCATATTACAAAATTTATTAACGAGTGTACCATCTGCGGACAGGCCAAATACGATAGAAACCCAGTAAGACCTCAATTTAATGTAGTACCACCTGCAACCAAACCCTTTGAGATAATTCACATGGACCTCTTTACAGTTCAAAGTGAAAAATATGTAACTTTTATAGACGTTTTTACAAAATACGGAAAAGCTTACCATTTACGCGACGGAACCGCTATTAGTATATTACAGGCCCTTCTACAATATTGTACCCATCACGGTGTTCCCCTAACAATAATTACTGACAACGGAACAGAGTTCACTAATCAATTATTCTTAGAATTTACTAGACTCCATAAGATAAATCACCATCGTATTTTAGCCCATTCTCCTAACGATAACGGTAATATTGAAAGGTTCCATTCGACCCTTTTGGAACATATTAGAATTTTAAAATTACAACATAAGGACGAACCGGTCATCAATCTCATGCCTTACGCAATAATAGCCTACAATAGCTCAATACACAGTTTTACTAGATGTCGACCATTTGACTTATTAACGGGACACTTTGACCATAGAGACTGTCTTGACATCGACATAACCCAGAAACTACTACAGCAGTATGTACAGACGCATAGGGATCAAATGAAAAAGGTGTACGAAATTATTAATAGCACGTCACTAGCCAATCGCACAGCCATTATAGAGAATAGGAATAAGGACCGCGAACCGGAAATAGAATACGCACCGCAGCAGCAAGTTTTTATTACAAATCCATTTGCCGCCCGCCAAAAAACCGCACCACGTTATACTCAGGACACCGTATTAGCCGATTTACCCATTCATGTATATACATCTAAAAAACGTGGCCCAGTAGCAAAATCACGGCTCGAGCGTGTCCCTAAAGCAGTTAATTTGTTGCAAGATACTGCTAACAATGCTCCTTCAAAGGACTCAGACGACAGAGATAAAACTTGAAAGTCTATCAGACGGACCAGGACTACTACCGTATAAACTAGGACCCACGAAATTGACTACTCATTACCATACATTTTTACAGTACGTACGACTTGATGACATTGAAGGTAATATCCACTCCCTACAGAATCAACTACTGACTTTCCAAAACCAACTGACTAACGATACTTACTTACTGTACGAAATCCAAATAGATTATCTGTCCAACAAACTTGGCAAGGTGTTAAGTCATCTCAGAACCCTAGAGCCCAATAGAGCTAAAAGAGGTCTTATAGATAGTCTTGGTTCAGTCATAAAAAGCATAACTGGTAACTTAGATTATACAGACGCGTTAAGATATAACGAGGCAATTAAAACCCTTAAGGATAATCAACTGAGCGTTGCATCCGAATTCGATCAACATCTCAGCGAAGGAAAGAATGGATGTCTAAGCATAGTAATGCAGTTATTGAGATAGCGGAAAATCAAAGGAAAATTAATGAGACTTTGATACTTATATTAAATAGTAATGCATATAGGCAAACTAGTTTAATTAAATACGCTAAATTCGCGCAATTGTTAGAAATAATTAGTGATAATGTTGAGGACTTAATGCTAGAATTAATTAGAATAGAAAACACTTTAGCTTTTATTCGTGCATCTAGCACGCACCATTCTATGATAGATATAGATGTATTAGGTTCCATGTTAAGTAAGCTTAGAAGTATTTATAGCACAGATCAGATATTAAATTTAGAACTCAGAGACTATTATGACGTAATAAAACCCGGCTCATATTACACGGAAAAACAAATCGTGTTCATCTTTAAATTTCCTATAACTTCTAGAGATAATTTTGATTTATATAGATTATCCATTGTCCCAAATAAAAATTCACAGGCCCTTATCCCAACCTATCCCTTCATAGCAACTAACGAGTTATCATTCGTGTACATTGAGACAGAATGTCCGAAGTTCAACCACTGGTATCTCTGTGAAGAACGCACTACCTATCAGATTCGAACACAACCCGATTGCATCCAAGAGTTGATCACCAAGCAAGTCATACAAGAAGCCTGCAATCTTACTACTATCATCCTGTCAAAAGAAGCGATGGAAAAACTAGATGACCAGCATTATATCCTGTCCTTTCCACACTATACCAAGGTACAATTGTCCTGCGGAAGAAAAGAATTCACCATGCTACAAGGGAGTTATCTCATTACGATTCCAGCCAGCTGTCTTCTTAAAACTGCCGAGTTCACCATCGTCAACGACAATAATGAGATAAAAGGTCAACCTCTAAAGCTCACTGGACTACCTTTCAGATCTCCGGAACAAGCTACAGCATCTACCCGCATCCACCTAAACTCAATCCATCTCCAAGAATTACACAGCATCCAAGACAAAATTCTCATGCAATCACCGGTACAACTACGTGCCATAAGTGACACATTATATCATACGACAATTCCCTTTTATATCATATTATCGAGTGGAGGTATCCTTATCTTTGTACTGGCCACCCGTCGCTACATATCAAGATGCAGAAAGGAAACGAGCAAAGCAGCGCAATCACCAACACCTAATCCAGAAGACCATGGAAACTCCGAAATTCCGGCAACATTTTCCCTGAAAATACTCAAATAGTTGCCGTTCTGAGGGTGGAGGAGTTACATATACCTATGATATGAAGATCGCTGACTACTACACCTAGAACAGTTGCTTTGTAAACCAACAGCAATGCAAGCGCAGCAATTCAAGCCACGTGCTGGATGTATAAAATATCATGTACTCATTTACACAAGGCTCATTCTGTTAGATTAATTAGCTATAGTAACATAATTTGTAATTATATTTTAAATATATTTTATAAGTAAATTTGGTTTTTTTTCGAACCTCCGGCCGCAGCTAACGTAATTGGCGCAGTCGGTAGGATACTCAGGGGTAGTTTTGCGATAGTTAGGGAATATCTTTTCATAACCGTGAAGCACCCCGGCGGCTATCAAGTCCCTTCAAAGAGTATCCGGATCTACGGACCAGCTGCAGACCAGGAGGAGAATCCAGCCTTCGATTCATCGAGAGAAACCAGATGAAATCCACGTGAGTACACTTGAATTGATCTCGTGTTGCTCTCCCTTATCCCTAAGTTTTAAATCTTTCCCTTCAAGATTTATCATCCTAGAGTAACTCGTTCTCGGGAGCCTGAATCTCGACAGGCTCGCCGTCATATATTAGATAATAATAGGCAAACCGATTTAGATTTAGAATTAGAATTAAATAATACTTATTTAACAGAGATGGCCCATGACCCGGACACAATTTTTAAGGCTTTACGCCTCGTCCCGGAGTTTGATGGGAACCCTAACGTCTTAACTAGATTTATAAAAATATGTGACACACTAGCCTCGCAGTAAGCAATGCGCCCGGTAGTGAATTTTCTAATTTATGTCTTTTGAATGGTATTCTTAACAAAATAACAGGAACCGCTGCCTGCACTATAAACTCTAATGGCATTCCTGAAAATTGGTTAGGTATTAGGACAGCACTAATAAATAATTTTTCCGACCAGCGGGACGAAACGGCTTTATATAACGACCTCTCCTTAGCTTCGCAAGGCAATAGAACTCCACAAGAATTTTACGACCATTGCCAAACTTTGTTTAGCACGATAATGACTTACGTATCTTTACATGAGACCATACCGACCACCATCGATGCCAAACGGGATCTTTATAGGAAAGTCGCAATGCAAGCATATGTCCGCGGCTTAAAGGAACCTTTAGGATCTCGTATACGTTGCATGCGACCGTCGACAATAGAGAAAGCATTAGAATATGTACAGGAGGAATTAAACATTATGTATCTCCAACAGCGCAACGACTCCATAAAAAGTCAACATTCCCCCAAGTTCATTCCACCATCCACACCACCTTCCATTCCTCAACATCAACCTTTCCAAACTCCAGTACCTAATTGGCCAGCTCCTGTTGGGCAAAAACCTTATAGACCCCCACCTCAGCCGTTCAAATTTCCTCAACCCGTACCACACCAACAGCGCATGCCAACTAATACCCAGCGCATGTTCGGTGCACCCCCTCCTAACTACAACCAGCGTAGTAACGTGTTCCGATTGCCACCCCGGAATAACCCTCAACAACCTCAGCCCATGAGTGGAGTCCAGCGTTTTATTCCCAAGGCTTTACCACACACAAAAATGTTGACAGGACATGACTGGAATAAATTCGGCAATCCGCCACCAACAAATTATTTCAAATCCCGCGAAATGAATACAAACGAATGCGCTGCGTATAACGATTCATATTACGAGTATAACCCTGAATACGAGTACGCACACTACACCGACTATACCGACTTTAACAATGCTTATGCCCCGGATTCTGCTTCTGATTTTTCTTATTATGACCAGACTGACGAAAACCAAGATAATAATTATTATATTCAAAATCAATCACAAGTAGAATCTAAGCACTCCGATCAGGATTTTCAGGACGATTCGACTATAAAAAAACCAAAATAGAATTAAATCTTCAGACTCAAAGACAATTACCATACATACAGATAGCAAACCCCCCATTAAAATTTTTGATAGATACTGGCGCGAATCAATCTTTTATTAGCCCTGAAGCTGTAGAAAAATTTTTTAGTGATTTCCCACTAAATTTTGACCCGTTCGAAGTAACAAACATACACGCGACAAGTCGTAATAATTATTCTATAACGTTACCTTGTTTTTCTGAATTTAATGATTCCGATAAAGTGAAATTCTTTGTGTATCGCTTTCATGACTATTTTGACGGCCTTATAGGTTTGGATTTATTAAGTAAATGGGAGGCCCGTATAGATTTAAAAGAGGGACAATTAGTAACGCATTCAGCATGTAATCCCATAAAATTATATAACTCGCGTAACGTTAATTTATACGAAGATATAATACCTGCAAACTCTTCAAAAATTATTAGAGTTCCATTGAATACAAGGGATGGCGAAGCCTATATTATGGAACAGGTTCTATGTAATTGTACTATTCACGAATGTGTTACCACTGTCGTCAATAATCGCGGTTATATTGAGGTAGAGAACCCAACACCAAACGATATAATATTTTCACTCGACCGACCAGCCCACGCGGAATTATTTAATATTGAGTGCACGCGTACCGAACAATTATCAGCACGCGCAAAAGACGTAGTTTCGCGATTACGTACAGACCACCTAAACGAGGAGGAAAAAGCTAATTTAGTAGCACTTTGCTCTCGTTACTCGGACGTTTTTTACATAGAAGGTGAAAGCCTCACTTTCACAAATAGAATAAAACATCGGATTCGAACCACGGACGAAGTACCAATACACACTAAAAGCTATCGTTATCCATTCATACATAGACAGGAAGTTAAGAACCAAATAAGCAAAATGTTAGAGCAGGGTATTATAAGACCTTCCGAATCTGCATGGAGCTCACCCATCTGGGTTGTGCCAAAGAAAGTAGATGCTTCTGGCAAACAGAAGTGGCGTCTCGTAGTTGACTTTTGCAAATTAAACGAAAAGACACTTGACGATAAATACCCTATCCCGAACATTAGTGATGTTCTTGACAAATTAGGGAA
The DNA here is from genome assembly GCA_036936625.1 of Parnassius smintheus behrii. NCBI lineage: Eukaryota > Metazoa > Arthropoda > Insecta > Lepidoptera > Papilionidae > Parnassius > Parnassius smintheus. Next base: position 20,393,725 of record JAUPFT010000022.1, read on the forward strand.
GTGCCAATATTTTACCACCTTGGACTTAGCAAGCGGATTTTATCAGGTAGAAATGGACCCTCAGGACATAGCAAAAACCGCTTTTAATGTAGAGCATGGCCATTTCGAATTCCTTCGCATGCCAATGGGCCTGAAGAACAGTCCATCTACGTTCCAGAGAGTTATGGACAACGTGTTAAGGGGGCTACAGAATCATATATGCCTTGTATACCTAGATGACATAATTGTGTTCAGCACTTCACTCCAAGAACACATAGTTAACCTAGAGAAAGTATTTAGTAGACTTCGTGAGTCCAACTTTAAAATTCAAATGGACAAATCGGAGTTTCTCAAACATGAAACGGCTTATCTCGGTCATATTATCACCAGGGACGGTATTAAACCAAACCCCGATAAAATTTCGGCTGTACAAAAATACCCCATTCCAAAGAATCCAAAAGAAATTAAACAATTTTTAGGCCTTCTCGGTTATTACAGAAAGTTCATTCCGGATTTCGCCCGTATTACTAAACCATTAACTCAGTGTCTTAAGAAAGGCAAAAAGGTAACAATAGACAATAATTACGTTAACGCTTTCGAAAAATGTAAGTCTCTTTTGACAAACGATCCCATCTTGCAATATCCAGACTTTACTAAAGAGTTTAACCTAACGACAGATGCTTCTAACTTTGCCATTGGTGCCGTACTGTCACAAGGTCCAATAGGATCCGACAAACCAGTCTGCTACGCTTCTCGTACGTTAAACGAAAGCGAAGTTAATTACAGTACAATCGAAAAAGAACTTCTCGCCATAGTCTGGGCTACGAAATACTTTAGACCATATTTGTTTGGACGTAAATTTAAAATTTTGACAGACCACAAACCATTGCAGTGGATGATGAATTTGAAAGAACCGAATTCTCGTCTCACAAGATGGCGACTTAGACTCAGTGATTATGACTTTACAGTAATTTATAAGAAAGGCAAAATTAACACCAATGCCGATGCTCTCTCACGTATAGAGATTCACAATGAAGACACAAGGATGTTAATGAACGAAATTGACGAACTAAACTCGTTAATAGGCAACCCAAGCGAAGGTATAGCGAACTCTTCGACTGAGACCGTACACACCAGTAACGAACACCCTATACTTGAAATTCCTATAACTGACGAACCACTCAATAAGTTTAATAGACAGATTCACTTGACTGTTGTTAGCGACGTTAAACGAAAAACCATTGTGACTAAACCCTTCGATACCCATACACGTGTTAGCATTCAACTATCTGAAAATAGTCTCGAAGAAGACGTCATAAACGCTGTAAAAGAGTATGTCAATCCGAAAATCAAAACAGCTCTCTTAATAAACCCACCTTTAGCATTATATAAAGTAATACCAATCTTACAGGATAAATTTAAAAGCTCTTCACTTAACCTTGTTTTAACTAAATTCGAGTTAGAGAATGTTAAGGAATATTTGCGACAACAAGAAATTATTCGTCACTATCACGACGGTAAAACCAACCACCGTGGTATTAATGAGTGTTACCTAGCATTATCTCGCAAATACTATTGGCCAAAAATGAAAGACCATATTACAAAATTTATTAACGAGTGTACCATCTGCGGACAGGCCAAATACGATAGAAACCCAGTAAGACCTCAATTTAATGTAGTACCACCTGCAACCAAACCCTTTGAGATAATTCACATGGACCTCTTTACAGTTCAAAGTGAAAAATATGTAACTTTTATAGACGTTTTTACAAAATACGGACAAGCTTACCATTTACGCGACGGAACCGCTATTAGTATATTACAGGCCCTTCTACAATATTGTACCCATCACGGTGTTCCCCTAACAATAATTACTGACAATGGAACAGAGTTCACTAATCAATTATTCTTAGAATTTACTAGACTCCATAAGATAAATCACCATCGTATTTTAGCCCATTCTCCTAACGATAACGGTAATATTGAAAGGTTCCATTCGACCCTTTTGGAACATATTAGAATTTTAAAATTACAACATAAGGACGAACCGGTCATCAATCTCATGCCTTACGCAATAATAGCCTACAATAGCTCAATACACAGTTTTACTAGATGTCGACCATTTGACTTATTAACGGGACACTTTGACCATAGAGACTGTCTTGACATCGACATAACCCAGAAACTACTACAGCAGTATGTACAGACGCATAGGGATCAAATGAAAAAGGTGTACGAAATTATTAATAGCACGTCACTAGCCAATCGCACAGCCATTATAGAGAATAGGTATAAGGACCGCGAACCGGAAATAGAATACGCACCGCAGCAGCAAGTTTTTATTAAAAATCCATTTGCCGCCCGCCAAAAAACCGCACCACGTTATACTCAGGACACCGTATTAGCCGATTTACCCATTCATATATATACATCTAAAAAACGTGGCCCAGTAGCAAAATCACGGCTCAAGCGTGTCCCTAAAGCAGTTAATTTGTTGCAGGATACTGCTAACAATGCTCCTTCAAAGGACTCAGACGACAGAGATAAAACTTGAAAGTCTATCAGACGGACCAGGACTACTACCGTATAAACTAGGACCCACGAAATTGACTACTCATTACCATACATTTTTACAGTACGTACGACTTGATGACATTGAAGGTAATATCCACTCCCTACAGAATCAACTACTGACTTTCCAAAACCAACTGACTAACGATACTTACTTACTGTACGAAATCCAAATAGATTATCTGTCCAACAAACTTGGCAAGGTGTTAAGTCATCTCAGAACCCTAGAGCCCAATAGAGCTAAAAGAGGTCTTATAGATAGTCTTGGTTCAGTCATAAAAAGCATAACTGGTAACTTAGATTATACAGACGCGTTAAGATATAACGAGGCAATTAAAACCCTTAAGGATAATCAACTGAGCGTTGCATCCGAATTCGATCAACATCTCAGCGAAGGAAAGAATGGATGTCTAAGCATAGTAATGCAGTTATTGAGATAGCGGAAAATCAAAGGAAAATTAATGAGACTTTGATACTTATATTAAATAGTAATGCATATAGGCAAACTAGTTTAATTAAATACGCTAAATTCGCGCAATTGTTAGAAATAATTAGTGATAATGTTGAGGACTTAATGCTAGAATTAATTAGAATAGAAAACACTTTAGCTTTTATTCGTGCATCTAGCACGCACCATTCTATGATAGATATAGATGTATTAGGTTCCATGTTAAGTAAGCTTAGAAGTATTTATAGCACAGATCAGATATTAAATTTAGAACTCAGAGACTATTATGACGTAATAAAACCCGGCTCATATTACACGGAAAAACAAATCGTGTTCATCTTTAAATTTCCTATAACTTCTAGAGATAATTTTGATTTATATAGATTATCCATTGTCCCAAACAAAAATTCACAGGCCCTTATCCCAACCTATCCCTTCATAGCAACTAACGAGTTATCATTCGTGTACATTGAGACAGAATGTCCGAAGTTCAACCACTGGTATCTCTGTGAAGAACGCACTACCTATCAGATTCGAACACAACCCGATTGCATCCAAGAGTTGATCACCAAGCAAGTCATACAAGAAGCCTGCAATCTTACTACTATCATCCTGTCAAAAGAAGCGATGGAAAAACTAGATGACCAGCATTATATCCTGTCCTTTCCACACTATACCAAGGTACAATTGTCCTGCGGAAGAAAAGAATTCACCATGCTACAAGGGAGTTATCTCATTACGATTCCAGCCAGCTGTCTTCTTAAAACTGCCGAGTTCACCATCGTCAACGACAATAATGAGATAAAAGGTCAACCTCTAAAGCTCACTGGACTACCTTTCAGATCTCCGGAACAAGCTACAGCATCTACCCGCATCCACCTAAACTCAATCCATCTCCAAGGATTACACAGCATCCAAGACAAAATTCTCATGCAATCACCGGTACAACTACGTGCCATAAGTGACACATTATATCATACGACAATTCCCTTTTATATCATATTATCGAGTGGAGGTATCCTTATCTTTGTACTGGCCACCCGTCGCTACATATCAAGATGCAGAAAGGAAACGAGCAAAGCAGCGCAATCACCAACACCTAATCCAGAAGACCATGGAAACTCCGAAATTCCGGCAACATTTTCCCTGAAAATACTCAAATAGTTGCCGTTCTGAGGGTGGAGGAGTTACATATACCTATGATATGAAGATCGCTGACTACTACACCTAGAACAGTTGCTTTGTAAACCAACAGCAATGCAAGCGCAGCAATTCAAGCAACGTGCTGGATGTATAAAATATCATGTACTCATTTACACAAGGCTCATTCTGTTAGATTAATTAGCTATAGAAACATAATTTGTAATTATATTTTAAATATATTTTATAAGTAAATTTGGTTTTTTTTCGAACCTCCGGCCGCAGCTAACGTAATTGGCGCAGTCGGTAGGATACTCAGGGGTAGTTTTGCGATAGTTAGGGAATATCTTTTCATAACCGTGAAGCACCCCGGCGGCTATCAAGTCCCTTCAAAGAGTATCCGGATCTACGGACCAGCTGCAGACCAGGAGGAGAATCCAGCCTTCGATTCATCGAGAGAAACCAGATGAAATCCACGTGAGTACACTTGAATTGATCTCGTGTTGCTCTCCCTTATCCCTAAGTTTTAAATCTTTCCCTTCAAGATTTATCATCCTAGAGTAACTCGTTCTCGGGAGCCTGAATCTCGACAGGCTCGCCGTCATATATTAGATAATAATAGGCAAACCGATTTAGATTTAGAATTAGAATTAAATAATACTTATTTAACAGAGATGGCCCATGACCCGGACACAATTTTTAAGGCTTTACGCCTGGTCCCGGAGTTTGATGGGAACCCTAACGTCTTAACTAGATTTATAAAAATATGTGACACACTAGCCTCGCAGTACCTAAGCAATGCGCCCGGTAGTGAATTTTCTAATTTATGTCTTTTGAACGGTATTCTTAACAAAATAACAGGAACCGCTGCCTGCACTATAAACTCTAATGGCATTCCTGAAAAATGGTTAGGTATTAGGACAGCACTAATAAATAATTTTTCCGACCAGCGGGACGAAACGGCTTTATATAACGACCTCTCCTTAGCTTCGCAAGGCAATAGAACTCCACAAGAATTTTACGACCATTGCCAAACTTTGTTTAGCACGATAATGACTTACGTATCTTTACATGAGACCATACCGACCACCATCGATGCCAAACGGGATCTTTATAGGAAAGTCGCAATGCAAGCATATGTCCGCGGCTTAAAGGAACCTTTAGGATCTCGTATACGTTGCATGCGACCGTCGACAATAGAGAAAGCATTAGAATATGTACAGGAGGAATTAAACATTATGTATCTCCAACAGCGCAACGACTCCATAAAAAGTCAACATTCCCCCAAGTTCATTCCACCATCCACACCACCTTCCATTCCTCAACATCAACCTTTCCAAACTCCAGTACCTAATTGGCCAGCTCCTGTTGGGCAAAAACCTTATAGACCCCCACCTCAGCCGTTCAAATTTCCTCAACCCGTACCACACCAACAGCGCATGCCAACTAATACCCAGCGCATGTTCGGTGCACCCCCTCCTAACTACAACCAGCGTAGTAACGTGTTCCGATTGCCACCCCGGAATAACCCTCAACAACCTCAGCCCATGAGTGGAGTCCAGCGTTTTATTCCCAAGGCTTTACCACACACAAAAATGTTGACAGGACATGACAGGAATAAATTCGGCAATCCGCCACCAACAAATTATTTCAAATCCCGCGAAATGAATACAAACGAATGCGCTGCGTATAACGATTCATATTACGAGTATAACCCTGAATACGAGTACGCACACTACACCGACTATACCGACTTTAACAATGCTTATGCCCCGGATTCTGCTTCTGATTTTTCTTATTATGACCAGACTGACGAAAACCAAGATAATAATTATTATATTCAAAATCAATCACAAGTAGAATCTAAGCACTCCGATCAGGATTTTCAGGACGATTCGACTATAAAAAAACCAAAATAGAATTAAATCTTCAGACTCAAAGACAATTACCATACATACAGATAGCAAACCCCCCATTAAAATTTTTGATAGATACTGGCGCGAATCAATCTTTTATTAGCCCTGAAGCTGTAGAAAAATTTTTCAGTGATTTCCCACTAAATTTTGACTCGTTCGAAGTAACAAACATACACGCGACAAGTCGTAATAATTATTCTATAACGTTACCTTGTTTTTCTGAATTTAATGATTCCGATAAAGTGAAATTCTTTGTGTATCGCTTTCATGACTATTTTGACGGCCTTATAGGTTTGGATTTATTAAGTAAATGGGAGGCCCGTATAGATTTAAAAGAGGGACAATTAGTAACGCATTCAGCATGTAATCCCATAAAATTATATAACTCGCGTAACGTTAATTTATACGAAGATATAATACCTGCAAACTCTTCAAAAATTATTAGAGTTCCATTGAATACAAGGGATGGCGAAGCCTATATTATGGAACAGGTTCTATGTAATTGTACTATTCACGAATGTGTTACCACTGTCGTCAATAATCGCGGTTATATTGAGGTAGAGAACCCAACACCAAACGATATAATATTTTCACTCGACCGACCAGCCCACGCGGAATTATTTAATATTGAGTGCACGCGTACCGAACAATTATCAGCACGCGCAAAAGACGTAGTTTCGCGATTACGTACAGACCACCTAAACGAGGAGGAAAAAGCTAATTTAGTAGCACTTTGCTCTCGTTACTCGGACATTTTTTACATAGAAGGTGAAAGCCTCACTTTCACAAATAGAATAAAACATCGGATTCGAACCACGGACGAAGTACCAATACACACTAAAAGCTATCGTTATCCATTCATACATAGACAGGAAGTTAAGAACCAAATAAGCAAAATGTTAGAGCAGGGTATTATAAGACATTCCGAATCTGCATGGAGCTCACCCATCTGGGTTGTGCCAAAGAAAGTAGATGCTTCTGGCAAACAGAAGTGGCGTCTCGTAGTTGACTTTCGCAAATTAAACGAAAAGACACTTGACGATAAATACCCTATCCCGAACATTAGTGATGTTCTTGACAAATTAGGGAAGTGCCAATATTTTACCACCTTGGACTTAGCAAGCGGATTTTATCAGGTAGAAATGGACCCTCAGGACATAGCAAAAACCGCTTTTAATGTAGAGCATGGCCATTTCGAATTCCTTCGCATGCCAATGGGCCTGAAGAACAGTCCATCTACGTTCCAGAGAGTTATGGACAACGTGTTAAGGGGGCTACAGAATCATATATGCCTTGTATACCTAGATGACATAATTGTGTTCAGCACTTCACTCCAAGAACACATAGTTAACCTAGAGAAAGTATTTAGTAGACTTCGTGAGTCCAACTTTAAAATTCAAATGGACAAATCGGAGTTTCTCAAACATGAAACGGCTTATCTCGGTCATATTATCACCAGGGACGGTATTAAACCAAACCCCGATAAAATTTCGGCTGTACAAAAATACCCCATTCCAAAGAATCCAAAAGAAATTAAACAATTTTTAGGCCTTCTCGGTTATTACAGAAAGTTCATTCCGGATTTCGCCCGTATTACTAAACCATTAACTCAGTGTCTAAAGAAAGGCAAAAAGGTAACAATAGACAATAATTACGTTAACGCTTTCGAAAAATGTAAGTCTCTTTTGACAAACGATCCCATCTTGCAATATCCAGACTTTACTAAAGAGTTTAACCTAACGACAGATGCTTCTAACTTTGCCATTGGTGCCGTACTGTCACAAGGTCCAATAGGATCCGACAAACCAGTCTGCTACGCTTCTCGTACGTTAAACGAAAGCGAAGTTAATTACAGTACAATCGAAAAAGAACTTCTCGCCATAGTCTGGGCTACGAAATACTTTAGACCATATTTGTTTGGACGTAAATTTAAAATTTTGACAGACCACAAACCATTGCAGTGGATGATGAATTTGAAAGAACCGAATTCTCGTCTCACAAGATGGCGACTTAGACTCAGTGATTATGACTTTACAGTAATTTATAAGAAAGGCAAAATTAACACCAATGCCGATGCTCTCTCACGTATAGAGATTCACAATGAAGACACAAGGATGTTAATGAACGAAATTGACGAACTAAACTCGTTAATAGGCAACCCAAGCGAAGGTATAGCGAACTCTTCGACTGAGACCGTACACACCAGTAACGAACACCCTATACTTGAAATTCCTATAACTGACGAACCAATCAATAAGTTTAATAGACAGATTCACTTGACTGTTGTTAGCGACGTTAAACGAAAAACCATTGTGACTAAACCCTTCGATACCCATACACGTGTTAGCATTCAACTATCTGAAAATAGTCTCGAAGAAGACGTCATAAACGCTGTAAAAGAGTATGTCAATCCGAAAATCAAAACAGCTCTCTTAATAAACCCACCTTTAGCATTATATAAAGTAATACCAATCTTACAGGATAAATTTAAAAGCTCTTCACTTAACCTTGTTTTAACTAAATTCGAGTTAGAGAATGTTAAGGAATATTTGCGACAACAAGAAATTATTCGTCACTATCACGACGGTAAAACCAACCACCGTGGTATTAATGAGTGTTACCTAGCATTATCTCGCAAATACTATTGGCCAAAAATGAAAGACCATATTACAAAATTTATTAACGAGTGTACCATCTGCGGACAGGCCAAATACGATAGAAACCCAGTAAGACCTCAATTTAATGTAGTACCACCTGCAACCAAACCCTTTGAGATAATTCACATGGACCTCTTTACAGTTCAAAGTGAAAAATATGTAACTTTTATAGACGTTTTTACAAAATACGGACAAGCTTACCATTTACGCGACGGAACCGCTATTAGTATATTACAGGCCCTTCTACAATATTGTACCCATCACGGTGTTCCCCTAACAATAATTACTGACAACGGAACAGAGTTCACTAATCAATTATTCTTAGAATTTACTAGACTCCATAAGATAAATCACCATCGTATTTTAGCCCATTCTCCTAACGATAACGGTAATATTGAAAGGTTCCATTCGACCCTTTTGGAACATATTAGAATTTTAAAATTACAACATAAGGACGAACCGGTCATCAATCTCATGCCTTACGCAATAATAGCCTACAATAGCTCAATACACAGTTTTACTAGATGTCGACCATTTGACTTATTAACGGGACACTTTGACCATAGAGACTGTCTTGACATCGACATAACCCAGAAACTACTACAGCAGTATGTACAGACGCATAGGGATCAAATGAAAAAGGTGTACGAAATTATTAATAGCACGTCACTAGCCAATCGCACAGCCATTATAGAGAATAGGAATAAGGACCGCGAACCGGAAATAGAATACGCACCGCAGCAGCAAGTTTTTATTAAAAATCCATTTGCCGCCCGCCAAAAAACCGCACCACGTTATACTCAGGACACCGTATTAGCCGATTTACCCATTCATATATATACATCTAAAAAACGTGGCCCAGTAGCAAAATCACGGCTCAAGCGTGTCCCTAAAGCAGTTAATTTGTTGCAGGATACTGCTAACAATGCTCCTTCAAAGGACTCAGACGACAGAGATAAAACTTGAAAGTCTATCAGACGGACCAGGACTACTACCGTATAAACTAGGACCCACGAAATTGACTACTCATTACCATACATTTTTACAGTACGTACGACTTGATGACATTGAAGGTAATATCCACTCCCTACAGAATCAACTACTGACTTTCCAAAACCAACTGACTAACGATACTTACTTACTGTACGAAATCCAAATAGATTATCTGTCCAACAAACTTGGCAAGGTGTTAAGTCATCTCAGAACCCTAGAGCCCAATAGAGCTAAAAGAGGTCTTATAGATAGTCTTGGTTCAGTCATAAAAAGCATAACTGGTAACTTAGATTATACAGACGCGTTAAGATATAACGAGGCAATTAAAACCCTTAAGGATAATCAACTGAGCGTTGCATCCGAATTCGATCAACATCTCAGCGTAAGTAAAGAATGGATGTCTAAGCATAGTAATGCAGTTATTGAGATAGCGGAAAATCAAAGGAAAATTAATGAGACTTTGATACTTATATTAAATAGTAATGCATATAGGCAAACTAGTTTAATTAAATACGCTAAATTCGCGCAATTGTTAGAAATAATTAGTGATAATGTTGAGGACTTAATGCTAGAATTAATTAGAATAGAAAACACTTTAGCTTTTATTCGTGCATCTAGCACGCACCATTCTATGATAGATATAGATGTATTAGGTTCCATGTTAAGTAAGCTTAGAAGTATTTATAGCTCAGATCAGATATTAAATTTAGAACTCAGAGACTATTATGACGTAATAAAACCCGGCTCATATTACACGGAAAAACAAATCGTGTTCATCTTTAAATTTCCTATAACTTCTAGAGATAATTTTGATTTATATAGATTATCCATTGTCCCAAACAAAAATTCACAGGCCCTTATCCCAACCTATCCCTTCATAGCAACTAACGAGTTATCATTCGTGTACATTGAGACAGAATGTCCGAAGTTCAACCACTGGTATCTCTGTGAAGAACGCACTACCTATCAGATTCGAACACAACCCAATTGCATCCAAGAGTTGATCACCAAGCAAGTCATACAAGAAGCCTGCAATCTTACTACTATCATCCTGTCAAAAGAAGCGATGGAAAAACTAGATGACCAGCATTATATCCTGTCCTTTCCACACTATACCAAGGTACAATTGTCCTGCGGAAGAAAAGAATTCACCATGCTACAAGGGAGTTATCTCATTACGATTCCAGCCAGCTGTCTTCTTAAAACTGCCGAGTTCACCATCGTCAACGACAATAATGAGATAAAAGGTCAACCTCTAAAGCTCACTGGACTACCTTTCAGATCTCCGGAACAAGCTACAGCATCTACCCGCATCCACCTAAACTCAATCCATCTCCAAGGATTACACAGCATCCAAGACAAAATTCTCATGCAATCACCGGTACAACTACGTGCCATAAGTGACACATTATATCATACGACAATTCCCTTTTATATCATATTATCGAGTGGAGGTATCCTTATCTTTGTACTGGCCACCCGTCGCTACATATCAAGATGCAGAAAGGAAACGAGCAAAGCAGCGCAATCACCAACACCTAATCCAGAAGACCATGGAAACTCCGAAATTCCGGCAACATTTTCCCTGAAAATACTCAAATAGTTGCCGTTCTGAGGGTGGAGGAGTTACATATACCTATGATATGAAGATCGCTGACTACTACACCTAGAACAGTTGCTTTGTAAACCAACAGCAATGCAAGCGCAGCAATTCAAGCCACGTGCCGGATGTATAAAATATCATGTACTCATTTACACAAGGCTCATTCTGTTAGATTAATTAGCTATAGAAACATAATTTGTAATTATATTTTAAATATATTTTATAAGTAAATTTGGTTTTTTTTCGAACCTCCGGCCGCAGCTAACGTAATTTGTTCTCGCCGATACTGCATTTTTAAGATATTGTGCTCGTTTATGTACGGCGTGACGTGAGCGCGGGGAGGTGTTTTAAAACAAAATCTCGCACAAGCATTCTGCACCCTCTGGACAAGTTATAGAAGTATGGTTGAAAAACTTATGGATGTTAAGTGAATGCTGTAGTTGTCTATTATTTATTGAAATGCAAATTTATAGTCCTCCGTAAGGACTAAAATAGAATTAACAATTTTCAACCATCAAATAATATATTACTTTATAATTAAATTAATTCATAAGTAAATAATAAATTATCCTTTTTTAAATATCGCTTCATGGAGCTTTTAATTAATGGATATTAAATATTTATGTTACTCCCTTTTTACTTCAGAAATGCAAGTTTAAGTCAAAACTTCGAATTGGAACCTCACGACAGATCGCACACATACAACAATTGAGGGTATTCCATAAGTTCTGTTTTGCTGATTGTGATTGGTGAGCCCATAGCCCTTAGTGGCAGACTCTTTTTGAACATTTACCGTGTAGTGGCGGTGTGGGAATACCACATATCACTCCGTGGGTGTCGTGAGAGGTGGCGGAGGGAAACAAATCCATATGTGGGCAGCAGCGTTATCCTCATAACGACTGAAAATAAAATACAAACTGCGGTTGCTAACCCGCTTGCCAAGCGTGGCAACTGTGGCAAATATTACCCCTTTGAGACAATCTATGGGGGCGGCCTATATTCAGCAGTAGACTTATTAGGCTGTAACGATAAAAGTAACTTTTTCAACATCGATTTGCGAAAGAGAGATGAGGCCAAAAAAGTAAACTAAATGCCTCATATAGACACAAAAAATTCTAACGTGTGAGTAACTTTTTTGTAGAAGTAAACATGTAAAGTTACAACTTATATACGTAACAATTCGGGGCAAACTTGAATCCAAATTTTAATTGTTGCCGGTTGGGATCAAACCCGGGTTGTTCGAATGTCAAAGTTTCAACCAAATTTCATTCTAGATGTTACCGTAGTAGCTCTCACAGGTTACCAACGTAAAATGGCAGCTTAATGCTGCAGTGTTACATATTATAAGTGCAAAGAAATAGAGATATTTTTAATAAAAACAAATTATTCCATCTTAGTTCTCAGGGTTGACAAAGTGTCTACGTACTTTGTTCTCGTATATCACCCTTCTTTATAAATAAAGACAGTCCTCTGTGCAGGACTTACAGAGGGAAGAACAAACGGCAGCTCACTTACTGCTGGTATGTCCGGAGGCCACCACTTGCCAGGCTAAGTATCTCGACGCGTCGAGCATTAAGGGATAACTTAACTTCTTTGGGATCTCAGGACTCGAATAAGTACATAATTTTCGCTCCAACGAACTGCCCACACGCAAAATGCGTGCTTTAGACATGGAGTTGCGGGAAATAGCCCGTTGCAAACTAATTATCATGTTTTGTTTGCTTCGTACCGATAACAATTTTTATTACGTCTATAATAAATAGCCTATGAAAATGCGAGCAGCAATTAAATTTTTTAACGACGTAGTTCAGCTTTTATAGGGGAGTACACTGTATGTTTTATGATCAAATAAAGGAACTTACCAAATTTCGGATATGAAATTGCATTCACTTTATGCGCATCACTAGTATGATAAAGTTATGTGTTTAAGAAGTGTAAATATATAACGTATTTTGTTCCGTATTTCTCCTCTAGTAGAGCACGCTGCAGCTGTATTATGGTTGTAGCACAAATGGGTTGGCTCAACCGGGGAAGGACCACGCTCGCACAGAACACCACCGTAAAATAGCAGCTTAATGTGGAGAACCAGAGATCCCTTTTAGGGGAAATGAGGCATTCCTTCGTAGTCCTCAGAGCACCTCTGATGACTACGGTGGAATGTTTCGTCTCAAAATCAAAATGTAGATGCGTTGTCACCACAACGCATCTACTTTTTTGATTTTTATCGAAGGTAAATATATATGTCTGTGAGTCACATCATTCACTTACCATCAGATGGACTGTGTGCTCACACTGTGCACCCATACACAGTGTGAGTACCTACACAGTCTATCTGATGGTAAGTGCACACGCACAGAGATAGCGAGAGGGAGGTAGATATCATTTACATTATTTAGTGTCAGAATCTGTGGTCTTAGATTTGGACTTTGAACGTTGGCCTATCAAATACAGAATTCATTAGAACTTTTCAATTGGAAATCTAAATATACTAATATAGTACTTGTCGAGATTCAAATAAATCCATCGTCAACAATCAATATTAAATCATTTCATTTTTATTACAAATACAGCTTAATATTTGTAAATTCGCAGTATCAAAATCCAAACATTCTTTTATTCGCTTAGTCATGAATGCACATCAAGCATTCGAAAAGAAAGAAAGCCATTTCAGCTTAAACTGGAAGCAATTAGAACAGTTTTCAATTTTACACGACCTAGTGTAAACGACGTTTAATTTGAAGTTCGTATCTACGTAAATTTAAAGGCATTCATAACAATTTGTAATGAAGAGTTATTTTACGAGGTAGAGCCACGTTACAGTTGTGGTATTATGTTTGTAGCAAAATGGTCCTGGGGAAGCTCTCATAGAATGCCAGCGTAAAATATTTCGTATACTTAATGTAAAATCCGAGGCATTTCATCTTAGTCCTCACGGGTGACAACGCATCTGCATTTTGATTCGTAATCGAGGATAGATGTAGATGTCTATGGACCACAGCAACCACTTACCATCAGGTGGACTGTGTGCTCGTTTGTCACCCTATCCTATATAAAAAAAGGTGCCTGTGGGTTTGGTAGGGGCGTAAGAGAACCCACTACCACATGCCATCCAGTGGGCCTTTAGCATAGAGGCGACAGAGGGAAAACTAATACAGGAGATGGGCAGTAACAGTACTTAACAATATTGTGGTTTCCAATCTTGGCAGATGGAGCACAGCTAGAACATGTAGGAGTCCATAGACATCAACGTTCCATTTTCGACTAAAAATCACTCTCAAGAAAAAACATAGAATATCTCGTTACCAGTACTTTGGTCTCCTGGTTCTCATCACCGACTGTACACAACACAGCAAATGTATGGTGCTAATTAAAGTTGGTACTCAGTGCAAGCGTGTTCCTTTTCTGGTCAAGCCGACTTCATTCGTTTTGTAGCCATAATACAGCTATACTACCGCGTGGAAAGTTTGCAGACTAAGGGTGATTTACAGGTTAAATTTTGGAGACAACTCAAGATTAGAAGAGGTTTATAATTTTCTATACGTGGTAGAGCCATGCTGCTGTTATATTAGTAGTATAGTTGTAGCACAAATGGGTCGGCTCGACCGGGGAAGGACCACGCTCTCACAGAATATCAGCGTAAAATAGTAGCTTAATGCTGCCATGTTTCGTATGGTGAGTGTAGAGAACTGGATACCCATTTTGCTGGAAACGAGGCATTCCATTTTAGTCCTCACAGGTGACAACGCATCTGCATTTTGATTTGTAATCGAGGATAGATGTAGATGTCTATGGGCCGCAGCAACCACTTACCATCAGGTGGACTGTGTGCTAGTTTGTCAACCAATCCTATAAAAAAAGACTTTTTAGGTCAAGGTTCAAACAAAAAAATTAATAAACTCTTAGAACTATTTACAAATAACTAATAAACTCAGAAAAGAGTTTTTTTAACTATACGCTTAAACAATTTAAAACCTCATTTAGAAATTCTTGGGCAAAAAAAATAGTAATAAATGGGGCATGTCGTCCGCCGCCAGCCGAATTGCGTTTAATTAATTGGAATCCATTTGTAAAACCACTTTTGGATTTAGCTCGGTAATTACTTTGTTTAGTCAGTTATAAAGACCGACGAGGTTTAAAATGTCAAAAGAGGTGACTTACGGAAATTTATGTACTCATAAAGTCGTAGGCAATTAATTTACAATACAGCACGAAGCTCCATAACACATAGTTATTATTTAATTATATGGAGGCCCATGGTAGCTCAGGGGCTAAAGTAATACTTTGCAGCAGTGAATAGGTGCTGCTTGTGGAGCCTGGTTTGCTCTGGCTTGTTATGCGCTGAATACCTCCAATTATAAACGTACACTTTTTTAATATATCATGAAATACACTTTGGTTACTGATATATCTATCATTTTCATTTGTGCCAACTTTACTTTGTATTTAATAACTTTAAAACAGATTACTTGTGGAACATGTTTCGCCGTTCCTTTTTAACTATTAGCCAATAATTGACTACCATACTAACTGAATGTAGGTGGTGATGCAGCCCAATGTGGTAAAGTGCACTCACTTAGTCCAACAAATGCCTGTTCCCTCTTGTCTTGAAGACACACACATTATAATCAGATGGAAGGACAAATGCTGGTGAATTATTGCTGGTGAGTAATTACTTTTCTGTACGTATTACGACGTTGAAACAAATCATTGGGCTCGAATACATAATATATGAACAACAAAGGAGGTTGAGACTAGTCGATCGACTGATGGTCCAATGATGGAATGGATAGGGAGGAATTAAGTCATGCTATTCCTACTCACTCTGTCCGAAATATATCCTGGTAAAAAGCAAAAGGTTAGTTACTTTGAGCCTGTGCTTGATTGGTTATATTGGTCCAAACCATATTGTTATAACCAATAAGCCTCATAGTACACCTTCCCATTAAGTTTCAAACCTGGCATGCACTGCGGTGAAGAGACGTGCTTGTGTTTTGTAGGCATTGAATTTCACGAAATTTGCATTCATTTCTTTTCCAGTTAGATGAACCTCATTTCGAAAGGGCAATAAGTCTAATAAGAGCGAACTACTCATGTTTAAGGCTGGAAATAGAAAACCTAAGTCTGTTCTTCATGTTAGACTTGGAGGAGTTACACTGAGTAGAGTCACCAATTTCAGATATCTGGGACACTGGGTCGAATAGGATATTCCTGGCAATTTATATGTTAAACGGGAACGTAGAGCGTTGGCAGTGAGGTGTAATACGCTTGCCCGCAGGTTTGCTAGGTGTACGAATGAAGTTAAGATAACATTATTCAAAGCTTACTGTCAGACATTCTACACCTGCACCCTGTGGACGAAGGACGGAGTGTACTCGCGGAACTCTCATTGCGCTACGTGTTCAGTACAACAATGGATTCAGGATATTGTTGGGGCTGCCACGCTTTTGCAGCGCATCGCGTATGTTTTCTGAGGCACGCGTGGACAGTTTTGCAGCAATATTACGCAAAAGAATAGCCTCCTTGATCCGTCGACAGCACCAACGGCTTTCTAGATTCTATATATGGAAGGCAAGATTGTCCTGTGATGAGGTACAGGAACACAGTGCATATGGGTTCCCAGCCCAATATGTTTAATAATAAATAATAATTTTTGTGTAGTAATAATTCATGTATTCTGTGAATTCACTGTCGTCTAGTTTTTAAGTTTTAAGTGAACTAACAAAATGGGTGTATTTACCTGAATAACGAAAAAAATAAATATGGAGGACAAATGCAATTTTAATTTCTTACGTCGAAGAATTAAATATAATATTTCATAACATATTATTACAAAGAAGTTGAAATGTCAATCTAATATTGAAAAAATACTGTTGCCCGGCTTTTCATAACTATTTCGACCTAAACCTAAACCTATATATACAAATCTTTAAGACGACCACGAAGTACTCCTTTAGTTGGCAAATTTCCTATTTTAATCTTAATAACTTCTCATTCACCAGTGAACCCAATACATCCTTACAAATTTAGGTAACTACTTTAGCTTTGTGTAGGCATTTTGAACTGAATTATAAAGGCCTTAAGAATTAAGATCACCTTATAGTAGCAAGCGTTGCCCTTAAAATAGCTACGTTGTAATATGTTTACAGCTGTGTTAGAGCTACAGCATGTATTATTTGGCTCATAAGAGGGACAACCATGGTTTTACAAAATATGTACATAAACAGTACCACAATACTGATGCGTTTCGTTTGATGATTGACGATAACCAGACACCGAATTGACTTGTAACGGGGTATCCTTTTTTAGACTTACAAGAGATAGCTTTTTACATTTTGTTTATCGATTGTTAATCGAGGGTATCTGCAAGTGTCTATAGGCGGTCAGATGCACAGATTTACTATAATTACAGATTGTAAGGCATTTCATCTTATTTCATAGTGAGGTGACAACGCGTCTGTAGACTTCTTTACTTAAAATTAACTGCAGGTTTCCTTGAACTGGAGTAGCTCTTTACAGTCAGAGGTAGACTAGTTTTAGAGTATTAGAAGGACTGATAACTTGTTTGTTAGTCTAATATGTGTTTGTTACTTTCTGTCATTTAGTTTTTAAGTTATTCTCTTTAATACATTTATAATATGTATACAATTAGACAGATATGGTAGAGCTGAGTCACCTTCTAACAAGCATTATTTGAAATACAACTTATAGTTTTTTTATAGGATAGGGTGACAAACGAGCACACAGTCCACCTGATAGTAAGTGGTTGCTGTGGCACATAGACATCTACATCTATCGTCTATTACGAATCAAAATGCAGATGTATTGTCACCCGTGAGGACTAAGATGAACGCCTCGTTTCCAGTAAAAAGGGTCTCCGGTTCTCTTTACTCACCATACGAAACACAGCATTAAGCTATTATTTTGCGCTGGTATTCTGTGAGAGTGTGGTAGTTTCCCGGTCGAGCCGATCCATTCGTGCTACAACTATACTACTAATACAACTGCATCATGACTCTGCCACGTAAAAATATATAGTATAGAAAGAAACATTAACCTTTACATTTTTCGAAGAAATTAATTTCTACGTCATGAAATCTGTCAGATATTTCACCTCAATTTTTAAATGGCTTTGCCCTGGTGGTAGAAATATTCGTGAAAACTCTCACTGGTGTAACTATGTGCGAGGTGTGAAATATGCAGATAGACCACCAAGGAGCAACGACCCAGGTGTGATCGCAGTATCTGATATCCGCACCTTAATTATACTGGATGACTATTTTTACCGTCTGTAAAAAAAGGTTGTAACAGGTGGTAACGGAGTAGAAGCCTGCGGTACTGATATTTAACAAAAAATAAAAACAAAATATTTGACTTAAATAAGTCGATTAAAGTCTATCGATATTCAAATCATATCCACCCTACTTTATCAACAGCAATAAAACAATAAATTTCGTAGGCATCTTTTACCTTGTTACTTCACAGGGTCACAGGATCAAGGCCAAAGTCGCCCGCGCTCTCACCTCTTCAGTTACTTGTGATTAGCTGTGGCATAAAATCGGATCGCCGTCGTATAGTTTATGTTTCCGCGTGTGTATCGTAAGCATATACCAATTCTTTAAGGTCGAATATCTAACAATGACGCGCCAATTCGGTGATATGTAGATAGGTCTCGATTGACCTGTGAACAGGTTAGCGAGATTACCAGACCGAACACCACTAGATTGTGGGCCGAACTAAAACGATTGGTCTAAGTTAAACAAATACTTTCGGGTACATATTATAGTAGTTGGTATAGGTTGGTCAATCACTTTGTTTGTTCTCAACAACGACTTTCGTCGGTCCCCGTATATAAATATGTTTAAAGTTACAGCCTACATACGTCCCACTGCTGGGCACAGAACTCCTCTCATTTCTGAGAGGGTTTTAGGGCAAGGAAATGTCCGCCACGCAGCCCCAATGCTTGTTGAGACTTCACATGTCCTCGAAATATTTTGTTTTCATATTTCTCTGACATGAAGATTTCTTCACGATGTTTTCCTCCACCGCTGTGCATGTGGTAGTTATATTTAGAAAAAATAAAATATTAATACATTTTCTTCGGCGAATATAAATTGATTTCATTAAAATGTTAGTTGGGGAGTGGATATTAAGTAACAGAATCTGAAAACCTGCACGAGTAAACGTTGAAGGGGGATTGTTAGATGGGATTGTTAGATATGAATGCAGTAATCCTCTAAACGATTTGTAAAGTACATCATCAATTTAACACCGGCAAGCGTACCACTTCATGATTAACGACTTGCGTTCCATAAAGCTGGCGCTACAAGTCGTTTAGAATGTCATTCCAGAATGTTCCGGTTAGTAGTTTAACTCAAGCATCCAGAGAATTTTATAGCTTTGCTTATTTAAAAGATTTTTAAAAACCAGTTGTACAAATAAAAAAGAAGTAGACTATTAAAAGAAACTCCTATTGCTTTTACCCGCAACTCCGCTCACATTTAATTAAAGCCGAATTTTTTTTTTGTTACGTTGCGCTACTTTTTTCCATGTAGATTGCAAGATTAAGTATCTTCATGGTGCATCAAGGCACCATGTTGCTGTCGGATATTAATAAAAAAAAAACGTCCGCTATTGTTACCATTATGGTAAAAGACCACTTTTGTAAAAACTTTTTTATTATTATTAAGATATGAAAAAGATAGCAAAAATTAAGTACTTAATCTTCAGGCAAATATGCATGATACCGTATTTAAGTCAAGTGAAGATTTATTTAAAAGTTTTCCAGAACGCAACACTTGCGATATCCACACTGATTGTTATTAAGAGCTTGCGCTTATGTAGCTCTTACCGTGGTAGCCAACCCCGACTTTGTTAGTAATGGACTCCATTGATAAATTGTAATTGGATTCTAAACGAACGAGAAGTTGAAAATTTTTATTTATTCAAATATTAAACTATTATAGGTCCATTACCTCAAGTGTATGATGTTATTTTTACAGAAGTGGTGACATACAAGGATACAGTCTACTCAAGGGTAAGATAATGCAAAAGCCTATAAGACATCTACATTTTCGCCTCGTTATAAGTTAAAATGCAAATGAGTTGTTACCCGTAAGGACTAGTTTAGAACGCCTTATTAACTGAAAAAAAGTGTTCTGTTTCATTATCAATGCCTTCAAAGATTTCTGGTTCCAGTCACTCCCCTTAAGAATCAAAATAACATTAAGCTGCTAATTTGCGTTAGAACTAAATAGGGGCTGTGGTCCTTACCCGGTATATCCAACAATTCCTGCTGCACCCATAATGCACTACAGCTTGACTTTACCACATACAAGTATTTTCACGAAAAATCTATGGTCATGACCAACTTTAAATAAATTTGTTACAATGCCCACAATTTAATAGAACTGAAATAATTTCTACTCTAATATAAATTTTAAGAGAAATTTGCCCGTAAGTCACTTAAGCACCTACTGTTAAGACGACCACATTTTGGCTGGTCTCCAATGTCTGTCTTAATAGCTGCATGTCTATCTGCCATAGTGGTGGTAGATATTTAGGAATTATTTATATTTTAAAAACAGCTTTGTTCTATTTATCATGATATTTTTGGAATGGCGACGATAAAAATATTGTAATTGATGTAATTAGATATCAATTACAATTACAAGAGCGGTTGAAGCTCAGGAGCAAAGCGGTTGACGTAATTGCATAGTAAACAAATTACCCGGGTTCAATTCCCGATGGCACCAAGATATGCTTGGTGGTGAAGAAAAACATCGTGGGGAAACCAGTATGACTAAAAAATTAAAAAATATTTTAAACCCAAGTGAAAACCGCAAAAGTACTGATTGCGGCAACGTGGCAAACACGTCAATCTTCCTTGTTCTGAAAACCCGTCTTAAAAATGAGACGAAGCCTGTGCTCAGCAGTGATATGTATGTAGACTCTAGCTTTATATTAGATTAATTAACGATATCTTAAGGTGATACCTCGAAAATTTGGTGGTTTTTCTATTTTATATATTTTTTTAAGTTTTATAGATTACAAACCAAAATTTTGGTATATGATTTTTGACTATATGTCCTTGGATTGCATAAAAGGAAAACACGATATCATGAAATATTCTCGACGGAAAAAAATTGCGAAGTACGCTCTAATTAGTTACATTTCTCCATGACACCACAATACTTTTACGAATAAGTTCATGGAATCATTTTTAAGGCATAGTAAATAATCACATCTCATAAACCATTTTTAATCCATAACGTAGTTGTGTTAAAAAAAAATAAAAATGTTGTTTGACGTTTTTTTTCCGAGCGTGTACTCGGTATAGCTATCTCATAATTTGCGTATTATGAAGTCATTGCATCACTTTCATTTCGACACTCCCTTAGTCGTCCGTGAGCTTCACCGACAAAGGAATAAGCCACGCCCCCAAAACTACGATTCATTTTCAAGGTATCCCCTTAATCGTACTAGGTGGTGGAATCTGACTAAAGGTCTCAATATGTAAAGGTCACGTACCGTTTTTTGGCAACAGAAATTGTTAAACTGAACTTTTAACTATTTCTGTCGCCAAAAAACAGTACGTGCATTGCTCTGTTCCGCTCTGAAGTGTATATTTATCAGTTTTAGTCCTTCCTAGATTCAATGCGTGATGGCGACGCGACGTTAAATATCTATCGTGAATGAACTTAGATCTGGAGGACATTATTCAACATTTTTGGCGCTTTGGGCAATTCATTGGGCGTCATCCGTAGCTATAAGTTATGTCCTCCAGAGCGATTTTCGACGCCGCGAGTGTACCATGTGTACACAAGAATACACGACTGTCCAAGAAACGCTACTTACTACATTCAGTATAAAATCGTTGTTTGAGAATCGAAAATAAAATCGAATCGAAAAATTTATCAAAACATAGATATTATTTTATCTATCCTGAATGAACAAATATTTGTACCAGCAAACTCAAATAAATTTGTGTAGATAATTATTTCTGTAAGCCTATTCTATGTTAACGAGTAATTAACAAGCCCGATTGCAGCGAATGATCTTAATTATTCGTTGTAAACCTATTCAACTACTGGCGTTATTTCATCGATTTTAGCGTTTATTACTACATCATATTTTACGATTTAAAACAATGATGTTTCATGAATATTAATCAAAGTTTTTATATATAATTAACCTTTACCATTTAAAAAGCCGTGGTAGCTCAGAGGTTAAGCGCTTGTTGTAAATTTCACAGTATGCGAACAGCCCAGGTTCGAATCCCACCGCCACCAAATTATTAATTGCAATCTTGTCACACGTCTGAGAAAAAAATAAAATATTTGGGGGATATATGAAGTACGCCAACACACATTGAGTCATCGTGGTGAACATTTCTCTATCCTAAAATCCTCTCAGAAATATTAGAAGATCTATGACCAGCTGTGGGACGTATATAGACTATAATTTTACTTTAAGTTACTACAAGACAACATTTTCATTAATACTATTTTCGATAAACGTAAGGCGTAAAATACCCAGTCCGACGTCGGGAAGCAGTGCCAATCAGCCTGGCAAATTAACGGGATATAACCTTTTCTGGTCTTTCACTCGCTAAAGAAAAGAATAGCTGAATATTAATACTGGTGTTTCTGGGAAACAGTTTGCTTGTAATTTTGCAATAAAGATTCCTTCTTACTTTTTCTTCTGTGTTATAATGTATGTGTTTGTAAGCAATAAAAATTTTCAGGCATTTCCTATAGTCTTACGACACCCCCGAGAAAAAAAAATTCTGGCACTTCCTATAGTCTTATGACACCCACGAGATAAATTGGGAGATGGATTCTCTTGAGTTGCCAACACACGACAAATAACGATAAGATCAGGTCAAAACCAGATATTGGGTTTTCCTGTCAAGAAATTCGCAGTAGCAGTCCGGAGTCCAAAGGTGTTGGTTCACCTCCATTCCATGCATGCGTGCGTGTCTTAAGCAATACATATTAATGTTTATCTTCGTATAAAAGTCATTATGAATATTATATAAATCAGCAGTAATTATGAAGATATAATCTAATCTAAAGAACATAAAATCACAAAATGTCTTTTTGCATCGCCGAGTAAAGATAAGGTATAAGGGTAATAAATATATTGAATGAACTAAGTACTAAAGAAAATTATACTAAAAACTCCAGTAAAATTTTGCATAAGGTTTGCTCAGTACGTATTCAGACAAACAGGCTTACTGCTCAGCTCAGCAAATACATCGCGTGATGATGTAAATTAATTTTAACGGTTTAGCTCCTACGTAACACTGAAGTGAGACTTTAATTCAAAACCTTTAACAGGTTTTACAAGTGATGCCCGTTCAGAGACAAGCAGACGTTTCCGAAAATTGGTTTTAGCATCTGTATAAACAGTAAGGTATATTCCAATAAAAATTACAAAAAATATTCTTTGTACAGAACGACACCTGGAAATAGCTGCCAAGCTTTTTCTAATTATGAATTGTACGGTTATTTGTACTGTCAAACTGTTCTTTTTTTTGAAGTTGCGCTGGGATTCTTGCCGGTTATCCCAAGCCATAAATATTTTCTGAGAAAATGATATACGTTTCACAAAAGAACAATGTCCATTAGGTATTGCCTGTAATGTAATTCAATAAAGACTATAAAAGTCCACTACCAAACATAGGTGTTCCTTATAAATTAAAAATTGCCTATATTTGTCATAGTTGTCGGAAGGAAGATGCTGCCGCCTATATTCTGAGTTTTTCTCTTCGTTGTCACGTATGACACCTGCGAGATGATATGTGGTAGTATATTCATACATCAAACTACGCTGACTATTTTATTTATAATCTGCATTGAATAAAAAAATCTATTTCACGTCAAAAAAACTTTTAAACTGTACGTTACCGAATCGTCTATAGCAATAAGCTATTTTAGCTTAGTACCACTGTAACAATAATCCTGTCAGGTCTTAGCGATAATAGCCTAGAGAACATAAATTACAGTTATGTGTTGTTTCAAAGAGAGAATCTAAGTTAGAACGGGGAATTGTTTAGAGTTCCGCTAACTAAATAATATTTAGCTTCTTGGTTTTCACTTAAATTATAAATTGCATTATTCTCTTGGCTCGAGACTACCTGATACAATCAGTTTATCGATATAGATACAATTGAGGTTTTTTCTTTATACACAATGTTTAAAACATTTATCTTTTACTTAACCTTTATATGGTAGCAATTTAAATATGAAGTGGAAATATTTTGAAGTTTTGTCGATTCAAAAATAAACATTAAATATATTAGTAATATAGCAATAATGTTCTGTTCTGATCTTCTTTCGTTATTCCAACTACAGAGGTTTTCCTAAACCAATGGTATATTTTATAAAAATCGTAGTTATTAATTTTATTCCATTCCATTTAATTCTATCCAATGCCATTCCACCCCATTCCATTTCATACTTTTCTATTGTATTCGATTCTGTACTATTCTATTCTATTTTATTCATTTCACAAAAGCTAAGCTAACAAACTGGCACATGAAAACACGTCCCCGGCGCAGTTCTTATTGCCCCCAGCACCCTCATAGTGCTATCACTATGCCCAGGCTACTGTCACCGTCCTCCTACATTACATTGCTAGACAATCGGAGCCTCCGCCCTGTGTGCCCGTAACTTCAGAGGCATCCGTTTCTGGTATGGGAACACCGTCACGAAGAGGAAGTCCGTAATTAATGCTTTGGTGACGTCTCTCCGAGCTAGATCTAACATCCAACACCGCTCAGCAGCCTCCTTCTGGACCATAACGGAATCACAGAAGGCGGCTACGGTTCTCCACGTTAAGTTACTGATCAGCATCGCCAACGCGACTGCTGACAGGGAAAGGTTTTGACCGATTTGGCTCACTGGGACTTTCCGCTCTTGTTCCGATGTTGGACGTATTGTCAGCTTGTGGGAAGTGAAGACCTGGCCCTGCCCCCCCCCCCCCAGTAGAAGCAGTTTGACATCGCTTCACGTCCGATATTATACAAATAATCACCGAAGCACCCGTGCCCGGTTATTATCTGTGTAAGTCCGTAGAGGAGTCCTCCTGTTCGTCGAGTCCAGGCTTCCAAGTGCGGTGGAATTGCTTCAAAAATGTATTTGCGTGTATAACGCTCTTCAAAGAAAACGAAGAAAACGAAGACGAGCGCGCCACGTTGCGAATGCGTTAAGTCGTTCCTGCCGCTCAACCCTAATATAATTATTTTTCATTTATTAACCTATCTATCGTGATAGATTCACAAAAGTTTACGCACATATCGATCATCGTTAACTGATTCAAGGTTCAATTTAAGAAGCGGAACTCCTAAATCAACTTTAAATATACTAAAACTTTAAATAGACTAAATATCAAGTTTCGTTCAATATTTTTTTAATTATCTATTAATGTTTTATTGTTTTTTTCTAGTTACTTAAAGATGTAAAGCTTCTAGCAGTTAAAGTTTCAGTATGAAGAAACCATAAATAAAATGAAATAATAAGATTAGCATTAAATATTCTCAAGTATTTTTATTTAATACATTGATGTCACACCTACGCCAAGAGCTCTAAGCTCGAAGTTGTTAACAGGTATGTTTACCTGTGACAAATACACCAAATAGTCAAAGAGAGGTCAAATTGTATTATTTGATTTAATTTGATGTAATTGTCAAATAAATGTAGAAATGAGGATATTCGCAGTAGAACCAGCGTGACTGACATAGCCCAACGGACTAGTAAGCTAAGTGGCAACGGGCTGGCCATATAGCCCGAAAAACCGACAACCAATGGAGAAAAAATGTCCTCGAGTGGCAGCTTGGCACGAAGTGATATATAGGAATGTGATGGATGCGGTGGCTTAAGACCTTGCTTTGTGGCATTCCTTGGGGAGGGCCTATGTTAAGCAGTGGACTTGTGAAGGGCTGTAACAATGATGATGATGATGATGATGAATTGATGTCACTTACACTGAAGACATTCTCAAACATAATAAAAAATACGAGAGTAAAAGGTTTTATAAAGTACAGATAAAGAATTTATTACGTTATACTATCTTATTGGTCGTTTTATGATAATTTCAATGCGTTAACTGTTTGACCCCATTTTAAAACAATTTTATCCAGTGCGTATAAATTTAAGAAGACCTTGACGTGTAATATAATAAGAACTTGTGGTCTACTACAAGATGTGACTGTCAGCCTAAGCGTCCTTACGGCTTCATTTTCGTATCTGTGCTGAGAAATATCAGCTAATATTGAATATCTTAACACCTGACATTTCTATTGTCGTTAAGTGAAAAGAGACAGAAAAACTATAATATTCCTTAAATTGACGTCGAATTTTATGAGTAAAGTCATATGTGTTCACAATACTGCCTTTAAACACGCTTTTATGCGCTTCTTCTGTATAATAAATATGAATGGAATGGAATTTTACTCGTAAAATTCTGTTCGCACTCACTTTCGGACGTTTGTCGATGTCGAACTCCTACTTGCTGAAACTATTATCTCTATCACTTTGCTCTTTGTCAGAGCTGCAGGAGCGTTATCGCAAACAACCGCAGCTCGACAAGATATTGCACTGCTTTGCAAATATTTCTTTGAATGAAGTAAACCAGAACTAAAACAAAAGCTAACAGTCTGAATAATTATTCGTAAGATTATTGTTTTTTAATATAAAATATATATAAATAGTTAATAATAAATGGAAGGGGTGAGGTGAAAAGCCTTGGTTATGATTAGGTGATGAAAGTATAAACTTTCAGTCATCGTTTGTGTAGAAAAAAATCTTGTGAATCTTCTTAAAATCAGAAGATTCACATGTATACATGGGAAAGAAGTGATGACAGAAGCATGATAGATTTTTTAACTGTTGATGAAAGAATGAGGAGCCAATGACTTCAAAAGGAAGGATAGGCCCATCTAAATATTGTACTCATAACTTTTCATACAAGAAAAAGTAGCGCATATGTCATAATACAAACGTCATATCAAAACATGACGTAACCAGGGTCGGATTTCGTAGTATAATTATCCTAATTGTACCATTATTTCATAGTTTGTAGTACATAGTATCGTAGTATTACTAGCCGAAAATACCATAATTTTACCTTTTTTTTTTTTTTTGCGGATGGAAAATCATCTAATGACGCCTTTCGCTCTGGGTGGAGCGTAAGGGAGTGTCAGACTTTTACTGACTAAAAACCATCCGTGTTCCTTCAGTGCCCTTACGTTCCGGAGCCGCGGTATCTCTTTCGAACAGCCCGCAGCCCCGGCAGGCGTCGGCCCTTGCGGGCCCCTTCTCGCTGCTGACAGCTCTTTGAGGCGCGCGTGGAACAAAACGCGCCGTCGACACGGCCTGTCGTCGTTAGACGGACGGACGGCGAGCTACCCATTGCTCGCCGTCCACAGGCCCGCGCCTACGGTGGCCGGGGGCCCCGACGTAGCCCCCGACGCCCAGGGCGTCTCCCGCGGCGGCCGGGGAGGAGAGCTGCTGCTCTCTGCTTCTCCCGCTCCGCCACCTCCTTCGCTAGCATCACTGCTTCGCAGAAGGTGGTGACGGCATCCCATTCCGTCTCGCTCCGGACCATGGCTTCGACCAGGGCCGGACGCGAGAGGTCGCCGCCGTATATCGCCGCTACGAGGACACGGCGGTGCTCCGCCCAAGCAGGGCACACCTCCACGGTGTGTTCCACCGTGTCCTCCGGTCCATCCTCGCAGTGGGAGCACCCGGGCGTTTCCTCCCGCCCGATTCGGTGCAGGAACCTTCCGAACACACCGTGTCCGGTGAGGACCTGCGTCAGGCGGAAGGTGAGGATGCCGTGGCGTCTCTCAAGCCACTCCTCAAAGAGGGGTCTTATCGCCGCTATAGTGGCGTGCCCAGCACGGGGTTGCGACAGTCGCTGTCTCCATGTCGCCATGAGATCGTGCCGGAAGTCTGTCCGCTGCGCGACAACTTGCCGCGGCAGCGGGGTTTCCCCACGGCATAGTGCCTCCGCGCGCCATTCGTGCAGGCGCGCGAGAACTATCGCCTCCAGATCCCATGGCGGCAATCCGGCAAGGAGGCTCGCCGCCTCGCGGGAGATCGTGCGGTAGCCGCGAACCATTTTCACGGCAATCACCCTTTGGGGCGCGTTCAGGTGGTGGACGGCAAGCCGCGCCAAACCACGCGCTCACACCGGGGCCCCGTAAAGGGCCATGGACCGTACGATTCCCGCGTAGAGCCTCCGGCAGGAGGCGTTTGGCCCTCCCAGGTTCGGCAGGAGCCGCCTGAAGGCAGCCCCGGTCCGTTCCAGTTTGGGAGCCAAACGTCGGAAGTGCTCAACGAAGTTCCATCGGCCGTCGAGGACGAGTCCTAGGTACTTCAGCGTCGACTCGACGCCGATGGATACCCCTCCCACCATCACTGAGGATCCCGGTGGTGGCCTGTTCCGAGGACCATGGAAGTGCATGGCCTCGGACTTGTGCAGAGCCACCTCCAGACCCAGTTGCCGAATCCTCTCAACGACTATCGCAACCCCGCGTGTCATAGTTTCCGCCGCCGCCTCGTACGACCCCCCTTGTGCCAGTACCAGCGTGTCGTCAGCGTAGCAAACTACGCTGACGCCGGTAGGGAGGTCGGCGCGCAGCACCCAGTCGTAACCGATGTTCCACAGAGGTGGCCCCAGAACCGAACCCTGTGGGACACCGCACGACATCTCTCGCCGGTTCCACTCACCGTTGCGACCGGGGTAGATGACGGCCCTGTCCGTCAGGTAGTCCCCGACTATACGACGGAGATAGGTCGGCACCCGGTGATACCGGAGTGCCTCCCTAATGCAGCTCCAGGGCATGGAGTTGAAGGCGTTGGCGATGTCGAGAGACACCGCCAAGACAACCCGCCCTCTGGCCACTGCATCCCCCGTCGTGAGGGCTCTCACGCGCATGATGGCGTCCACCGTAGAGCGCCTCTTGCGGAAACCAAACTGGTGTTCCGCAAGATCCGGCCCCGTCCCCGCAAGGTGCTCGGCGAGGCGGTTTGCAATGACTCTTTCAAAGAGCTTGCCCACCTCGTCGAGCAGCACCACGGGCCGGTATGCGGACGGAGAGTCCGCAGGGCGCCCCGGCTTCCGAATGAGGACCAGCTTCCCCGTCTTCCAACGAAGCGGGAATTGGCCTCTCTCCAAGCATGCGCTTAGGAGCCTCTCCAGTCGGGGCCCGAGAGCCTCCGAGGCCAGGACCCAGGCTTTGCCAGGCAAGCCATCGGGTCCTGGGGCGGTATTCCTGGCCTTGAGCCTACGCACCGCCACTCTCAGTTCTACCCCGTTCCCTTCCGGGATGTCGTCGTCGTCGTCCTGGTAGTCCGCTTCCGGCACCGCAGGTGGCGGAGCCATAGGCGGGGGCGGATGTTCCCCTCGCGCAGGGAACAGAGCGCTCACCACGTCCTCCACGAGCTGGGGCCGGAGACTTTGCGTCAGCGGGGGGGCCCAGGTGCGGAGTTTATCCCGCACCATCTTGTAAGGGCGCCCCCACGGATCTCTGTTGAGAGTCTCCAGCATCTCCTCACGGGCCCGATCCCGGGCTCGCAGGACAGCCTCCCGGAGGGCGGTCTTCGCCGCTCTGTATTCCTCGTACAGCTCCGCTTCAATGGCTGCCGCATTCGGTGGACGAATGCGGAGCCTGCGATGCCTGGTGTACAGGTGCCGCGCGGCGACACACGC
Organism: Parnassius smintheus behrii; assembly: GCA_036936625.1. Lineage (NCBI taxonomy): Eukaryota > Metazoa > Arthropoda > Insecta > Lepidoptera > Papilionidae > Parnassius > Parnassius smintheus. The sequence continues at coordinate 20,423,749 of JAUPFT010000022.1, forward strand.
CTCGCGCAGAGACGTCAGCTCACGCGACCACCAATACACCTGACGCCGGGCGCTTTCTGGCCGGACTCGGGGCATTGCCACGTCACATATCTCGGACATGGCCTCCTGGTACCACCCTGCCTCATCATTGACGTCGGCAGGCCTGTCCGGTGATGAAACCCAGGCCTGCACGATCGAGGCTTCCAGGAGGAGCTCCCGGTCCAGCTGCTTCAGCGCCCAACGCGGACCACTCGGGGCCTGTTGGACTGGCGCGCTCGAGGACTGGGTGGAGACATCAAACCGGATGTACCGGTGGTCGGAGTAGGTCTCCACCCCCTCCATGACACGCCAGTCAATGGCACGCGGCGACAGAGCGGGGCTAGCGAACGAGATGTCCACCACCGACTCGCCCCGCATCCGCACACACGTGGGGACAGAACCCCGATTTAGGACGACCAGGCCTGTCTCCAGAGCCCAGTCTTCCACCATCCTACCCCGCACATCTGTACGACGAGAACCCCAAGCCAAGTTCTTGGCATTGAAGTCCCCGAGGACAAGTACGGGAAGGGGATAACTTCCGACGACGACTGCTCTCAGCTCTGCAAGAGAGTTGTGGAGCTCGGCGAGAGATCGGTTCGGGGAGAAGTACACCCCCACAACGACGAACTCCCCGAACCGTGCTGCTACGCACCCCTGACCCCTCCTGACACCTTCAAGGGTCGGGGTACCGGCGGCGGCCGAAGAAATGATGGCCACTGAGCCGTTAAGGTCCGCCACCCAGTTCTCGCTAGGCCAGACAAAATACGGCTCAGCGACCACAGCAATGTTAATCGACCACTGCGCCATGCTCTGGAGCAACAGATGCTGAGCGCAGGCGCAGTGGTTGATATTTGCCTGGAGGAAGCTTAATGGGGCCGTTATAGGCATTCCATTTCAGCTTCCTCCACGGGGGGCCCCTCTGCGGGCGTCGGTGTCGCGGCGACGGCGGCGGCGACAGTGCCCGCGGTGGCGGTGGCAGTTGCGGCCGCGGCGGAGGCCACAGAGGCGATGGCGGCTTTGGCCCCTACCCTACCCGCGGCCTTGGCCTTGGCGGGTGGCACGCAGGCCTTGCTTCCGGCCCGGTGATCGGCTGGCTTGCCGGTCGCCGCACATGCATCACAGTGCGGCGTGGCGCAGCAGGTCGCCGATATGTGTCCGGGCTGACAGCAGTGGAAGCAGAGGCCACTTCGGTCAACCTCCGAGGCGCATCTCACTGATACGTGGTGCCCCACGAGACAGCGATAGCACCTCAGAGGTCTGGGCTCCAGCAGCTTAACCTGCGCTGAGACCCAGCCTACCAGAAGCCTTCGGCCCTCCACTATGGTTTTGGCCGCCGTAACAGGGCAGCGCACCGTGGCGGCATGCAGACCCTGTTGGTCCGGGCGTATGGCGCCTGACCTGACCTGGTCAGTAGTGCACCCCCCGGACCTGGCGACGGTGGCTACCAACTCCTCCTCCGATACCGAGTCGTCCAGACCCATGATGCGCAGGTCTGCGCATCTGACGGGCCTTGACACTCGGGCCTCTTCCGCGTCCAGAGACGCTCTGAGCTTCGCAGCCAGAGCGTCCGCGGTCGCGCCGCTGGATTCCCCGGGGACCTCCAGCATACGGGCCCCCGTCTGGGTGACTTTGAGCCGGAGGCCCCCAGTGATCCCGAGCTCCCCGAGATCCACCGCCTCCTTCGCCTTCGCGAGCAGATCGCGGTAGGTAACGCCCTTCTTTTCCGCATCCGGCTGTAGTGTAATCACTACAGCTGCGGTCTTCGGGGCGCGGAGCCTAGCCGCGATCTTGCGCGCCCTGAACTGGCGCTGCCGCTCCTGCTCTTTGGCCTTTTTGGCTGCCTTCTTCCCCTTCTTTTCGTCCCCGACCACCTGCCAACCGGCTTCAGCCGTGGGAGGTGTAGGGAGCTGGGGGGGTGGTGACGGCGGCGGCGGTAGCTGGCTTGCCGCTGGCGCTGGTACATTCGCCGCAGGCACTGGGGCTGGTGCAGCCATCACCTGTGCTGCCGCCTTGCCCTTTTTTGCCTTCGTCTGGCCTCTCTTTCCCGTCGCCGGCTTAGCCGGAGCCGGTTCAGCCGGTACCGGTTTTGCCGGAGCCGGCCTTTCAGGGGGGGGAGGGGCAACTGCAGCCCCACCCGAGGGCTGACTGGACGGCCCCGGCCTGGATGCGGTAGCCGTGGCCGCCGCGTACGTTGCCGGCCTCGGCGCCGTCTTGTTTGCCCCCAGGGGGGGGGCGCAGGACGATGCCCTCCAGCACGGAGAACCGATGCTGGAAGGCAGCCAGCTCCTGCCGGACCAGGTTCAGAACCTGGTTCTCCAGCGGCACGGGCTGGCTTGGACGCTGCGTCTGGGGCGCCGCGCGAGAGGCAGGCTCACGTAGACTGGCCAGGTCTGCGCGGAGCTGCTCATTCTCCTTCTGGAGAGTCTCCATGGCAGACGTCAGGCGGGCCACGTCCGCCCGCAGCTTCGCCACCTCGTCCGCATTAGGCCCGGCCCCAACAAAGTTGGCCTCCGCAGCCGCCATGATGGAGGCGGAGGCCCCGGGAATGGCCTTGAGCTTTGAGGAGGACTTTTGCTTGTGGGCCACGACCTTGAACGCGGCCTCCACCTCCTTTACGAATCTGGCCTTACGCTCCACCTCGGAGCCGCCAGTCGCACTCGTCTCGTCGCCTGATACCCGAGCCGTATCGCCCGGGTGGCGCCCCTCCTCGGCAAGCTTTGCCGCTCGTTCAGCCCTCTGATTGGCATTCCCCTTGCCTCTCAGCCCGCCCCGCCCGTTGGTGGGGATTTTCCGGGCCGAGACCTCTTCTTCACCGGATGACGGCCACTGGTCGCCATCCCGCCTGGACCGCTTGCGGAAGAACTTACAGTTCTCCGCGGTTCCAGGCCCCACGCGTCGAGAGCTCTCTGGGCCTCCCACGCTGCTCGATGCGGCGTCGGACTCTGTCCCCGCATCGCTCCTCCTCTCCTCTATGTTGCCGTTGCCGGCGGTTTTATTTGTTTGTTTTTTTGGTTCCATATTTGTACCCACGATTATGGGGGAATAAAAGGTCCACCTTGGCAGAGACCCCTGTACCAAGGTAAGCAGATTTAGAGGATTTATTACTCGCCAGGGGGTCTGCAGGTACCCTGGCGAGGAGCGCACTTGCGGCTGATTTGTTCATAGAACCCCGTCAGCCATCCATCCCCTCGCGGTGCGTCGCCGCTTGGGATTCGGGGTAACTTTTTATAGAGGTTTTCTCCCTCGCGGTCCGGGCGATTAAGCCAAGACCCTCGGTCCTTATCAAAGCCGCGAGACATGATCCACGACACTTCGATACTGGGATTACGAGATCGGCGGTGACAGCAAAGGATGAATCCTTCACTGTCTGCCCGGAGGCAGGGTAAGTGCACACCGAGCCCGCCCTCGCTCCTCTGCTATGCCCTCTGCTGATCAGAGGGTCACGCAGAGGAACGCACTGTTGGTCCGAGATGGACCCCCCCCCATGTCAGAATAATTAGCCGCGGCAGCAACATTCCCCAAGGAATAAGAATTTCGTCTCATTTCTCGAGGAAGATTACCGCCGCGCCCAGGGTGCACCGGCCCAGTTGCTGCTCTTCCCTCCAGACTTATCGAGAGGGACCCGCAACTACCAGGCACACGTGGAGGACTTCTGACTTCGCACCCCAACCATAATTTTACCTAAAGTTCGACTTGTATTATTATTGGGTCCTTTTACATTTTAATATTAACCCTACGATACGAATTTCTCTATTGTACATGAGTACCGCGCCTTTTTAATAAAATTTGAATTAGCTTGCTTTCTGGTCAATCGATGCTCGATCGATCCTTTTCTTTTGTACTCTTTTCGTTTTACCCTTATTGAATATAAAATATATTAGGTATCAATATTCAAAAATTAACTTACACTAAGTTCTTTAGACAAAATTTAAAAAGTAATAAAAATAAAACCGGCAAAAAAACGAAAATCCCGGCACATGGGAAAAAAGAAACATGAAACGTCTAACGTGATATATTTTTTTTAAATAGTACAATTTTATTTTCCATGTACAATATTTTTGAGGGTCTGAATCCAACCCTGGCCTAATCTTGGTAACGTAACTAAACTAACTGTAAAATAAAACTTTATAAATGTGTTTATATAATAATTTAATTGTAACAAAATTAATATAAGGTTATTTACCGATGATGCAATATCCCATGTTTCTCTTATCTTTGTATCGTAATTTTTGCATTCTTTTACCACGCAACTAAACATATTTATGACAGGCAAATCTGTCCTGCGCGCGCACCAATGTCGACCGATTCGCGTTGGCCCTTAACTGTAATTTTAGGGCCAACGCATTAGTCCGTTATAGTTGTTCGGTCTGCCCGGTCCTTACGCTAGTAATATTTAAGTCAATGTGAGGAGCGCAGTCGTATGTACCACTATACCACAATAGTTGACCGGGGATCGTTACTTGGTCTTATTCCAAATTTATGGTTTATCAGACGTTGGTGGCATCGGAAATCTGTGTCTACCACTATGTTGTAGCGTATAAGTACGGAGAGGTTCTGTGTTTATTTAAGTAATAAACACAGGACAATTGAGAATTATTTATTTCTAATTTACGTCACAGGTACACGATAACATTTTGACATTCATGACATAAATACTAAGTACCACAATGATTTCATTGTACAATAAAAAAAAATAAGTGACTAAAATAAATATATGAATGAATGAATATACTTTTATTGTACACCACAAACAAATATACAGTTAACAAAACACAAAAAAGATTATAATATTATGTAAGTACAATTTGGCGGCCTTATCGCTACATAGCGATCTCTTCCAGGCAACCAAAGGTGTAAGGATTAGAACAGTGAGAACTAGGCAGGTGGTGCAATATAAATATACATAATATAATAGCGATTTACAGACAATACATGCAATAAAATAACATACAAATAACTAATATATGAAATTATATAAATTGCTAAAATATAATAAAAATAAAGTAAAACATATGTAAATATAAACATACATACATATTAGATAAATATATAAACAAACTTACACATTTACCCAAATATATATATATATATATATATATATATATATATATATATATATATATATATATATATATATATATATATATACATATACATATACATAAAAAATTCCTCAAACAATAATATAAAGCAGATAAATACAATAGATACATAATCACTTAATTTATTCTAACGGTGTTCAAACGACTGAGACAAGTAATGCTCTTTAAGTAGTCGCTTAAATATAACAATCGTTTGTGCTTCACGTATAAGCAACGGTAGGGCATACCAGAGCTTGATAGACTGGACAGTAAAATATTTATTAAAAAAGGAAGTATTGTGAGTTGGAACCCTTAAAATGAATTTTCTTGAAGAGCGTAGAGGTTCTCCTGGAAGCCCTACAAAACTAAACTTCTCCTTTAGATAAGGAGGTGTAGAAGGGTGAAATAATACACAGTACAGAATAGGAAGAATATGCATATTCCGGCGAAGTCGGATAGGTAACCACTTGAGACGTGAGCGAAATTGGGAAATATGGTCAAATGTATATGAACTGTTGTTATATGTTATATGAACCGAATACTAGTGTTTTGAAGTCTCTCAAGCTTATTTAGCTGGTCCTCGGTTATGTCTACATAGCTTGCGTCAGCATAGTCGAGAATCGGAAGGAGAAGGGACTGTGCGAGCATAATTTTTGAGATTTTGACCAAGATGAGTGAGTTTCATCAACACGAATACACTGCCGACGGCCACAGAGATAACTTTGAAACCAGTCAATTACTGATGGAGATATGTTAAGAGAACACAATAGACGCAACAGTATATCGAAATCAATAGTATTGAACGCATTACTAAAATCCAGCAAGGTCATGACTGTGAGTTGTTTATTATCCATACCCCACCGTATGTCATCAGTAACTTTGATTAAAGCAGTAGCCGTACTATGACCAGGACGGAAACCTGATTGTAAAGGATTCAACGAATTGTGCTTATTAAGGAAAAGGGTCAGCTGTTGGCAAATAAGTTTTTCAAGGACTTTAGAAAGGAAAGGTAAGATCGAGATGGGACGGAAATCAGAAAGGTTGACAGGATTGGATCTCTTCGGAAGGGGTATAACATGTGCACTCTTCCAGGCTTGAGGGAATTTAGACGAAGAGACACATGCATTAAGTAAATAAGTAATAGTAGGAGCGATAACATCAAGTACACATACAGATACTACTGTGTAGCAAATATCCGCAAGGCACACGACATAAATAGAGATTTTTTTTATGTTCGAGCAGCTATGCAGGTCTAGGAAAAAAGACCAGTATCACTGCGACCTAAAAGATATAGTTCACTGCTAAGCCCTTTCTCTTCATTAAATGGGAGTTGCTTAGCTGTGAACAATTTTACTTCTTCTGGGCAGAGTATATAGTTTCACAGATGAGTGTTACGTTTGCGCATTAAGGGTCCGCAATCATTTAGGATGGCGTTTCTTCCGTTATGGAACAGAACCAATACATCCTTTAGTTGCTTAGTCTCAGGATGGACGTGTGCTTATTAAGACAACAGTGTCCAGTTAGGGCTCTTGCCAGAATGCGCAATTTATTTTTGCTTAACCCCAGGGTTTCTAAAGCAAATTTACGATCAAAAGCCCAGTTAATGTTTTAGAATGTTTTAAGCCTAGTGTGTAAGACCAGATCTTAAGTGTTTTACTGTGCGCATTTCTGTCACGGTGGCCAGTCTCAACGGAGACGAGCCATCGGCGCAGGACAGAATTATAGTGCCCAAGTGCATGAGCAAGCACAGGTGCACTCACTATTCCCTTACTCCCATGGTCCCGATGGGACGATAAACTGACACATCCGGAGAGAGATTAGGCGCAGGACCCACGGCTTTACGTGCTTCCGAGGCACGGGGGTGAGACACCGCCAACTATCTCAAACCGGGCAGCTACTGAGAATTTCTTAATGGAAAACTCAATAACTGATATATTTTGGCCCAACTCGGGATTTGAACCCGAGACTTCATGATCAGCAGTGCTGATCATGAGGTCTTGGGTTCAAATCCCTGATTCGGGCTTTCGGCTTCAATTACTGATTCAGCAGTAGCACTACTACATCCACTAGATCAACGAGGCAGTCGATTGCGCAAAGTAGATGACAACTAACCGGCTATTACAACTGCAGCTAGAATTACTAACTTATACAATTTCTATTATTTAAGATATTTTTCTTTTTATCCTGTAATCCAGCATATCATAACGGCAGTATGAATGGGTTTGCTCGAACAGAGGATGGACAGAGGAGGTTTTGTATTTCTAGCGTAGAGAACCGTTTCTACATTTCATCTCACTCGTCACGAGTGTGTGAGAGTCGTAACATACTTTTTTAAATCTACGAATAGTTTCACTAGGTACTATAGTGATGTGACATTCAGTAATCGGCGCGGGTCTTCCGATTTTACAAAAATAGGAAGAGATTCTCAATTCAACTTCATGTTTTTTGTATTATTGTGTATGTGTTACGCTATATTTTTGTCAATTGTTGACATATTTTAATGGTTTAATTAAATTATTATTCTTCATGGGTGAGTAAGAGTCAACTTCTATGTAAATTTGGAGAAAAATTTAATTTAATTCATCCCCACCCCCGAGGGTGGTAAATAGAGGACTAAGTTTTGAATGTAACTTTTTTGACGATATTATAGTTGATGCTTTAACTTGTGATATTACTTACGAACTTGTGATATTACTTACGTTGTGATATTACTCGTAGTCCACTCAAAAGGATAACTTTGTTGAACCAAGTCTCGGACTGGGGGTGACTAAATCAGTCTAGTTTAATCCCCAAAGGACACAAGTTTGCACAATTGCCGCTAAAAATAGCCCCTTGGTGGTATCTTCTCGGTTTCAAAGCACTCCCCTTGTTGCCTTTTCGATTTATATATTATTAATTATTACTTATTAATTATTCACAAACAACTAAAACAAATAAAATATCCACACAATACGCTTCTGAAATCGGGGCTTTAATTATTCTACATGATGTGAAAATTATTTTAATTATATTCTGATCCCTGAAATTAACCGTAACTTTTTATTAATATTTATATTTATCGTTAAACTGCTGCTGGCGTTTTTTTAAACTAATTATCATTTTAGATAATAAGTTTAAAAATCGCCAACTGTTTTCTAGTTTAACGTAGTTGTATGTAATGTAACACATTCAGGAAGTCTCATACTAGCTGCCAGTCCTTCCAGGAATGCGTAATTATTTCGAAACGTACTAAGTTTCAATAGACAAACTAGTTGCAAAACAAATTAGTCTCGCTATAATCTGAGTTTGTAACTCGGTAACTTACGTAGTGTTGATTACTGGTATCTTATGTACGCTTCTAGTTAAAGTTTTTTTTTATAAATTTTCATTAATTTTGCTCAAAAGTTAAACGCCATTTTAAATTTTACAGTATACGAACGAGCTTAGTGCAAACAATTTCATTACACAAATAGAGAATGAAAAGTCTGGCCGGACGATGTGATTTATTATTAATAGTTGTTGCTAAGTTCTGAAAGACTTGATAGATTTATCAAAACATTTGTCACGTTTTCTATCCGCTAAAAGAATATTTGAAAGATGCGCCGCAGCAAACACTAAGTAGAAACCATTTTCTGTTTAGTTCTATATAGACGTATTTGACTATATAGGTCACCCTCTGAAATATTTGTGTCGCCAAATAGCAGTGCTGCACAGCTGAGCTCCGGTCTGAAGAGTATAATACCAGACTGTGAGGCATCACATCCTAGTCCTCAGAGATGACAACGCACCTGTAGCCTTCCTTGTTTGAACTTGCAGGCGTCTGTGGACCACAGTGGCTACTTACCATCAGGTGGACTACGTTTGTCACTTTGGTTTTATTTAAAAACATACCCAGTCGACTGTGGGTCATAGATAAATGTGTAATACTTTTCATCAGATGTACTATGTGCTCGTTTGTTACCGTCATTATGAAAAAAGTCCATGCCTTTATAATGCTGAGAGAACTATTGAATAACTTTTGAAAATAAAGTTGAGTAAAATCAGGGAAACCCCCAAGAGAAGCCCAATTTCTCGTAGCCCCATTACCTACAACGTACGCGTGTTTTAAAAATAAAATGTTGGCGCTTCCCCCTTTCATTAGCGAAGTTCTGCTCTGGTTGCGTTCAAAGGAGACATTATTTGGAAGGAAATTCTCATACGCTGACTACCTTTATACAAAATCAACAGGAAATGTGTATTGAATATGCTGAATACAAATCTATACAAATAAATAAAATTGAAATATCTGTATGTTATGTCAAAATAACTTTTTTTACTATAATGATTAATGCGCGTGAAAGTATATACTGTTACCTACAGTACTTAAAAGAAAAAAATCAATTTTTAACATTTTTGATCTGTCTATCCATCCGTTTGTTCCGGATAATCTCCAAAATGGCTGGACCGATTTTGACAGGACCTTCACTGGCTGATGTTATAAGGAGTAACGTGGGCTACTTTAATTTCAGAAAAGGAATTAGGGTTCCGCGCATAATAAATTAAAATCCACGAAAACAAGTTTTAATAAATTCAACGCGGACGAAGTCGCGGGGATCAGCCAGCCATTACATAGTATAATATGTATTGCATGTTATTAATAATATATGATATGAATTTTATATAAATAAAGTAGCCCCTAAGACGGTTCCACTCATATGCCCTAAGTAGAATTGTTAAGATTGAGAGAAGGCTTGTGTCCAGTGGTGGATTTGCGATCGTCAACCTGCCTGCTAAGCGTGACAATGACTTTTTCCAACACTTGTACTGCCACCAGAAAAAAATGAGGTGTAAATATTTAACAGATTTCACAGCAGAAAGTTAGAGAGTAAAATGTAAAGGTTAATGTTTCTTTCTGTGCTATTTGTTATATTTTATATTGATTAAATAACAATGAATAAACCAAACCACATATATTCATAAAAGTTTAAAAATGTGCAAAAGTTAAAGTAATAACGTCGGAGGCATTGTTTGTATTATATACACGTATTGCACGTATTGATATAATACTAGGGAACCTAATAAACTTTCATTTCAAACCTCAGATGAAGTAAAAATCATCTGAGTTTCAAACCAACTCCTCAATTGAATGATATTGTGTAACAAAAATATTCACCTCAGTTTCTTAATTTGTCTTCCAATATATTAGCATTTCATATGATTAAAATAAAATTGAACAAAACGTCGGGAATTAAAAAAGTTGTGTGAGTATTTGCTTAAATATAAGAAATGGTTTCTATGTGGATCAAATTGGTGATACGATATATTGAAGACTAGCTTTTTACCCGCGGCTTCGCTCGCGTAGGCTTCCGTTGAGGAACATCGTTAATACTGCTCCATACCAAAATCAGTAAAGTTGGAACCCTTGTAGAGTCGCCTAGTTGTCACGTTTGTTACTCAAGTAATATCATTTGAATTCTTTGAAATTATTGGACGTAGATTTTTTTAGAATTGCATTAATATCATACGTCTGGTAACCCCTGTCACTTTTTATATCGGTCATGACTTCCGAGGTATCTTTAATAAGGGTTAATTATCTTTCATTCAAAGTTACATTATTTACGTTTTACTCTTTACATTGATTCGTAAATTAAACTAATTTAATTTGGACCAAATAATGTCAAATTTCGTAGTCTTCTATTAATGTACGGCAGAGTGTTCATTTTCGATATTTGTTTTATAATATCATTGGCCTATTGAATATTGATTGGCACTATAAAATAGTTGCTTATATTTCTACTAATCCATCAAATAGAGATAAAAACTTACATCGGACAACTTAATACCAAAGGAAGTTATAAGAAATTATTGCTATGCCGATATACACCGAATAAGTATAGTTAGATACTAAAATGTCTCTCTTTTAATCACAGTTTTGTATACTCAGTATCCAGCATACCAGGTGACATACTAAACATACGGTAAAAATCCATTGTAGGCATATCGTTAATCACTAATATATTTGTAAATAAATAGTGACGTTACTGGATAACAGAAGGTACTTATTACAATAATTTTTCTTTCTTCTGGAGCAATCTACTAGAAATAATAAAATTTAAAGATTATTTTGTAAATACACATTATTCTTACGATAATAAACCGAAATCACGTTCATTTTTTGCTCCATATCATGATTTACAATACTTTGATGCACAACCACGCCTATTTATTTAAAAATATTTTTAAATTTATAAAATGTATGCGTCTTCAACCTTTTGACGATGTCATTTAGACTAAATGGCAGAAATCGGAGATATATCCTATAGGACAAAAGTTACAGACGACAATTTTGTTACTGATGTCCGGTCTATTACTACTACCTATTTAAATGTCTTTGTCCTTAATCTACAATTGAATCTACGAAGTCAATTCTCGTTTCGCCATAATATCATACAAAAGCACCATCTAGTAATATCAGCGACAGTAGATTGACATGCGGCTGGGGTGATCCTTGGGCTACCTCAAAGCCGCGAACATTTATATGTAATATTTAAACGTTCGCGATAAGGCATAGAGTTATGTGGATTCTGTTAAAAAAGTGCGCTATCGGCGCCGCTAGCGGTGAATAGTGAAACTATTTTACGTTATTAAAATATTATGAAAAAGCAATGTCGGGTTTAGTAGTCAATTTTTTCAAACAATGTTTATTCAACGATTTGGTCAAACCTTATCATGGTATGGTCAACAGACAGTGTTAAATTTCACGAAATGCCACAATTTCGTGTAATAATAATAATAAATAAATAAATAAAATTGATTTATTTCAGACTGTTGTCCATAATATTGTTAGTAGCATACAAAGACATCTTAAAAACTAGGTTAGTAATATTTTGGAAAATATTTATTTTAATTTAAATATCTGCCTGCACTGCGCGACACCCCTGCAACATGTGTGTGAGCGTACACCCAGTGCCGCAGTATCGGACAGTCAGGCTTTTCACTGATTACTCTGAGAATGGTGTTGGCGCTCCCCCGCACCGTGCGCAGCAGGGATGCGATTCGCTTGCGCACTACGGTGTAAAACCCATCAGTGTGCGCCAATGCAAACATCTCTGATGCACTACAGTAACTTGGAAGCCCCAACAACATTCTCAGACCATTATTATATTGTACTCGGAGAGCGTTGACAGCCCCCCACGTGTAGTTGACCCATAGATTGCACGTATAAAGCGTTTGGCAGTATGCCTTAAACAGTGTTATTTTTACATCTGGACTGCTACGTGCAAATCTGCGAGCCAACATGTTGCAGCGGACTGCCATCACCCTCCTTTCCCTTTCAATATCCTTGTCATCCTTCAAGTCCTCGGTAACCACGTGACCGAGATACTTGAAGGATGGCACCCTTACAAGTTCACTACCGTTAAGTTTGACAGGCGGTACATACATCACCTTACGAGTCCTGGCTTTAAAAACCATCAACTCGCTTTTCCTAGCATTATACAATAGGCCGTGGAATTTAGCATACTCCTCGCATATTGAGATCAGCCTTCTTAGAGCAGCAACTGACGGGCTCAGCAACACCATGTCGTCCGCGTAACTGATGCTGTTTACACAGAGACCATCAATGAAACAGCCGACACTGGCGTTGCCAAGCCTAACAATCAGCTCGTCTATATACAAATTAAAAAGCGTCGGGGAGGTCAAACCACCCTGCCTCACCCCAATCCGTACGCATCAGAAAGCTGATCCAACCATTTGACTTGGTTAGTCTGGTGGCCATACCAATATTTAAGAATATTTATAATCTCACCAGGAACTCCTGAATTTTGTAGTTTTTTCCACAGGATGTCATACCTAACCAAGTCAAACGCCCTGGACAAGTCAAGAAAAGCCGCGTAAACCGGAGTCTTCCTATCCATATAATACCTGACAGTATGCTTGAGAGCCAGAATGGCGCACTCAGTTGACAGTTTTGGCCTGAAACCGAATTGAGCGTCGTGCAGAACCAGGTGACGCTTGAGCTGTCTCTCAACCAGACCGTCAAGTACTTTAGCTGTGATGGTAACTAATGAAATCGGCCGATAGTTGGTCTTGTCGGATATATCTCCAGTTTTATTCTTAACAATAGGAACAACGACCGATCTCATCAACTCTGCAGGCAGGTATGAGTGTCTGATACAGAAAGTAAATAGCATACCTAGTAACCTCGGGAGGTGCGGCCCAGCATACATGAAGTGCTCAATGCTGAGGCCGTCGTGACCCGGTGACTTGCCTCTTTTCATACCTTTAATTAACTGTTCAACCTCTTTAGCTGTCACACGTTTTGGTACACCAGATACGATTACCTCAACATCAGCACCCCGTGCATTTAGCTGCGACTGCACCCTAAAATGAGAACTGAACAAGTTAGCTATATCTCTGGGGTCTTGAATACCCTCAACGCTAACCGGTACGCTAGGCTTCGGACTTAATTTCCTGGTGTGTTTCCAGAAGCTTCGAAAATCTTTATCCTTGTGATAGGTAGCTAAAATATTAATTTTAATTAATTCTTGATTTTTTTGACAGAATTTTAATTTTTCCTTAAAATTTTTCCTAGACCTATACATATCATCATAAATACGACCTTGTGAGGGTCGTCCGTACCATACCCAAGTCAAAAATGTTTGCCTAGCGTCCTGGTGAGCGTCACGTACATATTTATTCCACCCGGCAATGGGTCGACCACCCCTCTTATTGCCTCCCCCCTGACTGTAATTAAAACTAATCTCCGCGGCCTCTTGGAGTGATAAGATTATATTATTGTAAAATTTGTCAATTACGTTAATGTGCTCTAGGCTCAAGTCATTACAAGTTGAATCACAACACTTCTCAAGCTCATGGGGAAAGTCAATTAATTTTAATTTTTCGTTACAAACTCTAGTAAAGATTTTTGTTTGTTGCTCATCACGTTCCCCCCAGATTACTTTATTTAAAGTGGCCTGCGGCAGCCCCGTCGACTGTGTCAAAGTTTTAATATTGCACTGAATTTCTAGTGGAAAATGGTCTGACCATAATACATCATATGCACCTTAACGTCAGTAACGGAACTACGGGCGGCCTCAGTGATCAAACAGTGGTCGAGCCAGCGCCGACTGCCATTAATTTCACTAATATATGTGTATGTGCTAGAACTATGACCTAACGTTTTTAGATCTATGCACTCCCAGTTTTGATCGTTACAAAAATTTATTAGTTCTTTACAAAAAAGCTCCCCTGGGTGTGCATTAAAATCTCCTAAAACAAATACAGATTCAATGTTATTGTTCTCTACTATAGCCGCTATTTCGCCTAAGCATTCTACATACTCTACAAAATTTTCAGGCGAATTAGTAGGCATATAAACTGAAAAAACTAGCATTGAACGACTCATAACACAAAGTTTAATTGCAACTATACGATCGCTCGCGCACGGTATCACAGACACACACTCAAATTTTGAGCTATTCCATAAAAGAGCCACCCCACCATATGGTCTTCCTCGCAATAGTCCTGATGACGTATCAACCGCTGACTTGCCAAAGTATCCGAAAGCTTTGTTTACATTGCTCAGTTCCTGAATTTCATGGGGTAACAGCCATGTCTCCTGTAGCGCAATAATATCAGCTCTTTGACTCATTGATCTGACGCAATCCATTGATCTTTTGAGAGATTTACAATCGAATGAAATAAAAGTTGTACCTTCCATACTATTTATAATTTATTTGTACCGCTGAGTAATGGAGTCCCTCTATTTACTTCCCTTTTGTGAAAGTCAACAAAGCGGCGGAAGGAAATTCCGTCTGGCCACAAGTTACAGTTTAAGAATAAGTTTAACTTATGCTTAGGAACAAACACCTTGTATGAACTGTAGTCCCTTTGCTGCTTTGTTTTTATTTTTTGTAAACTTACTTGAATATTTGTTTTATTCTTTATGTAACTAATGATGTCATTTTCACATGTATCTATGTGTACATTATTTATAAAAAGAGGTATTTTAATATCTGCTACACGAAACTTTTGCTCTGCATCTATACATGTGCCCAATGATCGAATATGTAATGATCGAATATTCATGATAAAATCATTTTTACGATCTGGTCACGACGTAGGTATACAAAAACATCCTTAAAAAAGTATAAGTGTAATGAGTTTTGCAATAATCGCAGGCAAACCAATGTTAATTAGTTCATTATTATATGTTAGTAATTAAACCAAAAAAACATTTGAATTTTCATAGATTTCACTATTATCTATTTAAATTTTTATTATTAAAATGAAAGAATGAAAATCTTAAAATAAATCTAAGAAGTTTCAAATCATATAATAAAGTATAAATGTAAGTTCTATATGTTATTTAATTTATTATTTAGTACCCGGTTGACCGAGCTTTGCTCGGTATTTTTCGCTCGATTTTTTTTTAATTCGTGTGTTTTGGAAATTATATTTAGATACAAATTACATACTGATGAAATATAAAGAATATTTTTTTGATTTTAGAGACATAACAGAAAAAACGTAACTGGTTATTTGAAAAAAAAAATCATGAGTGCAATTATTTTAATTTAAAATTTTCGTGTTTTTAAAAAATACTAAAAAAGGGCTCGAATAAATAGATTTTCTCAAAAAAGAAAGGAACTTGAAAAAAAATTAAAAAGTTCGTTGGTCGGTCTGGGCTCGAAACGGGGTTTTACATGTTAGTGACCGCCCATAATACCAATTAAGCTATTTGTAATCATCGTCAATCTGTCAAAATTTACCTTCTTATTCTAACGATATCGTAGCAGTTTTTCATTGCCTAAAAACACGGACAAAAAGACATTTTCTAAAAATAAATCCTAGCTAGATCGATTTATTATCCCCGAAACTCCCTGGACACAAAATATATATATATATATATATATATATATATATATATATATATATATATATATATATATATATATATATATATATATATATATATATACAAGAATTGCTCGTTTAATAGTATAGGATATAATATAACTAATAACTAAAGGGTAAATATGCTACTTTTTACTTTTTATGACAGATGGCGCTGTTTCGGAAACGTACAATGTAGATCGTTGGCGTAGTTTCAAATTATTACAGTTAAAACAAATTTTAAACTTTAATTGTAAATGTTGTATTCGTTTAAAAAACACTACCTTATCCTGCTTATAACTAACAGTATCCTAAATAATAGAAAAATAACTTCTAAAGAAAGAAAAATATTTAACTCCCCTTTTTTAAGTTCCGTAAATATGTTACTTTTTACTTTTTATGACAGATGGCGCTGTTTCAGAAACGTACAATGTAGATCGCTGGCGTAGTTTCAAATTATTACAGTTAAAACAAATTTTGAACTTTAATTGTAAATGTATTCGTTTAAAAAAACACTACGTTATCCCGCTTATAACCAACAGTATCATACATAATAGAAAATTAACTTCTAAAGAAATAAAAATATTTAACTCTCCTTTTTTTAACTTCGGTAATCGGATAAAAAGTAGCCTATAAGTAGCCCCAGTTCACTCATCATCATAGTCGTCATTACAGCCCTTTACAAGTCCACTGCTGAACATAGGCCTCCCCCAAGTAATGTCACAAAGCACGGTCCCGAGCCACCTCCATCCATCGACTTCCTGCATGTTTTACCAGGTCGTCACTCCATCTAGTGGGAGGTCCCTCTACGAGGCTGCCACTCGAGAACCTTTCTTTTTTTTTCTTTCGGAATATTATTATTATTATTTTTTTTTTCCAGGAATATTAGAATTACAGACACGGCTGTTCTACAGATGTATTATATGTATAGATAAGCAAAATTAAGAGTGTCCTTAACCAAGGGCGGGTATGCGTAGATTATGGATGAAAAGAAGCGAGAGAGGAGTGTCTATATATTGTCTATATATTGTTATAGTAAAATAAAGAGTGCCTTATTCTTTGGGTCGTAAATAGGGATATTTAAAAAAAAACTGTAACATGACTGAAAATGTTTAAATCGTTTTCATTTAAAGCCCGAGCACTGTGAAAACTATGTAAAACAACTTCGCGTATGCTATTAAAACGTAAAAAGCTCGTTAGCTTGGCCACGTTCCAAGTCAATAGTTTTCCAATTGCCGCTTCTGTCGCTGGTTTCGCGATACACGCAAAATGGAATACAAGTATGCGCTTTTTGGCACAACCTTTATATTCGGTTGGTACAAAATTTTAATATCATATTTTGTGAAATGTACAGTAATTCCTTCTAATCAACTATACTTATTTTATGATCGTTTACATGACATGTTATAGTTATTTCGAACAGCTTTTTACGATCGTCTCAGTTTCGATAAAGTCTCGTATGCTGGGGCAACTCATAATTGTTGCAACCTATAGTGGATAATTCTCATATTATGGAGTCGAACTTTACAAAAATAGGCTCGGCTCTTTACCTTAACATTTAATAATTAGTAATCTACGCTTTAAATGTAATGTTCACAAATATTTATGAAGAAAAAAAAACACTTTTTTCGGTCGAACGTTTCTTCGATGTTTTTTAATCATCAATGCGACAGTTTTACAACTTTTACCAATTTCTAGATTATCATCAAGACACTGCACAATTATGACAGTGTTTTCATGTCATACTTGTCCGTCATTTAGAGTTTAAGGCGACACCGCGAAAAAATGCACCTCCTTTCATCGAATAGTATAGGACTATGACCTATGACACCACTAACGAAAGTGGAATTTTGATATAGGTAAATTCATGTCTTTATCTTGAACTTGCTTGTTCAAAAACACGATTGTAAAATTTTGACTCGATCATAATTATTTGCGAAAACACCTCTAAAAAATCACTATAATTGAAATTACAACGAAATTACTTAATCTATATGCTTGGGAATCACTCAAATATATTCATAACATCAATATTCATAATGTACTTGCTCATTATTTTGATTACTTAAATTAATTATTTTTAAAAAAATATTTTAAGATTCTGACAATTTCTAAGCGCTTTAAATCGTCGCGGGCGCTACGCAATTTTAGACCTTATGGTGGCGTTATTTCAAGTGTTTATAGAAATTATGTATTCACTCGGATCAGTACGGCGATAGCCTAGAGCCACTTTTCGATGTGTCGTCTTAAATCCTTTTCTTTCCTTTTCATGTCTATTGTCTCATTGGCGTAGTGGTCGTAAGTGCGACTACAGATCATAAGGTGCTGGTTTCGAAATTCGGGTCGGGTTATATATTACATACGGGTTATATAATATAATAAGTAAAATAAGTTATTGGTCATTTCTGTCGATAAATTGTCAGTAACAGGAAGTTGACGGTGGTTTACCCTCATGCCTTGGAGAGCAAGCGTTCGGTCCTATGCCTGATCTCTATCTCCGGCGAGCGTTAGGAGATTTTTAAGGGTTCCGTAAGTAAAAAAAAGAATGAAACACTTATCTCATCACCTTGTTGTCTGTCTGTTCCGGTCTATGACCATCTATCCTTCTCCTCAAGAATGGCTAGAGGTATCAAGTTAAAATTAACACCAAGCGCTAAGATTTACCGTTCATCGGAGGTATCATCATCATCATCATTACAGCCAAGCACGGTCCTGAGCCACCAGCATCCATCGACTTCCTGCATGTCTTACCAGGTCGTCACTCCATCTAGTGGGGTCGCCCTACACTTCGCCTACCGGTACGAGGCTGCCACTCGAGAACCCTTCTTCCCCAACGGTTGTAGGTTCTTCGAGCTGTATGGCCGGCCCATTGCCACTTCAGATTACTAATTCGTTGGGCTATGTCGGTCACTCTGGTTCTACTGCGGATATCCTCATTTCTAAGTTTATCACGCAGAAAAACTCCGAGCATAGGCCTCTCCATAGCTCGCTGAGCGACTTTGAGCGTCCTCATACGGCCAGCAGTGAAAGACCACGTCTCGGTTCCGTAGCTCATCACTGGCAACACGCACTGGTTGTACAACTTAGTTTTCAGGTTTTAAGGTAGGTATACCTGACGAGAAGATGCGTCGTAATTTCCCGAACGCTACCCAGCCGAGTCTCCGAGAATCCGAGAATCCGTCAATTGACCTCTCGGTCGAAGTTAGACTCACCTAGTCGGACTATTTGTCCCAGGTAAACGTACTCGTCAACAACTTCGAGCTTAGTGCTCCCAACAACTACCGGCGTGAATGTGACATGGACATTAAACATGATCTTTGTTTTGTCCATGTTCATCTTAAGACCTATCCGTTGGGAGGCACTATTGAGGTCATTGAGCATAGTGCTTAAGTCCTCCAGCGATTCTACCATAAGGACTATATTGTAGGTATAACAAGTCCGTATTTCTTAGTCAATGCAATCAATATGTACGGCCAAATGACAATGTTTTGTCTCTCGCTTACTCACTAAAACCTTTGCGGCGGAGAATCTTTAAAGTTTGCAAGAAGCGAAGTTTCAGTAGCTAATAGTAAAGTAAATTGAATTTATAATAATAAAAAAATTATATTATATAAATTATATAATACTATATATTTGATACTTGCAAACACATTCATCAACATTTATAGGGTATCCTGTTGATCTAAAATCATGGAATTCGACAAGAATCAGGCACAAATAAAGGATAAGAGATTAAAATCAAAGTGTATATGAAACCTCATGGGGGCGAGTTCAAATTATTTATAAAGTATAAGTGACAAACGTACTTGTAGTCCATCTCATGATACGTGACTAATTCAACGATGAACACCTAATAATCAAATTTAAGCAAAGAATTCAACTAAAGTCAGTTACTTTGTCTCCTCTGAGTATTGAGATGGAATGCTTACCATCTTGTAGCGCTATATTAGGAAAGTGAAATATATCGATATGTATGGTATCGATTTTTAAACAGTATCGGACAGTATCGATATACTGGATGACCTTTCCTACCGTCTGGAAAAAATAAGGTGTATCATGTGAACGGAGTAGAAGGCTATGGCACTAATATTTTAAAAAAAATAAAAAAAAAAATTTTGAATTACAAAAGACCCACTCGATAAACAATACTAAATGTCGCGTAAGTTTTTAGGTGTGTGTGTGAACCCTGCACCTGTGAGCGTGCGTTTTAAGACTATTGTTCACTCTGATAATGCTGTGTCGGATGCCTATATGTTGCTACAATTTATCCATTATGCGGAAATTATACACGTAAGATGCAGAATAAAGGCGGTTTGACAATCACAATCAATAAAACACACACATATATATATATAATGTCCTCCCGACCGAATTTCGGCCACGGCGGCCAGCCTCAAAGGAGGCTAGCCATCGGCGCAGGACAGGATTATAGTACCCAAGTGCATGGGCAAGCACAAGTACACTCTCTCTTCTCTCACTCTTATAAGCCTATGGGACGGTAAACCGACACAACCGGAGAGAGATCAGGCGCAGGACCAACGGCTTTACGTGCTTTCCGAGGCACGGGGGTGAGACACCGCCAACTTCCTGACTCCGGGCAGCTACTGAGAATTTCTTGACAGAAAAACTCAATAATTAATTTTTTGGCCCTACCCGGGATTCGAACCCAGGACCTCATCATCAGCAGTCGCACTACTACAACCACTAGAGTCACTAGACCAACGAGGCAGTCATCGAGAGTTACATGTTGTTGTATATATATACATATATATATATATATATATATATATATATATATATATATATATATATATATATATATATATATATATATATATATATATATATATATATATATATATATATCGTTAACTGCGTTATCAGAATCAGTATCGAAGCTTATAGAAATAATTTTTTCATATAAAAACACAATTTAAAAAATTAATTTTAATGAAAAAAAAATAATTTGCAAACTGTATGTGCTTTTATTATCTCTGCATTGGCCGAGGAGTAAGACGATTGTCAAAGACTCCGCAGTACCGATACTCCTGTGAGTTAGACGAAATAAAACCACATACAATTTGCAAATTATTTTTTTTCGTCAAAATTAAGTTTTCTTAAATGTTTTTTTGAAAAAAAAATATCTCTAAATGCTTGGATACTGATTCTGATAATACACTTAACGGGGTTTTTGTTACATGTTGTATATGATATATAGCTTGAAGTAGACACGTATTTTTCCTTCCCGACTCATTTATAAACGCTAATTTCACAAGTTTTGAAAATGAAAGAAAATATGGAAAAAACTGTAATCCCGCAAAAATTACGACGGATATATGATGTTCAACAACTCTCATTGAGGAATAGGTGGACTCCTCCCTGCTTTAAAACCTGACTGAAAACTGAAGAGTTTTAATCTCAGAAAGACGAGGGGACCTATAGCAAGCTGTGTGACATAAGTATACTGTTACTATTTAGCCAGGCTACAGATGCGTTCTTACCTGTAAAGACTAAAATGGGATGGCTCACACCTTTTAATTATACCGGTTATCTATACCGTTCAGATCGAAATAAACTTAATAATTATAAATAAGTAACTCTCTATTATTTGATCCATCCATTAAAACCTCTAAAGGTGAATTGCTGAAGATAGGCCTCTTCCATGGATTGCTTCATGGTGGATTGCGCCATGGGTGCCACGAATGGCAGGCGGGCTGCCAACCACAGAAGATGCTCCTGCCTATTCTGTATCAGTTTCACGGGACGATAGTGGATAGTGTATATTCTTACTAGGGATGGGCCGAATATGGATTTCACCAAATACGAATATTCGGCTGAACGTTCGGTAAATTTTTTACCGAACCGAATATTCGGCCGAACATTATTCGGCAGGATTACCGAGAAACCTAACCAATTTATGTCGAAATTCGTTACCGTAAAGCGCGTGGGGTTACCGCCAGAGCCTTCCCCTTGCTCCCCCGCGACACCTGACGTGTTATTACATATTACATACATCTAGTACTGAGCAAATTGCCGACACATGCTTATGTTTTGACTATTTTTGTGAGAAAAAAAGTATTCTTAGTGAAAATTGATAAGTATGTGATGAAAATAAGTGACAGTAGATCTACTATTTGGACCAATTTTAGAGAAACTGACGACTGTAATTTAATGTTTCTTTGTTTGATTCCAAACAAAATTTTATCAAGCTTTCTATTTGCTATAATTTGAAATAAATCTACAGTGCCTCAAAACATACCTATCGTTATACAAGTAGATTTAATCCATAAATAAAAATATACTTTCAACAGTACAATGATGAAAGACATGGCATTACTTAATTCGTACATTTCCATACAGTGGATACTTTGCGTACCACTTTAACGAATATTCGGTAAACCTGCCGAATATGCCGAATACCGAATATAAAACGAATATTCGTTTCGCTAATTCTTACACCACCACTATCTCTAATTCTTACTACACGGTTAGTAAAGCCTATCAGCGAAGTAAAGTATCAAAGTTGACACAACTTATCATAGAGCTTTATTTCTACTTTTTTTAATACTGTCACTTATGGTCCTTTAAACCGTGGATAGGCGGTCAATAAACGTATCTACATTTTACGATATTACCACACGTTCACCATAAAGGTACAGCTACCACAATCTGAGCTTTCATTTCCTTTACCGAATGAATAATAATGTTATCGGTAAGAGGTTGTTGCCCATCTCCTGTTTCATTTTCTTCTGTTCATGACTTCTAGGAGATGATGTGGAAAGGGGGATGCCCATATTAGGCCATGGAACGCCCAACAATGTGCATTTGTTAAAAAAATATATCTTTATTTATGGTTATTAATCGCGGTATTCATTTATCCTAAAACAATGGGAATATTTTTGCACAAATTAAAAGTACCGAAAAGATAAAAATAAAATTAGGTATATTTACCTAATTTTATTTTTATCTTCACAATTCACAAACTAATGAATTACGTATTCGTAATTCATTAGTTTGTGAACAAAATAAAAAATGTTGCCAATCACAAAAATCATTAAAAAAAATCGATTCCCCTTTTCGATCGATTACTTATGGTGTCATTATTAC
Organism: Parnassius smintheus behrii; assembly: GCA_036936625.1. Taxonomy (NCBI): domain Eukaryota; kingdom Metazoa; phylum Arthropoda; class Insecta; order Lepidoptera; family Papilionidae; genus Parnassius; species Parnassius smintheus. The sequence continues at coordinate 20,446,809 of JAUPFT010000022.1, forward strand.
AATGCTTATATAATTTTTCGATAATTATTACGATGTTACGATATAGGTTTAAAATAACCGTTGACAATGGATATTTATCCAAAGCAGTCGATACGCAACCGTTATTAACCAGTTGTTTATCCGACTACAGACGAAAAAGGATGGTTATGTTTTTACTGTGTGTGCGGGTTAGGCTATGTTGAATCGTTTTTTGCTATGATGCTTAAAAACGTAGGATGCATTTTATTATTGAGGGCGCTACTATCAAAGAACATTTTTTTCGCTAAACTCGTAAAGTACTTGACCAACTTTGAGAATTCTTTCACAACTAGATTGTTATGCATAATTTTAGATATCTAATATAGGGTTAATTTTATTATAGAGGGCGCTACTTTCAATGAATACGTTTTTTGGCTAATCTCAAAAATTACCAGACCGATTTTGAAAATTCTTTCACCATTACATTGCTAATGAGGGTGTTAGCTGTGTGATAAATTTATATTATTACAATAAATAATTGTGAGATTAATATTTTCTAAATAAATAAAACTAAATACCTACCTAAGATGTCCAAATCCAATTATTATTTTTACAATTTAAGAATCGTATTACACACTTTACTTACTCAGATTGATTATTACAGATAAAGAGGTAATAAATCTAAAGTAAAAGAGCTCCGCTTAAACGAAAAAACTATTTATTAGAATAAAACATGTTGAAAAAAAGTGGTTCAGTGCGAGTCGGACTCGCAGGCCCATGAAGAGTTCAGTAGTAACAAGCATATATTTTAAATCGAGTCAAAATACCACTATCATTATCGCCAGCAACAAATTATTTTGTTTTTCATAGTGTTTGTATAAATAACAAAGTTGTTTTTGCGGTTCCTTAAAATGTGCTACTTGTATCAAAAAAAGGACTATTATACATTATAGGGGTTTCTGTGGTTTATTCATTACCAAAGAGAAAAAACTTATTGCGCAAAATAGGTTTTTATTAATTTCAAGTCATCAAAAGTGGCAGTCAACCGTTAAAAACTAAAACAACCGTTGTTATAGGCTCGGTTGAATTCATTGACAACCTTCACATTTATAGTTATGATAATTAAACAAGCGAATTACTAGCTGATTTACCAAGAATTCTTTAGAGTATAACAAAACGCTACTGCAAAAGTTAACTGTTATTCTTATCTGTTTTTAACATAACATTTAAAATGGAATCATGTTATGATAATTCAAGAAGTTAATTTCCAGCTGATTTACCACGAATTCTCTAAAGCATAACAAAACAATACAGCACAAGCTAACTGTTCTTAAAAATACATTTGAAATAGAGTTTCAATAAATAAAGGAAATTATATTTTAAAAAGCGTGCAGAACTTAAATCGCGTCAAAGATTATTCTTTTTATGATATTATTAATCGAATAAAAATCGATATCATTCCATAGATTTTATGACAGTTAAGTGGCAACATCGTATCCGACAGGTAGGCCGCTGTCACTGTTATGTCACAAGAATTAAATTACGTGTTAGGTATCGTGTTATTGTTTTGTTGTAAAATGCAATTGTTGATCTCTCAACAATTGGTTCGAACACAGCAGGTAAATAGTTGGTACATATCACGATGTGGCATGTCTTCCTCTAAGAAATGCTTTATAACTGAGTTTACCTGAATAATATCAATATAATAATTGTAGCTTCTTTATTAGGTACAAGTTTCGAGTACAGTGAACGTGTAGTGTGGCACTCGCAAAATGCACCAATAGTTCGTTTTGAACATGTATACATCAGCTGTGGCACTGACACTTATGAGAATAAGATCACACACATTGTTTGGGTTCCATTTTCCACGTGAGGAACTATTTGCGCTACGTGAGGTAAGTGTTTAATATTTTCAATTTATTAAATGTGATCCATATATCTGATAATTATACATGTTTTTACACTGATTGTATATCAACTCAAGAACTTGTTTTATTTTTTCACATCTGCCCTAGCTATATCTGACAAACATACTAGCTTATTTATGAGATTGACCAGTTTTATCAACTACCAAGAAAGGAGACAGTTGATTTTTCATTGTTTTTGGACTGCTGGTAGTCTGTCAGGCCTTAATTATTAAATAATATAGGGCATTAAATCCGTCCTTGTGCAGTAACATTTAACTTGATAAATATTTTATTTATATTTGAGTTTGAAATAAATCTATTTTATTTTTATTTTTTCACTTTGACTTCATTTTTTGTATTTTACATTATTTCAGTTGTCATGCCGTGTATATCATAATTGCTGGCAATGAACTGATAGAACAGCATCATGTTCAACTGCAGAACGGGAACCATCTGAATCATCTAGTCCGTCCTCGTTGCAATCTGAAGTGAGTAATGTATTGCACCCAGAACAACAAAGCTTAGATCATGCATCACACAGTGTACTGCTAACTAATTATATAAAAGCACAATGTTTTTTACCAGGTTGTAACAGTTCCATCAGCATTGCAAATATGTCTCTTTTGTGATTAACTACATTTTGCGATAACAAACATACATAGTGACAAGTACTATGTATGTTTGTTATACTTGGTAGAGCCATGCTGCAGTTATATTAGAAGTATAGTTGTAGCATGACTGGGTCGGGTCGACCGGGGAAGGACCACCCTCTCACAGAATACCAGCGTGAAATAGTAGCTTAATGCTGCTGTGTTTTGTATGGTGAGTGTAGAGAACCGGAGACCCTTTTTACTGGAAACGAGAAAATGATCTTAGTCCTCACGGGTGACAACGCATCTGCATTTTGATTTGTAATCGAGGATAGATGTGGATGTCTAAGGGTCGCAGAAATGTCTCCAGCAGATGGTGAATCTCAGTTAATGACAAGATATGCTAATAAATCCAGAGCCGTGACTATGTGTCGATATGGGTAGTAGAGGTGGTGAATGGCATTTTTAAAACTGAATTTAAAATATTTCATCTAAATTACTTTAACAGGGCTTCTACACATTTGATGATAGACTGCTGTGGCTTCTGCTATAGTTAATAAATTCCACACAAAAATAAGGAACAGGGATGATGCGGCTCAAATACTTGAAATAGTTCATCAAAATATGGAGACAAATAATGATTTTTCTGAGTATGCTAGGGAAAACAATCTAAATAGAGCTAGGGCAGGCAGACTTTAGAAATATAAATGTAGACTTTAAAATGTTAGGGAATTTCCTGTTTTAACTTACAGTGACTTAATATTAATTGCTTGTGTCACATACCAATTAAAGCAAGTTCGCTACTATTATGGTGAGCATATAAGATTTAATGGTTGCTACCGGATAGAACTCTGTAATAACCAGAGGAGCAGTATTATGGAAGGAATAAAGTTAAGCCCTAGCTGATCTTTACTTAGGGCTAGAATTGCAAGTCATCACTATTAGTCGTAAAGTGTATTTTATTATATAAATTCTATATAATATCTAATATATAAATTCTTTTTTCAATAGAGAAGGAGGCTTGGTACTACCACCTGCTTAGGACCCTGTAATTAATGAAATTAAAAACCCAAGCATACCACTGCAAGACTTCTAGACACAGTAAGTTCATTCTGTAGATCGGACCATAAATAAAAATTAAAAATCTGAAGGTACTCCGGGTTAACACTGACATTGGGACGTCGGTCACATCAGTCTGCCGTAACCATGGGAGCTGGAAAGCACCCGAAATGTCTGGAATTAAAAATCAAAGAAATAAAACGCGATAAAATCGATAAAAATAGTTGTTAAAAAAACTGCGTTTGTGAAAATAAAAACTTCAAATATTTTCAAAACCCCGACTTTTTTTAAAGCAATTCCTTTACCATTTCATTGTTTTAATTGCATATTATCATATCTATATGCTTTTATATGTGGGCACTCATGGCCGAAGTGTCTATGAAGAGTGGGCATTCCCCTTTACTTCATTCAACAAACAGATTAAAATATCTTCGATCACGTCCAAATGGCTACAGATTCGTTGCTACAGCAGATCCCCTCCGAAGAGATCGTGATCCTCGGCGACTTTAACGCCCATCACGCCGAATGGCTTGGTTCACGTTTAACCGATCATGCGGGGAGATCTGTTCATGATTTTGCCTTGGCATATGGTCTGATTCAACTGGTTACTTCGCCTACGCGAATTCCGGATGTGGAGGATCATGCACCTTCCCTGTTGGACCTTCTGCTGACCTCTCACCCGGACGGCTATCAGATTTCCGTCAACGCCCCTTTAGGCTCTTCGGACCATTGTCTTGTTCGGAGTGTGGTGCCACTCACGCTGAAATCGCGGTTGCATTCTGCAGGCTGCCGCCGTGTTTGGCACTATAGGTCAGCCGATTGGGATGGGATGCGCTCTTTCTTTACATCCTACTCTTGGGGGCGGGTTTGCTTCTCGCCGGACGATCCCAACGTTGTTGCGGATTCTGTCGCTGATGTGGTACTTCAGGGTGTGGAACTTTTTATTCCTTCCTCTGTGGTGCCCATTGGAGGAAAATCTCAGCCATGGTTTGGTCGCTCCTGTAAAATAGCATCATGCTATAAGCACGAGTGCTACCAAGCCTGGGCTGACGCATCAGGGTCTCGGGATGTAAACACCAGCACTCTAAAAAAGAAGTATAATTCCGCATCTAGGTCTTTCAAAAGAGTCATTGCCAAGGCAAAGTCAGGCGAGAAACTAGTTCGCCTTCCTTCTGGAACCCGTGCATTCTGGTCTCTCGCCAAGGCTGTCCAGGGGAATTTCTGTCAGCCATCTCTTCCATCTCTGCACAGGGAGGACGACTCACTGGCCCATACCGCAAAGGAGAAAGCCGATCTTCTAGGCTCTTTCTTTGCGTCCAATTCGACCCTCGATGACGGGGTGAGTAAGCCGCCGACTATCCCGCGGTATGAGTGCTCCATGCTGGAAGTGCAGTTCACACAGCGCTCGGTTCGCAAAGCACTCCTCTCCCTGGACATCCAAAAGTCGAGTGGGCCTGACGGAATCCCCTCAATTGTGCTGAGGACGTGTGCTCCAGAGTTGGCACCGGTTTTAACGCGTCTTTTCTGGTACTCCTACTCCCTAGGCGTAGTCCCAAAGTCATGGAAGACGGCTTTCGTCCACCAGATCCCTAAAAAAGGCGACCGCTCAGACCCGTCCAACTACCGGCCTATCGCCATCATCTCCTTGTTCTCCAAAACAATCGAGTCCATTGTAAACTGCCAGCTTATGAGGTACCTTGAGGATCACCAGCTGATTAGTGACCGCCAATATGGTTTTCGCCGTGGTCGGTCAGCTGGTGATCTTCTGGTCTACCTAACTCACAGATGAGCGGAGGCAGTAGAGTCCAAGAGGGAGGCATTGGCCGTTAGTTTGGACATTGCGAAGGCCTTCGATCGGGTTTGGCACAAAGCGCTTCTTTCGAAGCTCCCTTCCTATGGGCTTCCCGAGAAATTGTGCGATTGGATCACCAGCTTTCTTGCAGATCGGGGCATCAAGGTCGTTGTAGACGGTGCAAGCTTCGATTGCAAGCCTATTAATGCTGGTGTTCCACAAAGCTGCGTGCTATCGCCAACGCTGTTTCTTCTGCATATCAATGATATGTTGCAAACCCGTAACATTCATTGCTATGCAGATGACAGCACTGGTGATGCGCTTTACACCGGCCGAGCCAATATTTCTCGGGAAAACGTCTCCGAGTGCCGGGACAAACTTGTGTCTGAAGTCGAATCTTCGCTGAACAGAGTCTCGGATTGGGGCGACTAAATCTAGTACAGTTTAACCCCCAGAAGACACAAGCTTGCGCGTTAATCGCTAAAAAGAACCCCTTTGCTCCTCAGTTTCAAGGCACTCCCCTTGATGCCTCAGCCAGTATCGGAATCCTCGGCGTCGAAATATCGAGTGACGTGCAGTTTCGTGGTCACTTGGAAGAGAAGGCCAAATTGGCCTCTAAAAAGCTTGGCGTGCTCAGCAGAGCGGGACAGTATTCCATGCCGGCACACCGCCTGCAACTTTACAAGGCGCAGGTTCGGCCGCACATGGAATACTATTCCCATCTCTGGGCTGGGGCTCTCCAGTACCAGCTCCTTCCACTTGACCGCATCCAGTGCAAAGCGGCTCGAATCGTCGACGACCGAGTGCTTTCCGATCGGCTCGATTCACTGGCACTGCGAAGAGATGTTGCATCTCTTCGTATTTTCTTTCGCATATACCATGTAGAGTGCTCTGAGGAATTGTTCGGATTAATCCCAGCCGCCAAATTTCGTGAACGCACTACGCGGCAAACGTCCCGATACCATCCACATCATCTGGGTGCTTGGCGGTCCACCACTGTACGTTTCAAGAGGAGTTTTCTTCCGCGTACAACCTCTCTGTGGAATAGTTTACCACCAGCGATTTTTCCGGACCGATACGACCTGGGGACCTTCAAGAAAAGAGCTTACTCCTTTCTAAAAGGCCGGCAACGCACCTGCAATTCCGCTGGTGCTGCAGTTGATCATGGGCGGCGGTAGTCACTTAACATCAGGTGAGCCGCATGCTCGTTTGCCCACTCTTCGATAAAAAAAATGTAATAAAAATAATTGATCGCCAATTAACAGCCTAGCGTGGCGGCTTTGACAATATCTATGGAAATATGTAAGAGCGAGGCTTTTGTTCGGCAGTGGACCTTTAATAGGTTGTTGTGACAAAAACATTATAAAAGCGATCAACATTTATTACTCGTATTTATTAATATTAATGAAGGGTGTAGAGTACGCTTGCAAATTTGCGTGTGAAGAAGGCGTATACTGTATATTTCAGTGCAATAGATCTCATCTCCAAACGGGAGCAATTTCGCAGAAGCGCGGTTCACTCGTCGGCAGAGATAAATTACCGTATCATAATAAAGTTCTCTTTCACTTTACGGGTTCTGTCTGCAAAGCTCTGAGTGCTCAGGTTTTTGTTACATACACCTGTCTCAATAAGAAATGTTAAAATATCTTCGTTTTATGTTAGCGTAAATTGGTTTCTTTAGAACAGATTTAAGGATTTTGTGTATATAAAAATATTGTGAAAACTAAAAAGAAAGCGTATTTAGTTTTTCTGCTTACGTATTAGCCATTAATTTTTTAAGCATAAATACACAAACAAAAATATGTAATCATGTATGTATGAATGGATGAATCAACACGCAACGTTAGTAAGTACAATTCTAGGAAATATGATGAATTTTTGAAGACAATCCATTTTAATAAAAAAATATAAATTACTTCGCTACCTTCCGCTAACTAAATACAATGGTGTGACTTACCTGGATTGAAGAGAACCTCCCGCCCTCCCTCAATTTCTTCTAGTCCCAGCACCACTACTTCCAACACCACTATTCCAGGTAAGACACACCATCGACGATAATACGACACGTGTTTCGCCTCTACACGAGGCATCCTCAGGTAATGTAGACTCTACGGCGGCTGACCGCTAACTTAGTGGTGCCGGGAGTAGTGGTGTTGGGAGTAGTGGTGCTGGGACTAGTGGTGACGTGAGTTAGTGCATGCAATTGAGGCAGGGCGGGAGGTGCTCTTCAATCCCGGTAAGACACATCATTGTATTTAGTTAGCGGAAGGTTGCAAAGTAATTTATATTATTTTTTTTTATTATAGTGGATTTCCGCAAAGTAACGCCTGATTCTATCAATGACAATCCATTTGTTGTTTACTTTATTTTTTACAATAATTTTAATTTTTTCTTTTATAGAGTAATGTTTTCAAATGAGCATACATTCAAGATGATTTAGTTAATCTATGCATGATTAACCTTTTGAGCGCCACGCCAAAAACGTATTACCGTGTCCTGTACGCCATAGCGAAAATTGAACAAAAATACCTACGATAAAATAGTGTTGCCAAGAGTTGATATATCGATAACACAAAATAACTTGATTTTGTTGGTTTTTTATGCAATAAATGACTTTATAATCTGGTATGTTTTATTTAATCTTGTGCTGTCTTGCACTCTTTTTATATATGTGCTTTGTACATAAATAAAAACAAACAATGATGACGCCACTGTCATGACTGGACGACAACGGCGTAGCTGACCTTCCTTTTTGAAACTTTCTTAGAGATGTAGCCGTGTCGCATGTTGTGTATCGATTTCGAAATTGATCTAACCAAAATATACCGAGATCGACTCAAAATATTTTATGTGTCGGAGGAGGCGTAGGCCAAGTGAAGCACAGAAGAAAAGTCTTACCTCTTATGACAATGGGGGTTTGATATGATGCTGATGCTACCAGATGATTTTGAGATAATCATAATCTTTATTGCAATCAAATGGTAACAATAGATGTGATGTTTTAAAAAAAACAGTCCACATTATTTGAACAAAGTTTGGGTGTAGCAATTATAAAGATATTAAATATTATTTTTAAACTACAATATTAGATTTCATTAATAAATTACATTATTAGATTATATTATTCTAAAATTCTGTAAATTTAATTAAATTAATAATCACAATGTCAAGTAAAAAGTTAGTATTATTATTATAAATAAAAACAAAATTAAGTAAAAAATAATAATTGAATAAAAAAAAAATTAAATTAAATTAGATAGGTACAGGCCGAAGTTGTCCAAACAAATGTATCAAAATATTCATTTAAATTATAGAAACATTTTTCAATCAAATATAACTTTAATTTGGATAAAAATAATGTAATACTCGTTAAATGTTATGTCATTTAGGTTATTAAAAATTTTTAACTGCCATACAGTAGGGCAAGAGCTACGCAAAGCAAGAGTAGATTTCGGCAATAGTAGCCTATTTTTTATTGGTCTAATTGAGTATTTGTAATTTGTTTCACTTAATTTGGTAAATAGTTGTGGGTGGTTCTTTTACTTTGCATGTTTCCCAAATATAAATAGTCGTCGACGACGTCGAGTGACGTCAAAGTCAAAATTTTAAACTTTTTGAATTGGGGCTTACAACTTTCTGGAATTTTTATGTTTGCCAGGATTCTTATAATTTTTTTGCATTATAAATAATTGCTAATAATTGTATGACAGCCACGAAGATGTGTATGCGTAATATGCTGACAGAGCGCTGGGGACATCTGTGGTTTGCTTTATTTCTCGTAATACGTAAGTGAATTTTGATAGCCTATTTTTTACTTTATTTATATGGGCTTTCCAGTTTATATGGCAGTCGATTTCCAGGCCTAACAGGTTGAAGTTTTCAACAGTTCCTATAGGTATATTATTATAAGTAAAAACGATATTTAGTGGTGATTTTTGAACTGGTCGGAATTGCATAATTTTGGTTTTATTAAAATTAATCTCTAGGTTGTGATGTGTACCAATTTGTAACCTGGTTCAATACTTGATTCAATTCATTATTTTAATTCTGGTCTTTTGTATGCGGAATAAGGATGGAAATTTCATCAGCAAATATAATAGAGATTTCAGTCAATACCCTAGATTGAGAAATAAAATCGCACAACACAAAATATAAAATTGTTCTTCATATCTTAAGGGTACACTAGTCGCTCGTTCTTCCATACAAACGTAGTCTGGCGATAACTCCACTGTTTGATGGTGTAGGTACAAAATAAAAAATGATTTCAATTTGTCTTATCATTATCTAGCCCTGTATGGAAACAAAAAAGTAGAAAAAGATTATGTTTAAAAGTAATAAGCGTCGAAAATTCCGTATTTCCACACTATTTTTAACACATCTTTGGGCGGAAATAAATACCATAAGAAGAACGAAAATTGCAAAACAGTTACCATACAGGGATAGATTAGTTATTCAAAAATGCAAATAATTTTATTTTAAACAGATACATTCAATAGATTTTTCATGACATCCAGACTACCAAAGGTCTGTTTATAAAATTTCGCGCGCCCGTTTTTGTTATAAAACATCTTGCCTTTCGCTACAAATTGTTTCCCCGATCAGTGGGACGGACGGAGGGGGGGGGGGCGTAGCGCGCACTCACACATGCTCACTAGGTTAGCCGCTGCTATCTATGATTGTAATACCTACATATCTACATCTTTATTTAGAATAATTGCTTCCTTTTGTTCGTGTCCACTTGCTGAAGGCTGAAGCCGGGATCAATATAGCTGGTAAAATGTACCCATAAGTTTGTTGAAGCACATGTATGATAGTTAAAATTGAAAACAGGTAGGTACATAATAATGAACTTTCGATACAGGTAGTACATTAGGTACTTAACTACTTTAATTTGCCAACTAACGAAAACATCTCAATTATCGATTGTCGAAAATCTTAAAATTATCTATAAATTTAATTAGAATAGGTAATTTTTAGATTTTCGATAATCGTGCTTACGTATAGGAGCCTCATATCCTAATATACCTAATATAATTTATGTAAGTAATCTAAGAACAATAATAATTTTAAAACACTTTAACACAACAAAAACATGAAACTGAGAAGAAACACCCGATCTGCCGAAACAAACTCTGAAAGGTCAGTCCAGTACATTGGTCATGTCAAACGAGAACCAGATAGGTGGCTAATATGGTCCTTTGAAGAAAGAACCATACAGGGATTCTGTACCCCAAGGGTAACCAGCAGGGGCCTATTACGAAGCCTCCGCTGTCCGTGTGTCTGTCTGTCTGCGGGCTGCATCTCATGATCCGTAACAGGTAGATGGTTGTAATTTTCACAGAACGTGTATTTCTGTTGCCGCTATAACAACAAATAGTAAAAATAAATTTGAAATTAAAGGGTTTCCTACTAGAAAAAGAAACGTGTATTTTTGGCTTTTTTTGATAGATAGTAATATGTAGTAGCTCGTAAGTCCGATTCGCACCTGGCAAATATTTGTTTATAATATTTAGCCTTACCTCAGACATACTCATATTGTTTACATATAATTTACTATAAGTACTACTATATAACCTACTACTAAATAAAATAGTAGCTTTGCTATGGTATTATAGTATATTTTGAATTAGATTTAATCAATGATACTATAATTAATTTCTTATAATATCAATGGATTTAATTTATTACAGAATAATACGAACTATATAAAAACTAAGGAGCGCATAAACCTACCTCAGACATTGGGTTATGAAAACAGATTAAGTACATATAGGAGAATAGGATTTAGTTTCTAAGTTGTACATATTTTATAGCCTTCGTTATCAATAGCATAAACAGGCCAAGCCCCCTAGCCTACAAACGTTTCGTAACGAATCTCTTTCTACAATCGCGCCTTTTATGTATTTGTTTTGACTGACCACCCGACTCGTTCAGTGATGTCATTCCCATACAGTGTTTAGTTTTCAACTAGCGTAATCTATCATAAAATAAATCAAATTTTTAATTATATTTCGCTAGGTAATTGTGTCTGTACTGTGAATTTGATTTACAATCAATCTCAAGTTGTAGTTTTCTTCTAATTACTTACCTTGTCTAGACGTGTTCTTTGGACTTCTGTAAGGAAGTCTGTGCTGTTAGTATTCCGTTTAGGTAGGTACGTTACTATTTTGATAGACGTATGTAATTGTCCCTGCGGTGACACAATGCCTATTGTTGATAACTTTCTAAGTACTAGGAGAATATTGCAAACCGCTATTGAACACAAACAATCAATAAACAATTTACAAACTAACATTTTTTATTTATTTAATTAACCTACATAAAAGCCCCACTCACATCAAAATCGCGCAGTTGAAAAAGCAGTTATCCTGACACTGGCTTGCATAATTCGGGGAGTTGCCTGTGGGCTATTATAGCTAACTAGCTATGGTAATAAATACCTATTTAAAATAAACAGTACCTACAGTAATATTTGCATAACCTACAATAAAATACGAAAACATAAATAAAACAGAAAACAGTGTAAAATAATTGTGTTTGTGTTAGAAGTCGGTTACATTTTTAAAAAAAAAAGTTTTTATGTTACCATTTTTAGTTGAGAGTTATGTCCCTTTAGTGGGTACAGGCGTGATACTATACTGTGTGGTTGCGTAAAGAATGCATAGATACGCGATAGCAGCAATCCCGGTTGATTTGCTGTCATTTATTGAAGAGTTCCGTCGATTTCTCCAAGATCCCTTCATCAGATCCTGACCTGACCATTATCGATTACCGTGGGATCATCTGGAAAGTATATTTTTAGAACATACCTACATAAAACCAACGAATTAAGAACCGCCTCCATTTTTCGAAGTCGATTAAAAATTAGGTAAAAACAAATCAATGAAATTATTAGTATATAACACCCACTTAAATTCACATAAGAACTTTCATAATAACAACCAAATTGGGTTCATAATAATTACGTTTCACACAGCAGATCCTAAGTTCTAATGACACCAATTTGTTTCTTCTCTCTTTTCTCTTTTTAAAATACGTTACCCCCACAATAGGATTTTCTCCAGTATCGTGGAGGCAGTTTACAAACATAAATTACACAAGGACAAACATTCAGACCCGGAACAACTATTTGTAGACCATACAAATATTTGTTCCGTGCGGGATTCGAACCCGCAGCCCCAAGCGTAGCCACTCATTGCTAAGCTACTGCGTCACGGAGCTCGGAATTGCCTTTTGAGTTTATGTTATCATTCAAACATGAACCGCATAGGTAGGTATAATTATAATTATACGCGATGACGCCGTCGCTTTGCGTCACTCAGGAGTGCGTGTGTGTGCGCACTAGCTTCTTACTGCTCATCACAGCGTCCATCCCTTTCGCACGTAATGTCGGTTGAGATAGCATGCATTTTTACCCCGCCCACCACTTAGTTCGTGCCATCGACTAGGGCAACCTTAAGAAAAAAATTAACATTTATTATTATTATTTATTAAAATAAAAAATTCATCATCATCGACGCTTTCCAAAATGCGAGTGAGTTCTGAGGAATCGTTCATGTTGCACTGCACGACTTTTTCCGCAATTCGTTTATGACGTCATCAGGGTGTCTTCTATCCTTGACCACGGCGCCCAATGAACTGATAATCGATGACGCGCTAAGGATGCGCCAGAGTTGAGATATTAGATTTATTATGCGAAGTTGGTTTGATGAAATTTTCTTTTATTTATGTAGCTGATGATATTTTTATGTTTCTTAGGCTGAGCGCAGATTGCAGTCACAACAGTTTTAAGACAGACTATTGCTTTATAAAATATATGGAGACGCGCAAACTTCAAACAAAACGTCTCACAGACAGAATAGTCTACTGCCTACAAGAACTGCCCGGCGACAAGTCTGACTAACGACTGTCGGCTTCCCTTTTGTATGTACGCGAGCGCGCACATCAACAACAAAACGGTCTGGCGACATAGTTATGGATACACTCCGTCCCTCTGTTTTAGGAATAATGAAATATATAATATTGTATTATTTAGGCTAAACAATAAAACTAACACCGCACACGAACAGGCTCTTTGAATATGATTCATTATTAAAGCCACCTCCAAATCGGTGAGACATAGTAATTTAATTGTATTTTAGTTTGTAAAAACTCCTTTCAACGTTCCCGAAATTTGCTACATACCCTCTCTTGTCTCTCTTCTAGTCTCGTCCGAGCGTTCATAGTAAACACGTCGCATCATGTTTATGACGAAGAACTCGTAGAAAAACTAATTGACGAGGTTGAAAAGAGACCTGTACTTTTCAATAAATTATGTAAGGAATATTCTGATTTCAATTTAAAACAAATGGGATGCACCAAATATTTAGGTACGTTTGCGTCGTTTTGCAAGTGCACGTGTAACTAGGATGCTTATTACAACAGTATCAATGAAGTCCATTTTGATACTGTGCAGCTTTGCGACTGTAAAAAATTGAGTTGCCGTATCTAAAAACGAAAATTGCCATATTTATGAAAAAAATCCACAAAATTGCCGTAAAGTATTTATTTTTACGAATTATTAAATAAATCACATAAAATCTGAAATTTCTTCACCATATAGGTTTCTCATTGATTGAAAACAGTACTCGTTTGTCTATGTAATTAATATTTTTCTTTGCTTTTCATTTTCTTACACATATCATTTGACATTTGAAATTTTATACAACCTCCTTGGTTTTTAACCACTTGTCGTGCTAATAGAGCTCCGTTGATAGTGGATGTTATCAATTTATTTCTGGATTTTGTTTTCATATTGTTTACTTCACTGAAAACTCTCGCAATCTGCATTGCTATGTTGTTGATAGACAAAATACGTCTATAGCAAAATTTGCTAATATTTTGCAGTCATGAAGTATCTTGGACATTTGCCCAAAATTGATGTTTTTATTTCTAATTCTGAAATTTTGTTTACATTTGGTAGCAACCTCCACTCGTCATCAATTCGTTGCTTATCTGATTCTCTTACAATTCGTGGCAATTGCTGGGTCAGTGGCGACAACGACGGAAAACAACTATGACGTCTTTGTCCTTTTTCGCGTGTTTTGAAGCAAGAGTTTAAGCTTTTTGTAGAAAGTGCAGCCATTCCAACAAAGCCAAATTGGATCCAAGTTTAATTTACTGCAAGAGTAAATACTACAAAAGTACCGTACACATCCTATAGTTCATAATGTTGTACATTCATTCAATAATATAAACAAAGTAAATATGTGTATCTCTTTCATTCATTACTTCTATCAATGTGAACCATGTGTCGTGTTCATGCCACCTTTGATAGTCTCATAAAATAAAAGATGGAACGATGATTTCCCGTCATAAACAACCACACACTTTATTATCACTTAAGGGATGACGAAAGTGAAAAAAAATATAGATATCAATACAGGTATTTATGCTTTTTTGTTCATAATTTGCCATCGTGGTTTATCGCAAAGCTGAATTGCCGTAATACTTGATACGGCAATGAAGTCTGCCGTATGCCGTATAATCTTTGAAAAAATCGTGGAATGCCGTATATTACGGCAATTGCCGTATAGATCGCAACGCTGATACTGTGACACAGACGGCATGCGGCGTGCGACGCGTCGTCATAGACAAAACAGTTTTGTTTTAAATGTGCGACGCATCGTAGACAAAAAAGTTTCGTTTTTATTTTAAAACAGACTTGTCTATGTGAGGTAAGACTGTCTTAAAACTGTCGTGACTGCAATCTGCGCCCAGCCTTACCTTTTGTTTTATTCAAATATCAATAATAATTTTAAAAAATAACACGTTTGCGTTTAATTTTGAATAGTTTTCAATAAATCCACGCCTAACGTATTACAACACTGGCGGTCAAACATAGACGACTTTGGCGTGCTGGACACAGTATTTGCTTAGATAAAAATCCATTTTTTTTAGTTCAATGTTTCTTAATACTTGTGGCTCTAGGAGACTTGTTTTTTATACTCACATGTTGCTGGATTATTCTTTTTTGAGGAGTGTAGAATTAAAATACCAGTAATAATTTTCCAATATCTATATTTCATATTTTTGTGGGCCGGGTTTTTTGTCAACTATAGACGTCGGTGGCGCTCAGGGCCCGCAGGTGCTGGTCAAATATAGGCGACTTTGGCGCTCAAATGGTTAAGAACTAAAATGCAGTTGTGTCGTAAACCCAGAGGAATAAGATCTGCATTGTTTCCAGTAGTCTTCGGTTCACTACATTCACTCACCATAAGAAGCACAGCAACATAAAGCCTTTTTTTCACGCTGGTGTTCTGGTTTTTACCGTGCAGTGGAGGCACGTGAATATCCTTTAGCCCACTTCATCCCGTGGGGATCGCAAGAGGCGACAGGGGGAAACCAATCTGGAGATGAGCAGCAGCGTCTTCCTAATAACGACTAAAAATAAAAAACTGCGGTTGCCGATCCGCTTGTAAGCGAGACAACCATGGTAAATATCCCCTCTATAGGGCAATCACTAGCGGAGGCTTATGTTCAGTAATGGAAATTAATAAGCTGCATCGGTAATGAATTACTCCATTACTGAACTAAGGGTCTCCCGTAAGATTGACTCATAATATCTCCTATATTTGCTATAGTTGCCACGCATGGCAGACAGGTTGGCAAACAGTTTTTATTTTTTTAGTTGTTATTAGGAATACGCTTCTGCCCATGTTCTTGTTTTTTTTTTTATAGGATAGGGTGACAAGCACACAGTCCATCTGATAGTAAGTGGTTACTGCGGCCCATAGACATCTACATCTATCCTCGATTACAAATCAAAATGGAGATGCGTTATCACCTGTGAGAACTAAGATGGAATGCCTAGTTTCCAGTAAAAAGGGTCTCCGGTTCTCTACACTCGCCATACGAAACACAGCAGCATTAAGCTACTATTTCACGCCGGTCTTCTGTGAGAGCGTGGTCCCTCCCCGGTCGAGCCGACCCATTAGTACTACAATTATACTACTAATATAACCGCAGCATGGCTCTACCACTAAAAAAGTTTGTTTTCCTCTGCCGCTTCTTACGACACCCACGGGATGATACGAGGTAGTGGATAACATATAATATAACACATAATAACATACATAAGGACTACATGGTGGAAAGGAACTGGTACACTTATATTCGTAATTCATTTACGGGTTAATGTATATGCTGTTACAACAAAATCCCAGAAAATGTACAAAATTTGTCATTAAACAAGTTTAAATATTTTATTAAAGAAAAATGGTACAAAAAGGGTTATTATAACTTCAAAGAATACATAAATGAAAATAACCCCTGGGATGTGGCATTATAACTTATGAGATGATCGCCACCATGCTAGTTTTATAAAGATTAATTAAAACATAGTACAAAATAAATGACTGTAAAGTGAAATATATTAAAAGAAAAGCCCGCTGGGTTTCTTGCTGGTTCTTCCTAGGACAGCGTTTTTTTTTAAAAAACTCGGCGGCAGAATAGACGTCATACTCGCCGCCATCTTCATTTAAAATTTCAATAACTATCATTGGTTCACTGCAAAAAAAAACTTTTACTCCACATCAATTTCATCAATAATAATAATCATCATAATAAGTACGTACGATATACGATTTATAATACCATTATTAAACCACAAATCGATTATTTAGTAGAAATATGGGGTAATGCAGCCAAAACTAATATAGCAATATTACAAACTGCCCAAAATAAATTATTAAAAGTATTATTTCATTTCGATTATCTTACACCGACAGATAAACTTTATAAACAAAGTATTGTAATGAACATATCACAAACATACGTGTACCAAAATTGTATACTAATTCGGAAAATTTTAAATAAAGACATACACACAAATACAACTTTACCAAAAAGAATACAACTACACAAAATGAAACTTAGGCGAAACAAAGATATTGAATTAATAACACCGCGAACAAATTTCGGTAAAAATGTATAATGTATGAAGGTTCCCAAATATATAACAAATTACCTAAATATATAAGAGACTCAAAATCAATGCACACATTTAAAAGACTACTTAAGTATCACATATTGAAAGAGTAAGCACACTTATACATATATAAATAATATAATATGTATGTATGTATGTATATATGTATATGTATATATATATATATATATATATATATATATATATATATATATATATATATATATATATATATATATATATATATATATATATACATACATATATGCATATTATAAGTTTTGTCGTATAGGGGTATATATGTATGAATAATTTTCGTGTTTCAATAACTGGTATAAATAAATACATAATATCTAAGTTAACATAATATGCTTATACACTAAAAACATCAATTATTTAAGTTACTTCAAATAATCAATAATATAAATATTACAACAGCTCATTATAGATATAAATTTTCATACATGACAATCAGATTTTTCTTGACTATCTATAGTATGGTAGATTAGTTGTGATAGTATCTACCATACTAATTATGTGAGTCACATCCAGTAATGATGCTTATCTGTGTAAATCGACATTAAGAAGTCGGCGGCCGAATTCGCACGAAGTCTGACGAGCCATTGCTGTAGCTAAACAAAATTTTTAAAACCACCTACATTTAGTTTTGTATGTCTTCGGTAGTTTCTGTTGTAATTTGCATTATTACCTTGTACGAATAGCCCAAACCAAATTTATATTAAGCTGTAGATATGTGAGTCTCATATTTTTTTTTATTTATATAGCCATTTATTTCCGAACTTTGGGGTTATATAATATTTGTGTTTGAGTTCCTATACTAGTTAAAGTAAGTCCCTCAATTCGGTGTGCCTTTTGGCATAGGCCTCCTCCAACTGCTTCCATTGGGTTCTGTCTGCTGCTACCCTTGTCCAGTATGGTCCCAAGGTTAGGCGGATATCGTCTTCCCATCTTCTGATTGGGCGGCCCTGTTTTCTGACGCCATCTCTTGGGTACCATAGGGTTACCTGCTTGCTCCATTTATTGGTCTTGCAACGAATCATGTGACCTGTCCAGCCCCATTTCAGATGGTCGATTCGGGTCAAAATGTCAGCAACCTTGGTTTTATTTCTTATTTCCTTGTTGTTAATTCTATCCTTGAGTTTTATTCCCAACATACTCCTCTCCATTGCTCGTTGACATTTGGCAAGTTTCTCCCGGTGGTTTTGGTTGAGGGACCACGTCTCACAACCATATGTGATGCAGGGGAGAATACAGGTGTTAAATGTTTTGTTCTTGATAGAGATGCTTAGCTCTTTACTTTTCAATATTTCTCTCAGAGACCAGTATTTTTTCCAACCACTAGCAATCCTTTTGTTAATTTCCTTAGTTGTTTGGTCACTAGGGGCAATTACTTGACCCAAGTACATATACTCTTGCACATATTCAAGTCTTTTTCCATCTAATTCTATGTTGACTTTTGTAGAGTTGGTCATCAGTTTTGTTTTGATTGTGTTCATTTCGAGACCTGCTTCTTTGCTTCTGTTGGATAGAGTTTGTACCATTGCTTGTAGTTTACTTGGGTCTTCTTCCAGCAAGATAATATCGTCAGCAAACCTCAAATAATGATTTCTTAAATTTACGCGAACACTACACATTGAATAAAACTAAATTTACGGATTTTATCGCGTTTATTTCACTACTTTTACTTATTTTTTAATTCCCGACGTTTCGGGTGCTTTACAGCAACCATGGTCACGGGGGGACTGAGATGTTTGACGTCCCAATGTCATAGTTAGTCCGGCTACCTTCAGTTTTTGAATATTAATTTTTGGTCCGATTTACGCAAAACGAGCTTATAGTATCATGAAGTCTTGCAGTGGTATGCTTAGGTTTGGGTTTAATTTTGTTAATTATAGGATCCCAAGCAGGTGGCAGCACCCATCCATCTTCTCTATTGAAATTTGGATGTTTTTTAATTTCAATAGCCTCGCGTATCATCCTTGGTAGGAATCGGTGTTCTTTTGCGAGAATTTGTGGTTTATCAAATCGAATGTAATGGTGGGGACGATCTTGAACATGTTCGCAGACTGCAGACTTCCCGGAGCGTCGGTGCTTCACGTCAGCTATATGTTCTTTTACGCGGGTTTTTATGGATCGTTTTGTTTGACCTATGTAAGAGAGACCACATTCACAATCTAACTTGTACACTCCTGCATCTTGTAGAGGGATATTACACTTGACGGATGGTAAAAATTGACTAATCTTCTTCGGCGGCTTGTAGTATATTTTAATGGAAGCTCGCTTCAAGATGTAGCCAACCTTGTCTGTGACTCCTCTGACATATGGTAGTACAGCAGGTACACGCTCGACTGTGGCCGGCTTCACTCGGTCACTGTGACGCAGGCGCGGGACCCGAAGCTTGTTGTCTTGCAATACTTGCTTGACGTGCTGAAGTTCGGCGGCCAGATGCTTTCTGTCACAGATCCCTCGTGCTCTCTGAAACAAAGATTTACCCACGGTAGCTAACTGTGAAGGATGATGGTGAGATTCACCATTTAAATATCGGTTGGTATGGGTCTTTTTTCTATACACAGTGTGACCAATTGTGTTATTAGGATTTCGAATGACTAAAACATCTAAGAAAGCTAAAGAATTATTTGCCTCTAACTCCATTGTGAATTGTATTTTAGAGTTTATAGAGTTAAGGTGGTTTAAAAATGCAGTTACTTTGTCAGATGGTAAAATTGTGAAAGTGTCGTCTACGTACCGCTTGTAGAATCTTGGATTTACAGGAGCAGTAAGAAGGGCTTTCTCCTCGAAGTCCTCCATGAATATGTCAGCGACTATGGGAGATACAGGTGAGCCCATCGCCACACCATCTACTTGCTTGTAGAACTCTTCCTTCCACAATAGATAGCCAGATGTGAGGCAGTGTTTGAGTAATACTGCATATTCAGCAGGCATGTTATTATATTCTAGCTTCCTAGTTACAATTGATATGCAGTCTTCAATAGGTAGGCATGTGAATAGTGACTGAACATCAAAACTGACCATAGTTTCATTGTCAGCGAGATGTAGGTCTTTTATCTCACTAACAAAATGGTATGAATCCTTTGTGTGCGCTCTGGTATGTCCTCTCAGTGGTGACAGTACTTTTGCCAGGTGTTGTGCCAGCTTATAAGTTGGTGAATCGATCTGGCTCACTATAGGACGTAGTGGAGCGTTTGGTTTGTGTATCTTTGGTAACCCATACAACCTCGGTGGTTTGGTACATGATGGTATTAGCGAATTCACGTCGAGATTTAATTTTTCGGAGTATTTCTTTATTAAATCGCTAGTTGCTTTAAGCGTGTTAGTTGTGGGGTCTGTTTTGACCTTTTTGTATGTACTTTCGTCCGATAAAAGCTGTAGTATTTTAAAATTATACTCTGACGTGTCCATTATTACCGTAGCATTTCCTTTATCCGCGCGGAGAATCGTTAGCTCTGGTCTGTTCCGTAAGTTAATCAACGCTGTAAGTTCGTCTTTAGGAAGGTTTGGTTTCGGCACTGAACTGCGACGTAACAAGGACGAAATATCTTGACGTATAGCCTCCAAATCTTCCTTACCAATATTATTTTTAAACAGACAATCCTCAACGCTGCAGATAATTTCTTCGTACGGGATTTTTCGCGGTGTTAATGCGAAATTCATTCCCTTCGCTAACACCTTCATTGTTGGTTCGTCCAGTGTATGTTTTGACAGATTATAGACCGTGCGCTGTTTATTGTTTGCGTCTGTGGTCAACGGTTGTGTTTCGTTCTGACGTTGACTTAGATGGTTGGCATTTGATTTGATTGTTAATTTTTGGTATTTTTCTATTTGTTTATTTTTGCATTCATTGTATTTTGCTGTTTCTCGTTTGTTTAAAGTTTCGATGCAATTATTAAAATCAAATGTCGTTAAAACTGTCTTTAGTTCACTGAACAAATTGTCTATGGTGTTGTTTATGAAATGTAAATCGAACCGTTTCTGCTGAATCACCGTTCGTAACAACTTTTTAGTTGCCTGATTTAAGATCTTTGCGCTTCCTCGAATGTCCTTTTTTGTTGATATTTTGACACACGTAGGAATGAGATTATGGTCTCTGCATCTCTTCAAGAAATTTAAAGATGTTATATATCTTGCGCGCTTGGTTTTAAGATCTTCTAATCGGCGAATTTTATTTGCTATTACCAGTTCGTACTGGTTCACATAATGATTTCTTAAATTTACGCGAACACTACACATTGAATAAAACTAAATTTACGGATTTTATCGCGTTTATTTCACTACTTTTACTTATTTTTTAATTCCCGACGTTTCGGGTGCTTTACAGCAACCATGGTCACGGGGGGGACTGAGATGTTTGACGTCCCAATGTCATAGTTAGTCCGGCTACCTTCAGTTTTTGAATATTAATTTTTGGTCCGATTTACGCAAAACGAGCTTATAATATCATGAAGTCTTGCAGTGGTATGCTTAGGTTTGGGTTTAATTTTGTTAATTATAGGATCCCAAGCAGGTGGCAGCACCCATCCATCTTCTCTATTGAAATTTGGATGTTTTTTAATTTCAATAGCCTCGCGTATCATCCTTGGTAGGAATCGGTGTTCTTTTGCGAGAATTTGTGGTTTATCAAATCGAATGTAATGGTGGGGACGATCTTGAACATGTTCGCAGACTGCAGACTTCCCGGAGCGTCGGTGCTTCACGTCAGCTATATGTTCTTTTACGCGGGTTTTTATGGATCGTTTTGTTTGACCTATGTAAGAGAGACCACATTCACAATCTAACTTGTACACTCCTGCATCTTGTAGAGGGATATTACACTTGACGGATGGTAAAAATTGACTAATCTTCTTCGGCGGCTTGTAGTATATTTTAATGGAAGCTCGCTTCAAGATGTAGCCAACCTTGTCTGTGACTCCTCTGACATATGGTAGTACAGCAGGTACACGCTCGACTGTGGCCGGCTTCACTCGGTCACTGTGACGCAGGCGCGGGACCCGAAGCTTGTTTTCTTGCAATACTTGCTTGACGTGCTGAAGTTCGGCGGCCAGATGCTTTCTGTCACAGATCCCTCGTGCTCTCTGAAACAAAGATTTACCCACGGTAGCTAACTGTGAAGGATGATGGTGAGATTCACCATTTAAATATCGGTTGGTATGGGTCTTTTTTCTATACACAGTGTGACCAATTGTGTTATTAGGATTTCGAATGACTAAAACATCTAAGAAAGCTAAAGAATTATTTGCCTCTAACTCCATCGTGAATTGTATTTTAGAGTTTATAGAGTTAAGGTGGTTTAAAAATGCAGTTACTTTGTCAGATGGTAAAATTGTGAAAGTGTCGTCTACGTACCGCTTGTAGAATCTTGGATTTACAGGAGCAGTAAGAAGGGCTTTCTCCTCGAAGTCCTCCATGAATATGTCAGCGACTATGGGAGATACAGGTGAGCCCATCGCCACACCATCTACTTGCTTGTAGAACTCTTCCTTCCACAATAGATAGCCAGATGTGAGGCAGTGTTTGAGTAATACTGCATATTCAGCAGGCATGTTATTATATTCTAGCTTCCTAGTTACAATTGATATGCAGTCTTCAATAGGTAGGCATGTGAATAGTGACTGAACATCAAAACTGACCATAGTTTCATTGTCAGCGAGATGTAGGTCTTTTATCTCACTAACAAAATGGTATGAATCCTTTGTGTGCGCTCTGGTATGTCCTCTCAGTGGTGACAGTACTTTTGCCAAGTGTTGTGCCAGCTTATAAGTTGGTGAATCGATCTGGCTCACTATAGGACGTAGTGGAGCGTTTGGTTTGTGTATCTTTGGTAACCCATACAACCTCGGTGGTTTGGTACATGATGGTATTAGCGAATTCACGTCGAGATTTAATTTTTCGGAGTATTTCTTTATTAAATCGCTAGTTGCTTTAAGCGTGTTAGTTGTGGGGTCTGTTTTGACCTTTTTGTATGTACTTTCGTCCGATAAAAGCTGTAGTATTTTAAAATTATACTCTGACGTGTCCATTATTACCGTAGCATTTCCTTTATCCGCGCGGAGAATCGTTAGCTCTGGTCTGTTCCGTAAGTTAATCAACGCTGTAAGTTCGTCTTTAGGAAGGTTTGGTTTCGGCACTGAACTGCGACGTAACAAGGACGAAATATCTTGACGTATAGCCTCCAAATCTTCCTTACCAATATTATTTTTAAACAGACAATCCTCAACGCTGCAGATAATTTCTTCGTACGGGATTTTTCGCGGTGTTAATGCGAAATTCATTCCCTTCGCTAACACCTTCATTGTTGGTTCGTCCAGTGTATGTTTTGACAGATTATAGACCGTGCGCTGTTTATTGTTTGCGTCTGTGGTCAACGGTTGTGTTTCGTTCTGACGTTGACTTAGATGGTTGGCATTTGATTTGATTGTTAATTTTTGGTATTTTTCTATTTGTTTATTTTTGCATTCATTGTATTTTGCTGTTTCTCGTTTGTTTAAAGTTTCGATGCAATTATTAAAATCAAATGTCGTTAAAACTGTCTTTAGTTCACTGAACAAATTGTCTATGGTGTTGTTTATGAAATGTAAATCGAACCGTTTCTGCTGAATCACCGTTCGTAACAACTTTTTACTTGCCTGATTTAAGATCTTTGCGCTTCCTCGAATGTCCTTTTTTGTTGATATTTTGACACACGTAGGAATGAGATTATGGTCTCTGCATCTCTTCAAGAAATTTAAAGATGTTATATATCTTGCGCGCTTGGTTTTAAGATCTTCTAATCGGCGAATTTTATTTGCTATTACCAGTCCGTACTGGTTCACATAATGATTTCTTAAATTTACGCGAACACTACACATTGAATAAAACTAAATTTACGGATTTTATCGCGTTTATTTCACTACTTTTACTTATTTTTTAATTCCCGACGTTTCGGGTGCTTTACAGCAACCATGGTCACGGGGGGGACTGAGATGTTTGACGTCCCAATGTCATAGTTAGTCCGGCTACCTTCAGTTTTTGAATATTAATTTTTGGTCCGATTTACGCAAAACGAGCTTATAGTATCATGAAGTCTTGCAGTGATATGCTTAGGTTTGGGTTTAATTTTGTTAATTATAGGATCCCAAGCAGGTGGCAGCACCCATCCATCTTCTCTATTGAAATTTGCATGTTTTTTAATTTCAATAGCCTCGCGTATCATCCTTGGTAGGAATCGGTGTTCTTTTGCGAGAATTTGTGGTTTATCAAATCGAATGTAATGGTGGGGACGATCTTGAACATGTTCGCAGACTGCAGACTTCCCGGAGCGTCGGTGCTTCACGTCAGCTATATGTTCTTTTACGCGGGTTTTTATGGATCGTTTTGTTTGACCTATGTAAGAGAGACCACATTCACAATCTAACTTGTACACTCCTGCATCTTGTAGAGGGATATTACACTTGACGGATGGTAAAAATTGACTAATCTTCTTCGGCGGCTTGTAGTATATTTTAATGGAAGCTCGCTTCAAGATGTAGCCAACCTTGTCTGTGACTCCTCTGACATATGGTAGTACAGCAGGTACACGCTCGACTGTGGCCGGCTTCACTCGGTCACTGTGACGCAGGCGCGGGACCCGAAGCTTGTTGTCTTGCAATACTTGCTTGACGTGCTGAAGTTCGGCGGCCAGATGCTTTCTGTCACAGATCCCTCGTGCTCTCTGAAACAAAGATTTACCCACGGTAGCTAACTGTGAAGGATGATGGTGAGATTCACCATTTAAATATCGGTTGGTATGGGTCTTTTTTCTATACACAGTGTGACCAATTGTGTTATTAGGATTTCGAATGACTAAAACATCTAAGAAAGCTAAAGAATTATTTACCTCTAACTCCATTGTGAATTGTATTTTAGAGTTTATAGAGTTAAGGTGGTTTAAAAATGCAGTTACTTTGTCAGATGGTAAAATTGTGAAAGTGTCGTCTACGTACCGCTTGTAGAATCTTGGATTTACAGGAGCAGTAAGAAGGGCTTTCTCCTCGAAGTCCTCCATGAATATGTCAGCGACTATGGGAGATACAGGTGAGCCCATCGCCACACCATCTACTTGCTTGTAGAACTCTTCAAGATCGTCCCCACCATTACATTCGATTTGATAGACCACAAATTCTCGCAAAAGAACACCGATTCCTACCAAGGATGATACGCGAGGCTATTGAAATTAAAAAACATCCAAATTTCAATAGAGAAGATGGATGGGTGCTGCCACCTGCTTGGGATCCTATAATTAACAAAATTAAACCCAAACCTAAGCATACCACTGCAAGACTTCATGATATTATAAGCTCGTTTTGCGTAAATCGGACCAAAAATTAATATTCAAAAACTGAAGGTAGCCGGACTAACTATGACATTGGGACGTCAAACATCTCAGTCCCCCCCGTGACCATGGTTGCTGTAAAGCACCCGAAACGTCGGGAATTAAAAAATAAGTAAAAGTAGTGAAATAAACGCGATAAAATCCGTAAATTTAGTTTTATTCAATGTGTAGTGTTCGCGTAAATTTAAGAAATCATTATGTGAACCAGTACGAACTGGTAATAGCAAATAAAATTCGCCGATTAGAAGATCTTAAAACCAAGCGCGCAAGATATATAACATCTTTAAATTTCTTGAAGAGATGCAGAGACCATAATCTCATTCCTACGTGTGTCAAAATATCAACAAAAAAGGACATTCGAGGAAGCGCAAAGATCTTAAATCAGGCAACTAAAAAGTTGTTACGAACGGTGATTCAGCAGAAACGGTTCGATTTACATTTCATAAACAACACCATAGACAATTTGTTCAGTGAACTAAAGACAGTTTTAACGACATTTGATTTTAATAATTGCATCGAAACTTTAAACAAACGAGAAACAGCAAAATACAATGAATGCAAAAATAAACAAATAGAAAAATACCAAAAATTAACAATCAAATCAAATGCCAACCATCTAAGTCAACGTCAGAACGAAACACAACCGTTGACCACAGACGCAAACAATAAACAGCGCACGGTCTATAATCTGTCAAAACATACACTGGACGAACCAACAATGAAGGTGTTAGCGAAGGGAATGAATTTCGCATTAACACCGCGAAAAATCCCGTACGAAGAAATTATCTGCAGCGTTGAGGATTGTCTGTTTAAAAATAATATTGGTAAGGAAGATTTGGAGGCTATACGTCAAGATATTTCGTCCTTGTTACGTCGCAGTTCAGTGCCGAAACCAAACCTTCCTAAAGACGAACTTACAGCGTTGATTAACTTACGGAACAGACCAGAGCTAACGATTCTCCGCGCGGATAAAGGAAATGCTACGGTAATAATGGACACGTCAGAGTATAATTTTAAAATACTACAGCTTTTATCGGACGAAAGTACATACAAAAAGGTCAAAACAGACCCCACAACTAACACGCTTAAAGCAACTAGCGATTTAATAAAGAAATACTCCGAAAAATTAAATCTCGACGTGAATTCGCTAATACCATCATGTACCAAACCACCGAGGTTGTATGGGTTACCAAAGATACACAAACCAAACGCTCCACTACGTCCTATAGTGAGCCAGATCGATTCACCAACTTATAAGCTGGCACAACACTTGGCAAAAGTACTGTCACCACTGAGAGGACATACCAGAGCGCACACAAAGGATTCATACCATTTTGTTAGTGAGATAAAAGACCTACATCTCGCTGACAATGAAACTATGGTCAGTTTTGATGTTCAGTCACTATTCACATGCCTACCTATTGAAGACTGCATATCAATTGTAACTAGGAAGCTAGAATATAATAACATGCCTGCTGAATATGCAGTATTACTCAAACACTGCCTCACATCTGGCTATCTATTGTGGAAGGAAGAGTTCTACAAGCAAGTAGATGGTGTGGCGATGGGCTCACCTGTATCTCCCATAGTCGCTGACATATTCATGGAGGACTTCGAGGAGAAAGCCCTTCTTACTGCTCCTGTAAATCCAAGATTCTACAAGCGGTACGTAGACGACACTTTCACAATTTTACCATCTGACAAAGTAACTGCATTTTTAAACCACCTTAACTCTATAAACTCTAAAATACAATTCACAATGGAGTTAGAGGCAAATAATTCTTTAGCTTTCTTAGATGTTTTAGTCATTCGAAATCCTAATAACACAATTGGTCACACTGTGTATAGAAAAAAGACCCATACCAACCGATATTTAAATGGTGAATCTCACCATCATCCTTCACAGTTAGCTACCGTGGGTAAATCTTTGTTTCAGAGAGCACGAGGGATCTGTGACAGAAAGCATCTGGCCGCCGAACTTCAGCACGTCAAGCAAGTATTGCAAGACAACAAGCTTCGGGTCCCGCGCCTGCGTCACAGTGACCGAGTGAAGCCGGCCACAGTCGAGCGTGTACCTGCTGTACTACCATATGTCAGAGGAGTCACAGACAAGGTTGGCTACATCTTGAAGCGAGCTTCCATTAAAATATACTACAAGCCGCCGAAGAAGATTAGTCAATTTTTACCATCCGTCAAGTGTAATATCCCTCTACAAGATGCAGGAGTGTACAAGTTAGATTGTGAATGTGGTCTCTCTTACATAGGTCAAACAAAACGATCCAAAAAAACCCGCGTAAAAGAACATATAGCTGACGTGAAGCACCGACGCTCCGGGAAGTCTGCAGTCTGCGAACATGTTCAAGATCGTCCCCACCATTACATTCGATTTGATAAACCACAAATTCTCGCAAAAGAACACCGATTCCTACCAAGGATGATACGCGAGGCTATTGAAATTAAAAAACATCCAAATTTCAATAGAGAAGATGGATGGGTGCTGCCACCTGCTTGGGATCCTATAATTAACAAAATTAAACCCAAACCTAAGCATACCACTGCAAGACTTCATGATACTATAAGCTCGTTTTGCGTAAATCGGACCAAAAATTAATATTCAAAAACTGAAGGTAGCCGGACTAACTATGACATTGGGACGTCAAACATCTCAGTCCCCCCCGTGACCATGGTTGCTGTAAAGCACCCGAAACGTCGGGAATTAAAAAATAAGTAAAAGTAGTGAAATAAACGCGATAAAATCCGTAAATTTAGTTTTATTCAAACCTCAAATGATTTAAAAGACTGCCATTGATGTTGAGGCCATATTCATCCCAGACTAGTCTTTTGAAGATATCCTCCAGCACAGCCGTAAACAGTTTGGGGGACAGTGGGTCTCCTTGTCTGACGCCTCTACGCCTCGCGGTCTCCTTTCGATTCCAGTTTGATGCGGCTTTTGCTCATGCTATAAATGTTTCTGGGTATCTCAATATAGGTATTATCTACTCCTTGCGTTCTCAAAGCTGACCAAATGTATTTATGTTTCAAACTGTCAAATGCTTTTGAATAGTCTATAAAAGCTATGTAAACGGGTTTTTGGTATTCATTACTTTTTTCCAATATTTGTTTGATAGTGTGAATGTGGTCAATTGTGCTGTAGTTTTTTCTGAAACCTGCCTGCTCTATGGGTTGATTTGCGTCTAGAGTTTTTGTAATTCTTTCTAGCAATACTTTTGCGAACACCTTATAGACGTTTGAGATCAAACTAATTGGTCTATAATTGTCAATGACTTCTCTAGGCCCTTTTTTATGCAGGAGAATTATGTGGGACTCTCCCCACTGATTTGGAATGACGCCCGACTTGAGTATGTCGTTAAATATCCTGGTGAGAATTGGAGCCAGTTCCTCTGCCGTGCCCCACATGAGCTCGTTTGGTATGTTGTCCGGCCCTGGAGCTCTTTCTAGTTTTTGAGAGTGTATGGCTCTCTTTACCTCTGCTATAAGTATGGGCGGTACGTCGTCATATCTATTTGTTGGCGACTTATCGGTTTCTAATTCATGGTCTTCATCTATATTCGAGTAGAGAGCTTTATAATATTCCGTAGCTAATTTCTGAATTTCTTTACGTTTTGTTACATGACTGGATTTGTTGCTTTTAAGTCTAGGAATCCATTCCTTTCCATGGTCCTTTAACTCCTTGAAAGCTTTTTTTGTTCCGCCTGTTCTTTTAATTGTGTCTTCTAGTTTTTTATTTATTTTTATCTTCCTGTTATTTCTCATACTTTCCCGTATCTGTTTGCTAGGGTTGGAAATTCTGTTAAGGTTTTCTTTACTTTTATTTTTATTTAGAATTAGTAATTTTCTTTCTTCTAACAGCTCTAATGTTTTGTCACTGAATTTGTTCCTGTCCTTTTTCGTAATTATTTTCTTAATTTCTGATAGTTTCTTGTCCAGGTAATCATATTTAACTCGAACACTCAAATCGGAGTTAGCAATTTCATGCAGTGACATGATGTGATCTGGTTCAATATTTTTCGAGTACTGTTCTTGTAGCAATATCGGAGTGTTTGTTTTAGCTTTCCTCGACTTTTTTGTTGGATACATCTTTAGGCGTCCGCGCACCATACGGTGGTTAGTGTTGAAATTCAAATTCTGTATAACTTGTGCATCATTGAAATACCTTACTCTGTTTGTTAAAATAAAATCAATTTCGTTTTTATATTTCCCATCGGGAGACGTCCAGGTCCATTTATTTTTATATTTTTTCTTATAGACTGAATTGAGTAGTGTCAAATTATTCTCTAGGAGGAATTCTATTAGTCTGTGTCCGTTGGTACTTCTCTTGCCATAGCCTAGTACGAATTCCTCTCCTGCTTCTCTGTAGCCAACTTGGGCGTTGAAATCCCCCATGATTACAAGGTTGTTGTTGTAATATTTCTTTGTAATGTCAGATAGGTTGTTATAGAAGTCTTCAATGTTCTCCCAGGCGGCTTGTTCGGTAGGCGCGTATACCTGGATGATTGTCCATACTTTCTTGTAGCCCGGTAGTTTCATGTTTAGTATTGCTATTCTGTCTGAAATTCCTATTAGCTCCAGTATGTTTTGTTTTAGGGATAGTTTTATGAGAAATCCTACACCTCTGTGTCCTGCTGTTTCTCCTTTTTGGTATAGGATATAGTTTTCATACTCTTCTATTTTCTCTTCCAGTCTTCTCATCTCACTTATTCCTAAGATATCTTAGTTTATTTTCTCTAGTGACTTTTCTAGTTCCAGCAGACTTTCCTGTGTTCTTGTATTTAGTGTTGCGATGTTGATTGTTACGCGTGATTTTGTTGGAGGGTTTTGGTCTAGATCTCCCACGGGGACCAGCCGTGTTGGGAGACATTTTGTTTGTTGTGGTTCAAAATCTTCTGTTCTAATTTTAATTTTTCCGGTTCTTGGCAATGTTCTTCTGTGTATGTTTGGTTTGTATAAATTCCTTGTATTTGTTTTCCTTTGGTTTGGTGTAATGATGTCAGGTACAAGTTTTTTGGATCTTCGGCTGATGAAACTGTTGGAGATGGTCTTTTTCGTTCAACATATTTGACTGTGCTGGGTTTAAAATTTATTTTGTTGCTGTTTTGTTAGGTGGTTGCAAAGTAATATTGTCTTTTGAGTTAACTTTTTTCTGCGTTGACAAGTTGGGTGAGTTTGAATCTTCCCTTTTTCTCTTGTCACGGCCTTTATCTTTAGGTTTCTTTACTATTAGTTTGTCATATTTCAGATAGGCCACGTTTCCTTTTTTTGAAATAATACTAGTTTTTACGGAATTTATCACGTATATTTAACTTTTTAAATACCCGACGTTTCGAACGCTTTACAGCACTCATGGTCACGGGCGGGACTCTCCCGCCGCTCTCGCGATAAATTCCGTAAAAACTAGTATTATTTCAATGTGTAGTTTCCTTTTTTTCTTTCCTCTTCTACTTGTGGCAGTAACTGCTTTCGTTTCTCTAGGACATCTTTCGGATAATCCTCTTTGACAATAATACCTGGTGGTAAACTAGTTTTGTTTTTCAATATCAAATGTTTCTTCCATATAGATGCAATGGAAACTACAATGGGACGGTTTTTGTTGTCGGTACGTTGTCCAATTCTGTACACATTGGTAATTTCATGACTGTCTAGGTGTGGTTCCGATTCTATTATAGCTTCCTTAATGTGGTCTACCAGTACAGCTTCGGTTTTACCCATTTCCTCTACTCCAAAGAAAACCAAGTTGTGTCCTCGCTTCTCTCTTTCTATGGCACTTAATTTTTTCTCTAGGGTTATTACCTTATTTTTAAGTAGAGTATTTTCTTCCATAATAGCCTTCAATTTCTCGTCCAATGCTTCCATAACATTTCTTGTCACTGATGTTGTTATGAGCATAGTTTGTTGTTCGAGCTTCTCATCTATTTTTGATAATAAAATTTCCATACTTTTTTCCATTTTTGTGGTAATTTTAATGCTGTAGTGGCAACACTGAATTGGATTCAAGAGTTTTTGTTCACTGGTAACACTAAATCTTCACTGTCAACGACAGTTGGTGATTCGTTATTTCGTTATGTTGGCAATAGTGATAACACTCTATTAAGTCTATGATTATAACTGTTATTCACAATTTTAGGTTATGTTGTTTCGTGATAATTGAAGATTTTTCGCAAGATGAACAATATTCGCACTGTGATCACTTCACTAAGTTCAGTGTCAATACTTTATTTTGAAGGGGTTGCGTCAAGATTACTTGATTATCCACTTTTTGCACTACTTTTACGAAAATATTCGCGGAGGAGTTTGACGTACGTGTTTACGATACAATAGCCGGAACTGGAATCCAAGAATGAAGAAGAATTTTTACATTCACTTATGTGAGTCTCAGTGAATGTAAAATTCTTGAGATAATAAATTTCTTAAACCAGATAATCATTACAGCCCTTCACAAATCCACTGCTGAACATAAGCCTCCCCAAATGTATCTCCCCAAAGCACGTTCCTGAGCCACCAGCATCCATCGACTTCTTGCATGCCTTACCAGGTCATCACTCCATCTAGTGGGGAGTCGCCCTACACTTCGCCTACCGGTACCAGGCTGCCACTCGAGAACCTTTTTCCCCAACGGTTGTCGGTTCTTCGAGCTATATGGCCAGCCCATTGCCCAAACGTTTAATTCAAAATTTTTGTTTTTATTGTTTGTAAAATATCAGTGCTTCTACTCCGTTAACATGTTATACACCCTATTTTTACCAGACTGATAAAAAATAAAATAAAAAAACATATGAATAATAATAAAAACAAATAAATAAAACTTACGATTCATATGACTGGTATGTTCTAATAAGAGACCTGTCACGGCCTTCCGGTGATGTGTCATGGAAACAATTCTCTTCCTAAAACATACAAACAAAACTATTCATTAAAACCACATCACCAAAATATACAAAATTCAGTAGGTATCAACGCAAACATAACACAAAAAAATGTATCACCTGATGGCCTTCTAAAACGTACAAACAAAAATATCCATTAAAACCACTTCACCAAAATATACAAAATTCAGTAGGTATAAACGTAAACATAACACAAAAAAATTTATCACCTCAAATCCCACCGCTTCCACATCATCACCGGGCTGTTCACGACGTCCAGGTGGTGTAGGAGGAGAGTAAGCCTCAGGTGACGACGCGCGCACGTCTTCCCTATACATACAAAAAACATATATTAGTCTATTCCGCACATCTTCCTCTTAAAACATGCAATAGTGTGCTTGTTAAACCATTAGAACCGAAATCACAAAAACGCTATACAAGTGTAAATAAGACAAAGAAAGTAAGATTAGTGCAAATCAAAACAAACATAATACCATTGTTAAACCAAGCACCACATGTGCGATTAATTCACATGTTTGTCACAAGACAATGTCACTCACCCGTGAGGACTAAGATGGAATGCCTTGTTTTCAATGAAAAGGGTCTCTGGTTCTCTACAAATGACTAATATTTAGTGGATGCAGCCACATCATCGTAGACACCTCTATCATTACCAATTAGGAATCAAAATGCAAATGCATTGTTGTCCCGGAGGACTAATATGGAATGCTTCGTTAAAATTAAAATGGTTTTCTACACTAACCATATGAAACACAACAGCATTATTCGACTATATAATGATTGTATTCAGTGTGAACATGGTCCTTCCCGGTCAAGTTGATGCTGCAACAAAGACACAGCTGCAGGGTGGCCTACTTAACAGCGTAATCAACTAAACAATAATAGTAATAATATATAATATTATTAAATATATAATATGATAATAATAAAGCATAAAACTATAAACTAATAGTTAATTACGAATGTCATATAATTGAATCCATACCAAACTATTGTGTTGTAAACTCTTCGATACCAACTAGATAACGGGTCACATACAAAATCATAGCTAAATACTGTCCGCATGAATATAAGCTATGAAAAGACATAAATTAAATAACATTCAGTGTGCAATCAACCTTAAGCTTTAACAAATAAAGTTCTTTTTTTCCGTTATTGCCTTGCGAGCTACACTCTCATGTGCAAGAGCTCACGTCTCATGTGCGCTCTTATTTACTGAGATGGATTTCTTGCGCCGACCCGACATCTAGTTGGTATTGTTCATCGAAGTGTAAACTAAAAGAAGACTGGTCTAAATTAGTCTTATGCAAACATACTCATTAACAATAAAATAGGTATTAGCAGCATATAAAAACATATTTAAGTTGACTGACAATATTGTCATTATCGAGCGGGGTCTCACAGATCACAGAGTAAGACAAATCAATACTTATCAATATATGATCGGGTCTCTAGAAATGAATGAATGCCACATGTCTATCTGAAATCTAAGATATGTTTCGAAACTTTAAATAAATTGAATATAAAAAATATTTCTAAAACTTATACTAGGTAGGTACATAGTTTTAAGATCGGTTTTTACATTTTGTGAGGTATCATTATTATTATTAGTAATTATTGTCTACATAAACCCATCTAAAAATATTTGAAAAGTAATATTTTAATTAATTTATAATTAATAATTTTAAAATTTTAAGAGTGGTACTTCCCCGGTTGAGCTGACCCATTCGTGCTACAACTATACTACTAATACAGCTGCAGCATGGCCCTACCACATATAAAATATCAAATTATAAAACACATAAATGTGGATACTGACCTCATCATCATCTTCATCTGGCTCAAACTCACTGTCCTCCCGACAGATTTTCATCATCATCAGCATAAAGCATGTTGATGAAGTCTGCGGGCGGTTCATTTTATGCTCTCCAATTTGACATCTGTAATATGTTTTAAAATAAATAAATAAAAACATATATTTTCACACCATAATGTATATGTACCCCATATGACATTGATCTGTGACCATGAACAAATTACACCACAGTGATAATAAATAATACTCAATTTTCACACTGAACAATGCCATCATTATCATCATCATTACAGCCCTTCACAAGTCCACTGCTGAACATAGGCCTCGCCCAGGTAATGCCACAAAGCATCGTCCTCAGCCACCTGCATCCATCGACTTCTTGTATGTCTTACCAGGTTGTCACTCCATCTAGTGGGGGGTCGCCCTACACTACGCCAACAAAATACCTACCACATCTTTATCGATATAAACTACTATATCCCGTTAGTGTTACAATCACTGCCGAATAATGGATTCAACGCCGTAGTTACATATAATAAAGCTCAAAGTGGCTTGCTGATTGCCGACTGTGGAGACTGCAATTTTATATGTTCAGTAGCTTGCTACATATTTATTTATCTATGTTCAGTACATGGAATTTGTCCTACTTTGATTTTCAATAAAAGTCATTTTAATCTTCAATATAATACTCGTTTCTGTTTATTTAATATGTAATATTACTTGTTTTAGTCGTTTTCCTATCTCGTTACAAAAAAAAATTATTGTATTTTTATAACAAAAATCCTAAAAAACCACGCGTATGTCGTAAGCATGTAAAACACTATTATTTCTATATATTCTTGAACTTTTGTTACGTAAAAAAAAAAACTATATTCACACAAACACTTTGATAACAATTTTATAATAAAACACTGAACTTACTTTAGAAAAATCCAAAATTCAAGGCAACAATGCACAAAAGCAACGAGAAGAAAATGGCGCAATTTGAATTTGAAAGTGGAAATCGGAATAAGAATGACAATACACAGAGTAATTGACATTTGGTTGCCTTAGAGGATAGAATATTTCATATTGATTCTATAATGCCAAACTTATTCATAGAAAAGTAGTCTCTATAATTAAGTATTTATGGGTTAGAGTGCTGTGTGTGGGTGCGGTCTCATGAGACCGCTAGGGATTTAACGGAATACGGCCGCAGTCTCATGCGACCGCTAGGGGCTTGAGCGGTTATTGAATATGCGTGATTGGCTGTTTTCCGAATAGCAGGAAATCACTATCTTGAATGCACTTATTGTAAAGAATCATCGAAAGAACACAGATTGTGTCTGCTGTATAGGTATTAAAGGAAGAAAGGAGAAATGCCATCCGATTCGGATCCCTTGCAAACACCTAAGTTTCAAGTTCTCTTTTTACTTGGGTTGTTTGGTTCCTGTGAAAGAATCACTATCAGGTGTAAACTTCTCTGAATCTTAGTTAGATGGTTCAAATACGGATTTAAAAAAAAACTTGAAAACAGATTACCTGCTTCGTCTGATAAGTTAGTTGCTTCCTGTTTATATTTGATAGGTTCTGGAATACTATCTATTGCTATATTAAAGATTATGAATGTATTGCAAAAATTTCTTTTAATATTTTCGTAGGCCGTCTTCTATAGTGTTCATGTATTTGCGAAAGCAAAGTATATATTCAGTTTTAATTCTGGAACGTTAAATGGAAAAAGATTCGTAGTCGGAATAAGACTTGTACTATTTCAATTTTATCCAAGCTTTATTTTTGTTTTGTACATATGTATCAAAATGGGCGTAGTAACCATATAGAGAAACCTGAGGGTTTAAATGGTCAAAGTGAAGCATGGTTTTTAATTAATAAATAGACCTGTTTATAAAATATATTACAGCCGATTAAGATAAAATATTGGAAAATAAGGAAACAGTCAATTTATTTTATGATATTATTAATTTCATCAAATTTGGCTTCAAAAAAACATATTTTAGGTTTGCGTGGCATAGCCCGATACAGGGAGGATATATATGAATTAGGGTGTAAAAAGGCGGATGAAAATAATCTATGGGGACTAATTCCATTGAGGGTACTAAACATAAATTAGTATTATTATTGTTATTTAGAAATAAATCAAGTAAGTTTCTTTGGTGATTTCTTTTATTTTGGAAGCCAATGATATTAATAAAATTAAGCATGTATTTTCTAACCAAGGTTAACTTGTATTCTGTAGGAGATGCCTACTTAATAGAAAATATGTTAAAGTCACTTAATAAATTTGTCAATATTTCCAGATAACATGGTACTTTGCAATGCATCCAAAGGGGAATGCCCACTCTTCATAGACACTTCGGCCATGAGTGCCCACATATAAAAGCATATAGATATGATAATATGCAATTAAAACAATGAAATGGTAAAGAAATTGCTTTAAAAAAAGTCGGGGTTTTGAAAATATAGAAGTTTTTATTTTCACAAATGCAGTTTTTTTAACAACTATTTTTATCGATTTTATCGCGTTTTATTTCTTTGATTTTTAATTCCAGACGTTTCGGGTGCTTTCCAGCACCCATGGTTACGGCAGACTGAGGTGACTGATGTCCCAATGTCAGTGTTAACCCGGAGTACCTTCAGATTTTTAATTTTTATTTATGGTCCGATCTACAGAATAAACTTACTGTGTCTTGAAGTCTTGCAGTGGTATGCTTGGGTTTAATTTTAATTTCATTAATTACAGGGTCCTAAGCAGGTGGTAGTACCAAGCCTCCTTCTCTATTGAAAAAAGAATTTTTTTATTTCAATAGTCTCATGTATCGTCCTTTTAGAGGATTTGTGGTCTATCAAACCTTTTTTTGATGTCTATCTGGTTGGGGCCGTCCAAGATATGATCACAAACTGCAAACTTCCCTGAACTTTGATGCTTCACGTCAGCTCGCTTCAAGATGTAGCCAATCTTGTCTGTGACACCCCTGACAAATGCTAGTACTGCACATGCTTGACTGTGGCCGGCTTCACTCGGTCACTGTGACGTAAGCGCGGGCCCGAAGCTTGTTGACGTGCAGAACCTGCTTGACGTGCTGAAGCTAGAAGGCCAGATGTTTGCTGCCACAGATCCCTTGTGCTCTCTGTAACAAAGATTTGCTCACAGTAACTAACTGTGAAGGATGATGGTGAGATTCATTGTTTTAGTCTATGGTGTTGTTAGAATTTTGGATGACTAACACATCTAGGAAAGCTAAGGAATTATTTGCCTCTAATTTACACATCAATACATCATTCAGGAACTGAGCAGGAAGCAAAATATTAGTCTGATGCCGTGCCCAACCCAAATACCATATTACTGTCATAACATGGGCACAGCATCCGACAGTTCGACGGCCGACAGTACTTTTTAATTGCACTTCTACCAGAACCAATAATAATAACGCCACTATTCAAAAGTACGTAATACAATTTCTTAACATCTAAGTCATATAAAATCTAGATTGTCTTATGCTGATTGCCAATCGGCAAAGGCGTCCTCCAACCTTTTCCACTTGTTTCTATCCTTGGCAACCCGGCTCCAAGTCACACCCGCGAAATTGACCGGGTCATCCTCTACCAGAACCATTTCCACTAATTAAAATATATATAAAATACACTTTACGACTAATAGTGATGACTTGCAATTCTAGCCCTAAGTAAAGATCAGCAAGGGCTTAACTTTAGTCCTTCCATAATGCTGCTCCTCTGGTTATTACAGAGTTCTATCCGGTAGCAACCATTAAATCTTATATGCTCACCATAATAGTAGCGAGCTTGCTTTAATTGGTATGTGACACAAGCAATTAATATTAAGTCCCTGTAAGTTAAAACAGGAAATTCCATAACATTTTAAGGTCTACATTTATATTTCTAAAGTCTGCCTGCTCTAGCTCTATTTAGATTGTTTTCCCTAGCATACTCAGAAAAATCATTATTTGTCTCCATATTTTGATGAACTATTTCAAGTATTTGAGCCGCATCATCCCTGTCCCTTATTTTTGTTTCAGCCACAACAGTCTATCATCAAATGTGTAGAAGCCCTGTTAAAGTAATTTTGATGAAATATTTTAAATTCAGTTTTAAAAATGCCATTCACCACCTCTACTACCCATATCGATATAACTGCAGCATGACTCTACCATGTATAACACACATACATAAGTAATTGTCACTATGTATGTTTGTTATCGCAAAATGTAGTTAATCACAAAAGAGACATACTCGCAATGCTGATGGAACTGTTACAACCAGGTAAAAAACATTGCGCTTTTAAATAATTAGTTAGCAGTACACTGTGTGATGTATGATCTAAGCTTTGTTTTTCTGGGTGCAATACATTACTCACTTCAGATTGCAACGAGGACGAACTAGATGATTCAGATGGTTCCCATTCCGCAGTTGAACGTGATGCTGTTCTATCAGTTCATTGCCAGCAATTATGATATACACGGCATGACAACGGCAACTGAAATAATGTAAAATACAAAAAATGAAGTCAAAGTGAAAAAATAAAATAAAATAGATTTCAAACTCAAATATAAATAAAATATTTATCAAGTTAAATGTTACTGCACAAGGATGGATTTAATGCCCTATATTATTTAATAATTAAGGCCTGACAGACTACCAGCTGTCCAAAAACAATGAAAAATCAACTGTCTCCTTTCTTGGTAGTTGATAAAAATGGTCAATCTCATAAATAAGCTAGTATGTTTGTCAGATATAGCTAGTGCAGATGTGAAAAAATAAAACAAGTTCTTGAGTTGATATACAATCAGTGTAAAAACATGTATAATTATCAGATATGAGGATCAAATTTAATAAATTGAAAAATGTTAAACACTTACCTCACGTAGCGCAAATAGTTCCTCATGTGGAGAATCGAACCCAAACAATGTGTGTGATCTTCTGACACTTATGATTCTCATAAGTGTCAGTGCCACAGCTGATGTATACATGTTCAAGACGAACTATTGGTGCATTTTGCGAGTGGCACACTACACGTTCACTGTACTCGAAACTTGTACCTAATAAAGAAGCTACAATTATTATATTAATATTATTCAAGTAAACTCAGTTATAAACCATTTCTTAGAGGAAGACATGCCACATCGTGATATGTACCAACTATTTACCTGCTGTGTTCGAACCAATTGTTTAGAGATCAACAATTGCATTTTCCAACAAAATAATAATACGATAACACGCAATTTCTTCTTCTTTGTTTAACTATATGGCCCTTGGTATTGTGATAATATCACAATAATTCTGCCAATGTCCAGTGAATCTTCATTTTATGTTCTTTTACTTCACAATATGCTGATGCGTCACATTGCGAAGCCCTTGGAAGATTTTGACGGTAGCTCAACCTAGCGGACAGTTGATGACGACAGCCACTCAAGCTCATAAAGGCGCCTAAGCGTTAAAAACAACTTGAGGTTTATATCGACATCAAAGCACTTGTTTTGTCGTTTTCTCTAATAGTTCACACGCGTGGACACTTAATTCACAAAATCGCATCACTTTTACGAATAAAAATCCATTTCAAACCATTATTCAAGCGACAAAACAGGAGCGGCAATCCGTTCACGGCCAAGTTCCCGCCAAAACTCAAAAACACGCAATTTAATTTATTTATTCTTGTGACATAACAGTGACAGGAGCCTACCTGTCAGATTCGATGTTGCCACTTAACTGTCATAAAATCTATGAAACGATATCGATTTTTATTCGATTAATAATATCATAAAAAGAATCTTTGACGCGTTTTAAGATCTGCACGCTTTTTAAAATATAATTTCCTTTATTTATTTAAATTCTATTTCAAATGTATTTTTAAGAACAGTTAGCTTGTGCTGTATTGTTATGTTATGCTTTAGAGAATTCGTGGTAAATAAGCTAGAAATTAACTTCTTGAATTATCATAACATGATTCCATTTTAAATGTTATGTTAAGAACAGATAAGAATAACAGTTATAACAGGTATGAAACGATATTGATTTTTATTCGATTAATAATATCATAAAAAGAATAATCTTTGACGAGTTTTAAGTTCTGCACGCTTTTTAAAATATAATTTCTTTTATTTATTGAAATTCTATTTCAAATGTATTTTTAAGAACAGTTAGCTTGTGCAGTAGCGTTTTGTTATACTCTAAAGAATTCTTGGTAAATCAGCTAGTAATTCACTTGTTTAATTATCATAACTATAAATGTGAAGGTTGTCAATGAATTCAACCGAGCCTATAACAACGGTTGTTTTAGTCTTTAACGGTTGACTACCGCTTTTGATGACTTGAAATGGACTCTCGCTTTTGATGACGACAACAACTTTGTTATTTATACAAACACTTTGAAAAACAAAATAATTTGTAGCTGGCGATAATGATAGTGGTATTTTGACTCGATTTAAAATATATGCTTGTTACTACTGACCTCTTCATGGGCCTGCGAGTCCGACTCGTAATGAACCACTTTTTTCAACTTTTAGTATTATTCTAATAAATAGTTTTTTCGTTTAAGTGGAGCTCTTTTACTTTAGATTTATTACCTTTTTATCTATAATAATCAATCTGAGTAAGTAAAGTGTGTAATACGATTCTTAAATTGTAAAAATAATAATTGGATTTGGACATCTTAGGTAGGTATTTAGTTTTATTTATTTAGAAAATATTAATCTCACAATTATTTATTGTAATAATATAAATTTATCACACAGCTAACACCCTCATTAGCAATGTAATGGTGAAAGAATTTTCAAAATCGGTCTGGTAATTTTTGAGATTAGCCAAAAAACGTATTCATTGAAAGTAGCGCCCTCTATAATAAAATTAACCCTATATTAGATATCTAAAATTATGCATAACAATCTAGTTGTGAAAGAATTCTCAAAGTTGGTCAAGTACTTTACGAGTTTAGCGAAAAAAATATTCTTTGATAGTAGCGCCCTCAATAATAAAATGCATCCTACGTTTTTAAGCATCATAGCAAAAAACGATTCAACATAGCCTAACCCGCACACACAGTAAAAACATACCCATCCTTTTTCGTCTGTAGTCGGATAAACAACTGGTTAATAACGGTTGCGTATCGACTGCTTTGGATAAATATCCATTGTCAACGGTTATTTTAAACCTATATCATAACATCGTAATAATTATCGAAAAATTATATAAGCATTGTAATAATGACACCATAAGTAATCGATCGAAAAGGGGAATCGATTTTTTTTAATGATTTTTGTGATTGGCAACATTTTTTATTTTGTTCACAAACTAATGAATTACGAATACGTAATTCATTAGTTTGTGAATTGTGAAGATAAAAATAAAATTAGGTAAATATACCTAATTTTATTTTTATCTTTTCGGTTCTTTTAATTTGTGCAAAAATATTCACATTGTTTTGGGATAAATGAATACCGCGATTAATAACCGTAAATAAAGATATATTTTTTTAACAATTGTACATTGTTGGGCGTTCCATGGCCGAAAATGGGCAATGCTCTGACTTATAAAGTTCAAGCGGCCGTTGCGAAGGAAAGTACGAGTAAAAGGCAAAATGTAAAAGCAAAAATGTGTCTCATTTTTAGCTGGCATCTTCATCAAAATATAATATTTTTTTATTTTACTTATTTATTTAGTACACTTACAATACACATATATGACAATCCCGAAAACATAAACATTTCTATAATCTCTGATATGTATACCTATCCATAACAAGTGTACATAACATTCACAAATTGAGTCGTGCAATTTTGGGTTAATTTGGAGTACAAATATCATCCGATCAATACAATTCAAATTAGATTTATGCAAATAAATTATGTACTTAAATAATAAAAATCTAAAGATAAAAAAACAGGCTTAATTATTAAAAGGGAATATGCTAGGTATTATACTCTCTTCAGGAGTAGATATGTATATTTTTAATTTAAGTATAAGATATATTATATTAAGGATGTAATTTATATCAGGAACTCGATGATAAATGATATATTTATTAAAATATTTATTTAAAAGAAGACAATTTGCACATATAGATAGATCTTTTCTTACGACTATTAGTACAACACTACTATCACGTTTCCCACAAGCAATGCGGTCTCGATCGCAACAAAATACGCTGTATCGGGAATTTATAACAATTGCAGGAGTTAACCAAGTTTCTATTAAGACTATCAAATCGTAAGACTCCGATGATAATAATCATATAAACAGTGTTCAACTTAGTCCGGAGTCCCCTACAGTTCTGACACAATAAATAAAGTTTATCAGTATTATGTGAAGTCATTGTAATAAGATACATATAAAGCACCAATAATATATCTTTTAATAATATAGTATAATAATATAGGAATCCGAAAAAGTTTAATTAATTTGTGTAAAACCTTGTGTTTTAAATTAAATATATTTGGTTATGGAGTAGTCAGTCGCGTAGGTCCAGTTTGCGATCTTTCTAACTTTAGATGATTGGCGAACTTCGCCTCGAATCTAAATATAGGTATTTATCTAGTACACGCATATTTCCTTACGATTATTTTCCTTCACCACAGAGCATGTGATAAATCGGAATCAAATATTTCACTACTCTACGGAGACTAGCCATTATCGCAGAACAGGGTTATAGTGTTAGAGTCTATGCAAGAAGAGAGCACCTCCTCTCTCTATTATTCTTGAATCCGTCACAACTAGGAAGAGATCGGGCGCAGGACCAACGGCTTTATACTTGTTTTCTGAGGCACGGGGGTGAATCACTATCAACTTTTTGACTCTGGGCTGTCATTTAGAATTTTTTGAGAGAAACATCCAATAAATAACAGGTTTTGATTCGACCCGGGATTTATACCCGCGACCACCTGATCAGTACGAGCACGAGCAGCAGGAAAGCATGAGCCAGAAGATGAAGTGACACGCATTTTAGAGGATGAAAATATTTACTACATAAAGACATTTGAATGTACTGCCACGTAAATGTTCATCTGCGATCATCGTCTTTTTTACGTTTTTTCAACCACTATCCTTGTAAACTGCGAATATATAACGTGCTAACACGAGGCTGCCACTCTCAAGCATTTCTTCCTCATCGATTTACCATTGGTTCTTTCAGCCTTATGAACAATTTTAGCATATATACCCCTTGTGCAATGCGTTAGGTTGTTTGCAGGTTATATGGTACATATAATTTTCTAGGCTTACCAACTAGTAAAGTCTTCTTTTTTGCCTAGGAATTCGCCTGCTGAATCTACCAACCTTTTAACGGTTTCTACTACTAAAAAGCAGTGTTTTTTTTGCTATGTTTCAGTCTGAAGTGTATAAAAAGTTAGTTTATATACATGCTGTGTACAAACACTTTCCGGAGCAGGTGATCACCTTATTTGTCATAATCTTCAACGCCTGCTTCGAATTCAGCTACTTTCCCACCTCTTGGAAAGAGGCAACTGTCATTGGCATTCCCAAGCCAGGCAAACCTTACCACCTCCCCTCCAATTACCGTCCCATCAGCCTCCTCAAGGCCATGGGCAAACTTTTCGAACGAGTTATTCTTGTGCGCATGAGGCGCCATTTGTTTCCCACAGATGGCGACTCTCTTGTCATCCCTCAACAATTCGGGTTTCTATCCAAACACTCGCACCCCCAGCAAGTTCACCGCATTGCGGAATATATCCTCAGCGGTTTTTATCTTCGTCGTCAAAAAACCATCGCGGTCTTTTTCGACATTGCCGAGGCATTCGACAGAGTCTGGCACGAGGGCCTTATCTACAAATTGTACGACTTAGGCCTCCCTGACCGTCTCATCCGCCTTGTAGCCTCCTATCTAAAGGATCGTACCTTTCGCTTTAGACACGAAAGCACGCTATCCTCTACTCCTCGAATCAAAGCCGGTATCCCTCAAGGCTCTATGCTTGCCCCTCCTCCTATATATACTATTCACCAACGACATCCCTATCTCGTCAAACCTTTACTCTAAAGGCAACTCACTGCCACAGTTTCGGAACAAGATCCAAAAGTCAGTTAACTACTTAGGAGCTTGGTTCCAAAAATGGCGTATCGACGTAAACCCGGAGAAGAGCTCCGCCATTTGATTCGAATATAAACGACGCCGTCTCACCACCACTCCGCCAATCAGGATGTTGGGAACCCCTGTCCCATGGCAAACAAAAGCCAAATATTTAGGCGTCACCCTTGA
Source organism: Parnassius smintheus behrii (assembly GCA_036936625.1). Lineage (NCBI taxonomy): Eukaryota > Metazoa > Arthropoda > Insecta > Lepidoptera > Papilionidae > Parnassius > Parnassius smintheus. The sequence continues at coordinate 20,491,403 of JAUPFT010000022.1, forward strand.
TGCAAGGCTCACTTTCGAGCCCCATATCAAGAAGGTAACTCGCACCGCACGATTTTACATGGGTAGGCTCAGCAGCATATTGGGCAGACATAGTAAAATGTCCCTGAACCCCATATAAGGTCTGCATACGACCTGTCATGACAAACGCGGCCCCCATTTTCGCACATGCTAAGCCCAAAGTTATAAATGAACTTTAAATAGTTCTAAATCTATTCTGTCGTAGGGCCACTAACTCGTCCTATTATGTCCGTAATGCCGACCTACACCGAGACCGATGTGGCCAATATCGCAGCAGGAAGGTTGGAATTTATTATAATTAAGTGTCCTTGTATTGACAGTTAAACTGGGCTAGAACTATGGTTTAAAAATAATTACTTCCAAATCAGTTCACTTTTTATTTACAACCTAGCGGTCGCCCGCGACTTTGTCCGCGTACAATTTCTGATTTCCTATGAAATCATGAAATTTTCTCGCTACAAAAAGTCTACCTCTATATAGAGGCTATATAAAGCTTATGTAAGTATTTATTACAATTTGATGATACAGTAATATTATGTTATCCCGTCGCTTTTTAGATATCCATAAAGGCCAAAGTAATCATCGAATGTGCTCAAGGGGAAACATTATTCATACCATGAGTACTTATTGCCATCAGAACACTCATTTAAGTTTCACATTCAACGCTAATTCCATGCGAATCCATAAAATATTGTGCATTGTTTGAAGACATTTTTATTGCTTCCTTGTTTTTGGCCTACATGATAATAAATAATATGTTTTTAAGGAATGTGTATTTTATTTATAGACCTCTTTGTATAAATTTTTAAGCTATTGCATAGCTTCTATCGCGGGCCTTGAGTGCCTGAAAATCCAAAAATTTCGTAACGAAAAAAACCTCACGCTCTCCGACGGGCACGGAGGTGTGGCTTGAAGGCCGTGCATTGTCTAACGATGGTCTGACGTCGTTTCTTTTCCTCAGTCTTTGTATGAATGAACAAAGTGCATTTATTATTAAGGCTGCTCTCTCGCAAAAAGCTTGAAAAAAGCGTGCAGATGAACCAACTTTTCGTCGACACTTACAGAGAAATTACATATGAAAAAAATAGCTAGTAATCTACATGATCTGATACGTAATTTGATTTAGCCATAATTTTTCTATCGGTGTCACATAATAAATAAGAAAATACCCAAATCACCTCCAAATCGTTGAGATGAAACCACTTTACTCCTTCATTGTTTATCAAAGGAATATAAAAACAATATCTACTGCTTTGCAATACAAAATAAAATAATTTGGTTTGGTTACTTTTTAGAAATATGTATTATTTTTATGATAATAAATTAAAAATGCGTCCCGATTAAATACTGCGTCTATATCACCCCCGCATTCGTCCACGAATACAGTGCGGGGCGCATCGTGTTGCTAGGTGGACGTACGCTGCGTTGCGAGAGCTCAGCACTACGAAATAAAATCGTAAAATATTACTGCAAAAATTTAATTTTGTTAATAGTGGAGTAGGTTTTTCTGATTCTTGTTTAATAGTAGTGTTTTATAGTTATATTAATTGTACAGTTTTATTAATGTTTAAGTTTAGTTTGTAAAACATGGGGAATAAGCAGAAACGATTGAAGAGAGGTTAAAAAAATATTACAAACAAAAGGGCATACATTTATCAAGGTAAGTTTTAAGTTTTATCTAGATATTTCATAATATTAGACAGGTGCTGTTTATAAAATACCTATATTACTGTGATTTCGCCACTCTGTGACGAGACAAAGCGCGGCAAACGCAAGTGGCGGCAAGGCGCGGGCCGCGTCGTCGCATGCTGGTAGCGCATGTCTGAGAAATTAAAAAATATATATTTTGAAGAAATGTGAAGTTCGTCAACACGCATTGAGGCAGCGTGGCGGACATTTCCTTGCCTTAAAACCCTCTATATATATATATATATATATATATATATATATATATATATATATATATATATATATATATATATATATATATATATATATATATATATGCAAGTTTTTATAGAAATTATGCATTCACTCGGATCAGTCCGGCGATAGCCCTTTCGAGGTGTCGTCTTAACGCAATTCCTTTGTATAGTGCGACGTTGCCACTCTTATTAGTTATTCCGCTTCGTAATATTTTATTTATAGGTGATATTTTGTTTATGTAGGTATTCGATAGATTCCTATAGTCTGTTTTTTTCGCAGGAGACAAAAATAACAGATCTTTATTAGATTCGTTTAGCCCGAATAATTCAGTTTTTATGATTCTGGTTCAGATTAGATTTAATTTTAGTCACTTAAGTTTCGTATATTGTTCAAAATAATGAAATAAATCCACAGAATCTGCAGTTACGAAAAAAAGGAATATCATTTTAATCTCCGGCGAAAAAAAAAGATATAGGTACTCGTATATCATGATTAATTTATCAACTAGTTATTCGTTTACTAAATACGAAAAAATATCTAGGATTCCCCAGCCGTGATACATTACAGATTGACTATATTATCATTTATTTTACTATTGTAAATAAGTACTAATTGTAGATATTGACAGGTTTAATAGAAGTTCATTTTCTTATATTGTGACTAATAACCTAATATGACCTTGGGAAGAAACTCATTTTAATATAAGGTTTTACTGCAATGACTGCCAATGGGTTGTTAATTTCTACAATATACCGTGGCGTATTGTTGCTGACGTGAATAACTCCGAAAATATAATTTATTTACTTGATCCTGTTGAGTTTTTGTGCTCTCACTGCGAGTTTACTTTTTATGATCACTAACTTAAGGAAGAGTGCGAACTATTTACCTAATCTGTACAAAATTACTCTATACTTAACTAGATTCATTTTTGTGAAAGGCTATTTTTGTTAAATTAAGTTATTATGTTTGGTTTTGCAGTTATTTGAATTACGTCTTATGACGTCAGATTATCGGTAAAGTTTAATACCGCACGATATTTGACGTCCATATAACCATGAATATATTTATATTTTAATTCCTTGTGTATAACACACGCATTAATGATCATTGATTTAATGACATTTTTCGCTATTGTTTTATTCGTATTTTAGTGTATGGAGGCCATACGGTGTAAAATAGTCAATCACGGTGTTTGTGTGCGTGCGACTAGTCGTATGCGTGTACACTAGCTGCTAACTGAATGATAAAAATTCCTGAATAACCGTACGTTGAATATCTTACATGTATTGTAAGATATTAAAAATATTTGAAACAATATTAACTTCTCATTTATACAATAAGAGAAAAAAATTGTTTTCTTATCGGTCACCACGCTCAAAAAGTGTAACTTGATTTAATATCAAGGACTTAACTGCATAAATAAAAAAATAATTAATTATAATTGCATAAGTTGATAAAAAATGCTATGCAATAGCTTTACCGCGGCAGTCCCCGAGTGCCACACGTCTTTTTTTTTAATTAATAGAATCAGGCGTTACTTTGCGGAAATCCATTATAGTAAAAATATTAATTAATTTGCAACCTTCCGCTAACTAAATACAATGATGTGTTTTACCTGGATTGAAGAGCACCTCCCGCCTCTCTCAATTGCGTGCACTAACTCCGTCACCACTGATCCCAGAACCGCTACTCCCAACACCACTACTCCCGGCACCACTACTTCCAAAACCACTAATCCAGGTAAGACACACCATCGACGACAATACGACACGTGTTTCGCCTCTACACGAGGCATCCTCGGGTGATGTAGACTTTACGGCGGCTGACCGCTAAGCTTAGCACTTAGTGGTGCCGGGAGTAGTGGTGTTGGGAGTAGTGGTGCTGGGACTAGTGGAGACGGAGTTAGTGCACGCAATTGAGGGAGGGTGGGAGGTGCTCTTCAATCCACGTAAGACACATCATTGTATTTAATTAGCGGAAGGTTGCAAAGTAATTAATATTTTTATTACAAAATTTTTGACACGGTTTTCGTGTCTTAAAATCACCAGACTACTAGCTGCACTTACTCTCGAACAGGCCACATAAAACCGTCCGTGGAAAACTAAGGTCTAATCAAACCATTTTCAATGACCGCTCTAGTGCTTTATTAACGGTCGTAGCGAAGCTTTTACAGATATATAATCAAAGTAGCGAAGCATACTTTCAGGGGAAATTGTAATCTCTTGAACTCAAGGTATGGTATTGGAACTCAAGGGATGGTATTAAAGGTACTCGTGGTATGAAAACCGATTCCCCTTGAGCACATTCGGTGATTATTTATGCCTTTAAAACATTTTTATCGAAAGTTATGTCACATCACTACCTCCACTGAGGTTCTTCCTTCTGTACTTCGCCGCCCAAATTACAAAACTAATTATAAAAATACAAATACATATGACATATCATAAGAATATTGATTAAATGTATTTACTTGATTTCTTAGTATGTTACATGAGATATTATTGAATACTGTGCATTACATACTAACTCTTTAGTACGCTATACTATCACTTTACGTTTTCATCTGAACAATTGAAATAAATCCAAACGAATAATAATCTGTTATATATTTATTTAAACAAATAAATAATTAAATAAATAAATATTCATTCATTATCATTAAGTTTCAAGCACTGAATATAATGTATTGTACATAATTTCATTTGCACGTTCTTGGTTTTAATTCGCACTTAATACGGTACAATGATTTCAAATGCTGTGTTTGTTTTGTTAACAAACATTTAATTTGTTTTGTAAGTATTTGCATTGTTCTTTATTTGAGCATCAACTTGCAATTTTAACTGTGTTAACTTATGAACTGAAACTGAAATAATTAAATCCATACGCAAATAATGTTTTAAATTTAAATATTAATAATGCAGACATATTTGCATTGACTATATTGATTGGCCTTAATTTTTTAAATAATTTAATTCTCTGCTAAAATTAATATATTACTTTCATCACCATGATAAATGACACTTAAAACGCACTAAGGATATACGGCGCCGGAGAAAGACTGCAGATTGCTCACGAATTCATGAATCATAAAATTAACTCCGAGCGTCTTATTATTAATTTTCAATGTCGTTATCTAAGTTATCATTCTACTTGCAATAAATAGAACGTGTAGTGGTACTGTAAGAAAATCATCATTTTTTTACGTGGTAGAGCCATGCTGCAATTATATTAGTAGTATAGTTGTAGCACGAATGGGTCGGCTCGACCGGGGAAGGACCACGCTCTCACAGAATACCAGCGTCAAGCAGCTTAATGCTGTTGTGTTTCGTATAGTGAGTGTAGAGACCCGGAGACCCTTTTTACTGGAAACGAGGCATTCCATCTAAGTCCTCACGGATGACAAAGCATCTGCATTTTGATTCCTAATCGTAGATAGATGTAGATGTCTGTGGGCCACAGCAACCACTTACTATCAAGTGGACTGTGCGCTCGTTTGTCATATGATCCCGTGGGTGTCGTAGGAGGCGATAGTGGGGAATAAAACAGAAGATGCGCAGTTGTATCTGTGTGATTACAACTCGAAATAATTAAAAATTGCGGTTATCAAGCCGCCTGACAAGCGTGGCAACAATAGTATAGATTGCCTCGTAGACGGATCTATGAGGTAATCCATGAACTAGGCTTATGTTACGTAGTGGTCTTTCGATAAATTATAATGAATAAATAGAATTAAAATAGACATCTTGAAAATAACCCAAATAAAATTTGTAACATTAATTTCGTACTACAGGTTGTTTTCTTTTAGTATATAGAACCGTCGCAAAGTAAAAAAACAGCATGTTGCTGCTGTTTCGTATGAGGTATGTCAAGAACCGGAGATACTTTCAAGCGGTAACGAGACATTCTATCTTAGTCTTTCGCGATGGAACAAACTTCCATTTTAATTTTAAACAAGATATTATGTCGTGCAAGTTGTCCAAAGCACTTGACGTCAAGTGGAGTAGAGTATATGCTTATTCGTTATACTTAATTTCATTAATTGAACTTAAAAGACAAACGAGCCGACAGTGCACCTAATAGTAGTGGCTCATGGTTACCTGCAACCAACTTTGAATAAAAAAGGATACTTATGTGTTGGCATCTCTAGAGATTAAGGCAGAATGTTTCTAAGCCGGTTTTTTTTGCGCCCGAAGCAGATATGGGCAACCCTCCGGAAAGCGGGGGAGGGAGGTGGGGAATGCTCATAGCATACCACACAACCGGCTGAGTGGTTATGTGGAGACTTTTACCCACTAAACACCGCCTTTTAGCGACTGGCTTAACGGTCTAACTAGAGATCTCTAAGCCGTATACGAACGCGACCCTCCTTGGCAGAAAGGAGGGCGCAAGCGGCAAAAAGCCGCTTAGAAGTATGCCTAATTAAGGCAGATTAAGGGATGTGTTATGTAGGCTCGGCCTGAGCCAAAAGGAGGTAGTTCAGGTCAGCCGAAAGCTTGTTGGGGGGGGGGGGGGTCCGAGAGAGAGTTTCTCAATCTGAGCACACCATAGCGAGTGTGGATAGGGGCTGGTGTGGATAGGGGCCATTCTAAGCCGGTATTTATACTGTCTTTTTACACCTTTCAAAGTAAGGCGAACCGCCCGCACTGCTGTTTACCGGCGAAAACAGTTAAGAAAGTAGTAGGTACTTATCCAGCCGGACCTCTATGCAAATAAGAAGTCCTACAAAATAGTAAACAAACATTAAAAAGAAAGCTACTAAATTGTATTAATGTTATAAAAAACAACTAATTACCTACATTGACTTTAGTTGTGCTTTTAGTAATAAGAAAGTATATTTTGCTTTTCTATTATGTATTTGAAATGCATGATCAGATATTAAATAAGTATATTTAAAAAGTGACGGTACGGACAATGTACGTGACAATGTAGCCAACTCGCCAGCCCAGTGTGGCAACTGTGGCAAGTTTTTTCTTTTTTTTTTTTATAGGATCGGGTGACAAACGAGCACACAGTCCACCTGATGGTAGGTGGTTGCTGCGGCCCATAGACATCTACATCTATCCTCGATTACAAATCAAAATGCAGATGCGTTGTCACCCGTGAGGACTAAGATGGAATGCCTCGTTTCCAGTAAAAAGGGTCTCCGGTTCTCTACACTCACCATACGAAATACAGCAGCATTAAGCTACTATTTCACGCTGGTATTCTATGAGAGCGTGGTCCTTCCCCGGTCGAGCCGACCGATTCGTGCTACAACTAAACTACTAATATAACTGCAGCATGGCTCTACCACGTACAAAATGAGTGTCCCACTCATGAGGCAGTCTATGGGGGAGACCTCTGTTCAATAGTGGACTTTCATATAGCGAACTGTAACGGTAGTGGTATTTAATATTTAAAAAATTATACTGTCAATTTATTTTTACGTAATTTAAATTTTACTTAGGCATTTTCTGTTTTATCTGTGTATTGTCATCTCCTGCTGGAGGGCCTCGGTCGTCACAGGAAGGGTTTGTTATTACCACGACAGATTTGAGACGGCAGTAATAAACGTTTCGCCCCCATGACGCTGCTTTACGTCGCCGGTCTGAGTATGAAGAGATGAGTGATGAATTTCTCTGCGTCGCAAATAGTTTAAATTTTATACTCATTTGTATGCCAACATACTGCGTCTAACGCGCCAAACACGCTAGCGGCCAATCTTGATTGCCTCGCATACAGCTGGATAAATCGGAATGGCTTCGGCAATCAAATCTACGTGTCTAACCAAATCAACAAGGGATTCAGTTAAGTCTTACTCGCTTCGTTTGTCCTAAGCAGAGACGCGTTCCAGATACGCATAATCAAACAACCATATGAATTGAATTTTGAATTGATTTACATGACATGTCTAATTTCAATGCCTTCCTATATTTATAAAGATACGCGTTATAGCCATGGTAGTTCAGGGGCTAAGTGTTTACTTTAACTGTCATAAAAGGCGAGCAACTCGGATTCGATCCTCGCCGGCGCAAATTAAATAAATTATTAATTGCAATTTTAAGTCTTGCCACGTCAACGGCGGCGCAGAAAAACATCGTGTGGCAACCTGAATATATAAAAATATATATAAAATAAAATAAAATATATAGAAGACATTTGAAGTCCTTCAACACGCATAAAGCTAACGTGGAGGACTTTTCCTTGCTCGATAACCCTCTCAGAAATGAAAGGCCTGTGCGCAGGAGTGGGGCATATATTGGCTGTAACTTTACTACTTTACTTCTACTGTTATAGTATATCTTGATAGTATAATTTGTGATTTGCTGTATAGTGTATTGCTGTAAGAATTTCTACTGCCACATATCATACGTATATAGGCTGTAACTTTACTACTTTACTTCTACTGTTATAGTATATCTTGATAGTATAATTTGTGATTTGCTGTATAGTGTATTGCTGTAAGAATTTCTACTGCCACATATCATACGTATATAGGCTGTAACTTTACTACTTTACTTCTACTGTTATATATCTTGATAGTATAATTTGTGATTTGCTGTATAGTGTATTGCTGTAAGAATTTCTACTGCCACATATCATACGTATATAGGCTGTAACTTTACTACTTTACTTCTACTGTTATAGTATATCTTGATAGTATAATTTGTGATTTGCTGTATAGTGTATTGCTGTAAGAATTTCTACTGCCACATATCATACGTATATAGGCTGTAACTTTACTACTTTACTTCTACTGTTATATATCTTGATAGTATAATTTGTGATTTGCTGTATAGTGTATTGCTGTAAGAATTTCTACTGCCACATATCATACGTATATAGGCTGTAACTTTACTACTTTACTTGTACTGTTATAGTATATCTTGATAGTATAATTTGTGATTTGCTGTATAGTGTATTGCTGTAAGAATTTCTACTGCCACATATCATACGCATATAGGCTGTAACTTTACTACTTTACTTGTACTGTTATAGTATATCTTGATAGTATAATTTGTGATTTGCTGTATAGTGTATTGCTGTAAGAATTTCTACTGCCACATATCATACGTATATAGGCTGTAACTTTACTACTTTACTTCTACTGTTATAGTATATCTTGATAGTATAATTTGTGATTTGCTGTATAGTGTATTGCTGTAAGAATTTCTACTGCCACATATCATACGTATATAGGCTGTAACTTTACTACTTTACTTCTACTGTTATATATCTTGATAGTATAATTTGTGATTTGCTGTATAGTGTATTGCTGTAAGAATTTCTACTGCCACATATCATACGTATATAGGCTGTAACTTTACTACTTTACTTGTACTGTTATAGTATATCTTGATAGTATAATTTGTGATTTGCTGTATAGTGTATTGCTGTAAGAATTTCTACTGCCACATATCATACGCATATAGGCTGTAACTTTACTACTTTACTTGTACTGTTATAGTATATCTTGATAGTATAATTTGTGATTTGCTGTATAGTGTATTGCTGTAAGAATTTCTACTGCCACATATCATACGTATATAGGCTGTAACTTTACTACTTTACTTCTACTGTTATAGTATATCTTGATAGTATAATTTGTGATTTGCTGTATAGTGTATTGCTGTAAGAATTTCTACTGCCACATATCATACGTATATAGGCTGTAACTTTACTACTTTACTTCTACTGTTATAGTATATCTTGATAGTATAATTTGTGATTTGCTGTATAGTGTATTGCTGTAAGAATTTCTACTGCCACATATCATACGTATATAGGCTGTAACTTTACTACTTTACTTCTACTGTTATATATCTTGATAGTATAATTTGTGATTTGCTGTATAGTGTATTGCTGTAAGAATTTCTACTGCCACATATCATACGTATATAGGCTGTAACTTTACTACTTTACTTCTACTGTTATAGTATATCTTGATAGTATAATTTGTGATTTGCTGTATAGTGTATTGCTGTAAGAATTTCTACTGCCACATATCATACGTATATAGGCTGTAACTTTACTACTTTACTTCTACTGTTATATATCTTGATAGTATAATTTGTGATTTGCTGTATAGTGTATTGCTGTAAGAATTTCTACTGCCACATATCATACGTATATAGGCTGTAACTTTACTACTTTACTTGTACTGTTATAGTATATCTTGATAGTATAATTTGTGATTTGCTGTATAGTGTATTGCTGTAAGAATTTCTACTGCCACATATCATACGCATATAGGCTGTAACTTTACTACTTTACTTGTACTGTTATAGTATATCTTGATAGTATAATTTGTGATTTGCTGTATAGTGTATTGCTGTAAGAATTTCTACTGCCACATATCATACGTATATAGGCTGTAACTTTACTACTTTACTTCTACTGTTATAGTATATCTTGATAGTATAATTTGTGATTTGCTGTATAGTGTATTGCTGTAAGAATTTCTACTGCCACATATCATACGTATATAGGCTGTAACTTTACTACTTTACTTCTACTGTTATATATCTTGATAGTATAATTTGTGATTTGCTGTATAGTGTATTGCTGTAAGAATTTCTACTGCCACATATCATACGTATATAGGCTGTAACTTTACTACTTTACTTGTACTGTTATAGTATATCTTGATAGTATAATTTGTGATTTGCTGTATAGTGTATTGCTGTAAGAATTTCTACTGCCACATATCATACGCATATAGGCTGTAACTTTACTACTTTACTTGTACTGTTATAGTATATCTTGATAGTATAATTTGTGATTTGCTGTATAGTGTATTGCTGTAAGAATTTCTACTGCCACATATCATACGTATATAGGCTGTAACTTTACTACTTTACTTCTACTGTTATAGTATATCTTGATAGTATAATTTGTGATTTGCTGTATAGTGTATTGCTGTAAGAATTTCTACTGCCACATATCATACGTATATAGGCTGTAACTTTACTACTTTACTTCTACTGTTATAGTATATCTTGATAGTATAATTTGTGATTTGCTGTATAGTGTATTGCTGTAAGAATTTCTACTGCCACATATCATACGTATATAGGCTGTAACTTTACTACTTTACTTCTACTGTTATAGTATATCTTGATAGTATAATTTGTGATTTGCTGTATAGTGTATTGCTGTAAGAATTTCTACTGCCACATATCATGTGCCGTAAGAGACGACTGATGAAACCTGAAACAGGAGATGAGAAGTAGCATCTTCCTGACAACAGCTGAAAATAATAAAATACCGCGAATGGCAACTTGTCAACCAAGCGTAGCATTTATGGTAAAATACAATGAAGTAATAGAGGAGGTCAATGTTCAGCAGTGGACTCTTCATAAGCCCTAAAGAATGAATGCTTGAATGAGTATAATTTGTGGATGCAGTTGCATTTTTTCTAAAAATAATTATGTTCGCCCGTTTGTTAAAAATGCAAAATAAAAACATAAAAACAAGAAATATAAAAAATAAAAGAAACGTTTATTAAATATTTATTCAATATAAAGAATATTCAGTATTTATGTTTTATTTTTCACTATTCCTTTTAAATTGACGATATATCCGAAAAATACCTATTATTGTTTTGGCATTTAAAAACAAGTAATATGGGCCTATTCTATTCACAATTGTTCCTTCTTGGTGGATTATCAAGGGATTCTTATTCCAACAAGGAATATTAAACCAGAACGTATCCAACGGCATTGCATACCTAAAGATTAGATTGTAAAAATACAAAGTTTTTTAATTAATCGCTCGTCTACCTACTATTGCCAAATAGCTCGTAAAGCTATTTGGCAATAGTAGGCATATTTTTTATTGCTTTATTTAAGAAAGTCTCCAGTTATGCCAAATTTCTGTCTGAAATATATTTTTTCTTTGTAGCAAACCTAGTAGCGACAGAAGCGACCACTGGAAAATTATTACTTTGAAACGAGGCCAAAACAAACCAGGCGAGGCGTGGTCGCTTCAGAAATATAATTTAATACTTAACGATGGATTACTAGCCTACAAGCCTACATAAAATGAACTTTCTGAGTCAGTCATACCTAGGTACTATGTAATGTTCACATTTTAATCTATGACTTATGTGTAAAAAGACAATGCACTACACCTACTTCATTCTATCTCCGCATCTATAATGATATATTGTCCAAGGTGGAAGAATACCTTAATTATGCATTGAGTTCGCCTATTTATCACGTGTGTAGGTATATAAAGTTTGAAATAAATAAATAAAATCATTGAATGATTTTGGGTCATTATGAATGAGCGATCCGTTTTCTAATTATAAAGGCTGGCGTTTCCACTAAACATCACTTTTGCTGTTTCTTTCAATAAATATTATATGTAGTGAGGAAAACTTGCCCTTGTCTCATGGTCAGTTCTATTTACTCAAGGGATCTGTAAGCTGATGTAGCAATAAGCCGGCCATAAAGTTCTAAGGACCGATAACCGATAGGCAAGAAAGATTCTCGAGTGGCAATTTCGTACCAATAAGCATAGTGTAGGGCAGTCCCCACTTGATGGAGTGACGACCTGGTAAGAGATGCAGGAAGTCGATGGATGTAGGTATTTGGTTTAGAGCCGTGCTATTTGGAATTCTTGTGATGTACTGTAATGATAATGATGAATACATTTATTTTTACACTCTCCGAGTTCTTAATAGAAATTAAAATGTTAGTTATATTTTGCATTATTATTGTTACGAGCTTGAGGTTCGTGACAATAAAAATTGCCGATAAAATTACCTAAATTAACACTTTAATTTACTTTACACAAATTAAAGTTAAAACACTAATAATTAAACACACTAATTCACTTAATTCCGCTCCGAAGCTTCGCTTGTTTCGTCAAATCAACTCTGTCTCAATCGCGTCTTGCGCCACCTATTTATTTAAATTAGCAAAATATCCGGAATGTTCAAGTAAACACGCGCAAGGTACCGAGAGCTCGAGTATAGATTCTCTAGAAATTTAGTTCTTCGAATGGCGCTGTCGGTTGAGAGATCTGTGATGTCACTCTCTGCAAAGCTCCCCTCGCTCTCGTTCCTGACACTAGATGGCGCTAGTTGACTTATTCACACAACACTGCCCCCTCCTAAGACATGCTCGTCCCGAGCATTATCGGTCCCATAATAACGCGCCAAGCGATCCATATGGACGATCTTAGGAGTCCCTCTTGCGCCTTTCTGTATCCGGTAGGTCACATCGTTGATCCTGGTTACAATCCGGTACGGGCCGTCCCATTTAGCTTGAAGCTTAGGAGATTTCCCTTTGCTGCGGAATGGATTGTGCAACCACACTAATGAACCTTCGTTGAACCCTTTATTGTTCATTTTGCGGTCGTACCGGGTTTTCATTTTCTCAGACATTTGCTGGCCCGATTGTCTGACGTGCTCATATATGTCATTCATTTTGTTCCGCAAGTCATTTGCATAATCGGTTATACTGCGTGGGGCATCAGGTGGTATCCCGGTGATCAGGTCCGCAGGCAGCCGTAATTCTCTTCCAAAGTTTGCGAAAGCTGGTGTCACTGCTGTACTTTCGTGAACAGAACTCCGATATGACAACAAAAACGGTTGTATGTGCTTGTCCCAATCTCGTTGCCGATTGTCTACAACTTTTGCTAGGTACCTCTCCAATGTCTGATTAAATCGTTCCACCATTCCATCAGATTGCGGGTGATAAGAAGTCGTTCTTGTTTTATGAGTACCCATAACTCGGCAAGTTTCCTAGAATATTTGAGACTCAAAATTCCTTCCTTGATCGCTGTGAATCTCTAAAGGTACTCCAAAACGACAGAAGACTTCATGAACTAGTTTATCTGCAACTGTTGAAGCTTCTTGATTTGGAATGGCGAAGACTTCTGGCCACTTAGTGAAGTAATCCATCACAACCATGAAATACTTGTTACCGCTTTCACTCTCCGGAAACGGCCCCGCCACGTCAATGGCTATTCTCTCCCATGGTGCACCCACATTGTACAACTTCAACGCACCTCTACTACGAGTCTGAGGTCCCTTTACAGCCGCACAACTTGTACATTTGCGACACCAGTCCTCGACATCGTTTCGACAGTGGACCCAGTAAAACCGTTCTCGGATCTTCAGTAGAGTTCGTTTAACTCCCAGATGGCCTCCTGAACAATCATTATGGTACAGCTGTAGAACATCCGGTACTTTAGCTTTAGGGACAACCATTTGCAAATGACAGCTGTCTCCCCGAACGTTTTCCCATTTACGACACAGAACTCCATCCTGAAGCAGCAAGCTGTCCCACTGGGCCCAATAGCTTTTAGTGGTCGAACTCATCGCTGAGACGTCACTCCACTTGGGCTTGGGAGCACTGTCCTTTATCCATTCCAGAATCGGCTTGATGTCCGGACCTTACTGCTTTGCATGTAGTAAGCTGTCCTTCCACTCGTTGCTGAGGTGGTCTGCCCTGAGCATCCTCACGGATACCACTTCCTTATCAATCAATTTCAATCAAAATCAAGTCAATTTCAACTTGCCAGTAGCCACTTTTTAAATCCAGCGTGCTAAACCATTTTACTCCTGTAAGCATGTCCAGCGTGTCATCAATTCTTGGCAAGGGATAGCTGTCCTTCTTTGTAACGTCGTTCAGACGGCGGTAATCAACACAGAACCGCATGCTGCCATCCTTCTTCTTTACCAGCACCACGGGTGAACACCATGGACTAGATGAAGGTTCAATAACACCATCCTTCACCATTCCCTCAATCATGGTTTCCACTTCCTTTTCACGTGCTACCGGCAATCTTCTTGGCCGCTGACGGATAGGCAATTCCTCTCCTGTGTTTATTTTGTGTTGAACTAAGCCAGTCTTTCCTATGTCAGCATCGTTTGACGAGAATACATCGGCGTACTTGAGTAACAACTTCTTCGCCTTGACCAATTCGTTCGGGGAGAGAACACTGTGACAGTCTTCCAAAAGTGTGGTCACTCTCGTTTCTGAATCCTTGCTGGGGGTCCCACTCGATATATATTTGCACCAACGTAACCAATCCACTTCCTCACAGGTGCCAACCAGTGTGCCTTTTTCTATAATCTGTTCCCGGTCGCAAAGGTTCAGCACACGTACTCCTGAGATGTCAGTGGTCCTGACCAAGGTTCGAGCTACTTTCCATGGAAGGTCATTGTTTACCCTTTCCACAAGTACACAACGGTGAGCTTGCCCAGCGTTTCGAGGAAGACTAACCGGAACAATCGTTTCCGATCTCGGCGGAAGAACAATCTTCTTAATGCTGTACACGTTCCCTGGTAACGCACCTTCCATAAAAAGTTCCTCCTGTCCACATTTCAAAACACCTTGCTTAACGTCGATCTCGCAACAATTATTCCTCATAAAGTCTAAGCCTAGGATGCAGTCGTCCATTATATCAGCCACGATGACATTATGCAGGTAGATCACGTTGCCTAGCTTCAACTCCATCTCCTTCTCTCCTTGGACGGGTATACGCTGACCGGTGGCTGTTACCAAATTAATGCGTTCTCGGTTGTATGCGGAGTCCCCAAGGAACTGACTTATAAGTTGGGAACTAACAACCGTACGAGAGGCTCCAGTGTCTATGGTCAGTTTACACGGCATTCCGTTGATCTCGCCCTTTATGATTAGGCTGTTCCCATCATGGGTTTGTTAGATCGAGATCCTTGGGGCTCTTTTAACATCAGCCAGCACCCGCCCCGCAGTTCTGGCTTTTACTCGTTTCCCTGCTGCTGCTGGGCGGTGCTGTTGGCGGCACTACCCTCCTGAGTTCAATTTCCCTTTCTAGGGTTCGCTTAGGGCAGCTGGATCGAAGATGGCCCTTTTCCCCACAGCCATAGCACCTTGGGCAGTATCCTTTGTTGCGGTCGCGAACTGTAGCTGCTGCAACCTCCCTGACGCGATGGGAACGATGATCCTGCCGCACGGCTTCCACTTCCAGTGCACTGGCCAAGGCGTCCTTAAGCGTCTCGTGGTGCCCGAGCCTCACAGCAGCTCTGACTTCCAGGTCACGGATGCCGTCGATGAATGTCTGCACCAGGTTCCCTTCAATGAGCGCAGGTACAGACCGGTATGCTTTTCGCACCAGCTTCTCCACTTCTAGAGCCCACTGCTGCAGGTTTTCGTTGATGCGCTGCACACGATCTTTAAGCTGCGCACGAAAGACGTGTTCCAGGTGAGCGTCGCCAGACCTCGCCTCCAATGCCTCAAGGAGTTGCTCATAAGTCACTTCCTCACCGAGAGCTTCCAGAACTGTTAAGGCCTGGTCACGCAGGCCTAGTGTGAGAGCAGTCATGGCCTGACTTTTATTCCAGCCGTTCGCCTTCATAACAGCTTCGAACTAGATTTTGTAGGCTGACCAGGAAGAGGTAACGTCGAACGGTGGCACCTTGAAACCACGTACCGAAGGTGTTGTAGCTACTACGGGAGCTGTAGCTCCATCTCCAAGTTTGAGTTCGTCCAGTGATTTCTTCATGTCAGCCATTACGTTGTCAACCCGATTGTTTACTTGGTCGATTCGGGTTTCAGCTTCCGACAATCGGTTGTCATGTTGAGCAACCTTATCCTTCACCTCCTTTATCTCCTTCCCGAAGGTAGCGTGAAGATCCTTCATGAGGAGCATTTGCTCTTCCAACCGACGGGCCTGTTCCTCTTGTCCGCCCCGCAGTTGATCTTCCAAACGACGGACCTGTTCCTCCTGTCGACGAGTTTGTTCCTCCTGCTGCTCTTTCAACAGACGGGCCTGTTCCTCTCGTCCGCACTGCAGCTGCTCCTGTAGCATGGCCATCAGAGCACCTAAGTCAGGTGCCACAGACGTAGAAGCTGCTGACGGACCGACTTCCGTGGCCGGCGGCTGGCCCTCAGACATCTGCGGCGTTGCACCACCAAATCTCCTCTGGTCCGTCTCCTGCTGGCGTTGACTTCGGGTACGGACACCCTCCGTTTCCTCCTTGGGTAAAATCGGCATTATTTTATCCCACTTCTGACACCTATTGTTACGAGCTTGAGGTTCGTGACAATAAAAATTGTCGATAAAATTACCTAAATTAACACTTTAATTTACTTTACACAAATTAAAGTTAAAACACTAATAATTAAACACACTAATTCACTTAATTCCGCTCCGAAGCTTCGCTTGTTTCGTCAAATCAACTCTGTCTCGATCGCGTCTTACGCCACCTATTTATTTAAATTAGCAAAATATCCGGAATGTTCAAGTAAACACGCGCAAGGTACCGAGAGTTCGAGTATAGATTTTCTAGAAACTTAGTTCTGGTGGCGCTGTCGGTCGAAAGATTTGTTTTGTCATTCTCTGCAAAGCTCCCCTCGCTCTTCGTTCCTGACACTAGATGGCGCTAGTTGACTTATTCACACAACATTATTAACGCCCAAAATATTCATACTTATACAACCTCTTTATAGTAGCACCCTTAAATAGCGTAGTATCTTGGGTTCATTATTGGTGTATGTGTACTGAAAAATATTGGATGTATATTATTAAGAAGTGAGTACGTAGTTACATTTTTAGTCCATTTAGCGCATACTTTTTTATATAAACTTTTCCCTGTAGCTACTCAGTTTTTAAAATGAGTACGTACATATTACTTTTAAGTCCGGTCACACGTCATCGTCGTAGCCATCATTACAGTCTTTTACAAGTCAAGTGCCACAAGACACGGTTCTGAACCACCTATGTATCAATCAACTTATTGTATCTCTTAGCAGGTCGTTACTCCATCTAGTGGGGGTTTCTCTCTACTTCACTTACCAATATGAAGCTGCCACTGGAGAACCTTTTTTCTATATTGGCTGTCTGTTCTATAGTCACACATTGATTTTATTAATTTAACAGGTTAGTAAAAAGAAGGAGTTTTAATGGCATTTTCGAATTCTAATAAATATTGTGTTAATTTCAAGTTGTGGATCTAGAGTATGGAATGTAGATGTAAGGAGAACCAACTCCCACAGTAAAATAGTTGAAAAAGTAGCCATCTGTTAACAGTAAATTTCAAAAACTGAAAAAAACAGCGCTGGAGTAGCTACTGGGAAAAAATGAACTTAGCCGTTGTCGACGGTTTGAAGTGTGCTGCTAAACTGATCAGTAGCTCTAAAATCTAAAATAATTTTATTTAGTAAATATAACCTCTAAAAAGTCGTCTATCCGACTAATATTTTTCGGCACGTTCTTTAAAATTTAGCCCGTAGCTATAGTGGCGCCACCCTTATTTAATGGTTTTCATGGACACATTTTAATACACAGTCTGTGCTCCTTACTTCTACACTCCATACTAATGAGGATGTATTCTCATAAAAATTGAAATAATTTTGGAATATTACGGTAATCAAAATACATCAATTTAATTGATGTAATTTATATTTTATATAAATAAGAGTAACTGTTTAACTATTTGCTTGTCACTAGATGTCGTTGTACTAATCGATTAACTGTCTTCCATAATCTCTTTGCTCCTGTATAACTATATAACTTGTCACTAGATGTCGCTGTACTAAAATGATAATTATATAATATAATGTTATAGTATAATAAAAAGACATTCCACAAGTTTTTTGCACTTTAAATTCATTGTTTTTTTTTTCTTTAATTTTTTATTTCATTAACATCCATGTGGTATTTGTATGTACTCGTATTTTAGTATTGTGTCAAAAAAAGTTTTGTTCGATTTTTCAATAACTTGCAAGGTAGTTATTAAAGGTTTTATTGTGTAGTTACATAAACCGTCATGATTATTTGCGCAAATAATTGAAGAAATTTCTGTAAAAACCTAAGAATTACTTTTAAAATAGTATGATAGATTAATAATAAAACAAATTATTTCTAAGACGCCATCTCGTGTCATGGAATATATGAAATTAATATGTTCAGATGCGACATTTCAGTGGGTACTTAAGTATAGGACGAATAATATACTATTATACACATTTATTTGTAGAAACATATATAAGTTATTATAATAAGGCTAAATTTTTCATGTTTAAATCTGCTTATTATTCTTTTATTTTGTTTTTAGATTTCGACATCAAATCATCATCATCATCATTACAGCCCTTCACAAGTCCACTGCTGAACATAGGCCTCCCCCAAGTAATGCCACAAAGCACGGTCCTGAGCCACCTGCATCCATCGACTTCCTGCACATCTTACCAGGTCGTCACTCCATCTAGTGGGGGGTCGCCCTACACTACGCCTACCGGTACGAGGCTGCCACTCAAGAACCTTTCTTCCCCATCGGTTATCGGTTCTTCGAACTATATGGCCGGCCCATTGCCACTTCAGCTTACTAATCCGTTGGGCTATGTCGGTCACTCTGGTTTTACTGCGGATATCCTCATTTCTGAGTCTATCACGCAGAGAAACTCCGAGCATAGCCCTCTCCATAGCTCGCTGAGCGACCTTGAGCGTCCTCATACGGCCAGCAGTGAAGGACCACGTCTCAGATCCGTAAGTCATCACTGGCACTGGTTGTACAATCTAGTTTTTAGAGATTGAGGTATACCTGACGAGAATATATGTCGTAATTTCCCGAACGCTGCCCAGCCGAGTTGAATCCGTCGATTGACCTCTCGGTCGAAGTTGGACTTACCTAGTCGGACTATTTGTCCCAGGTAAACGTACTCGTCAACAACTTCGAGCATAGTGCTACCAACAACTACTGACATAGGTGTGACATGGACATTGAACATGATCTTTGTTTTGTCCATGTTCATCTTAAGACCTATCCGTTGGGAGGCACTATTGAGGTCATTGAGCATAGTGCTTAAGTCCTCCAGCGATTCTGCCATAAGGACTATATCGTCGGCAAATCGAAGGTGAGTGATGTACTCGCCATTGATGTTACTACCGTATACTTTCCAGTCCAGTAGCTTGAAAACGTCTTCCAATGCAGCGGTGAAGAGTTTCGGGGATATAACGTCACCCTGTCTTACACCTCTCTGCAGTTGGATAGGTTTCGAGCTCTGGTTCTGTACTCGGATAACCATCGTAGCCCTACTGTACAAACACTTCAGCACTTCGATATACCGACAGTCAACTTGGCACCGCTGAAGGGACTGTAGCACCGCCCAAATTTCGACATCAAAGTCAAAGTGGAATAAATTCGTCCATTTTTAACTCTCACGTGCCCAGCATTTATGAACGACCCTTATTCTAATTTAAATAAATACATTTGTAATTTAAATGTTATGTTTATAAGTTTTGTTAAACATACATTCAGTATGTTTTTTTATATTTGACATAGATACCTTTCAAATATTCAGATAAAAATATCATTAAAATGTAATTGTGATATAATATTATGTAATATTATATTAAATAAGCAAATAAAATATACAAAATAAATGACAAAATTTAAATATTGTTCTCTACATAATTTACTTATTTAACAATACAATCTACTATTACCTACGGATTATTCTACCTATGTTTATTCTATGATAAAAAAAACCAACCGCGCGAACACAGAGTGCGCTACAAATTTTGTTTGAGATAGCTGTTCTAATACGTAAAAGTACATATTACTTCAATGTAATTTTGTAAGAAGCTGAGATGAAATACCGGCGGTAGACCACCAAAGAGAGACCATAACTTTTCTATGGGTAAGTTTTCGTTGAGGGCATTGCTTAGGTACTGAATCAGAATTCAAACAACTTGTAAGGTACTTGCGATTGTCAAACAGAATCCATATATATATATATATATATATATATATATATATATATATATATATATATATATATATATATATATATATATATATATATATATATATATATATATATATATAATCGGAATCTCTAAAACGGCTCCAACGATTTTCATAAAATTTTGTGTGCTGGGAGTTTCGGGGCAATAAATCGATCTAGCTAGGATTTATTTTTAGAAAATGTCTTTTTGTCCGTGTTTTTAGGCAATGAAAAACTGCTACAATATCGTTAGAATAAGAAGGTAAATTTTGACAGTTTATTAATGATTACGAGTAACTTAATTGGTATATTGGAAGTCACGTCTTGCGTGGCAAGTATGGCAAAACTTTTCTACATTTTGACGGGCCCACGCCCAACAGTCGACCGATATGGATTGATAAAGAAGTAGAATAATTTAATAAAATTCGTAAATATGTATAAAAATTAAATAATAACTGAGCACAAATTTTATGCGTTATTTTTATAGAATAAGGGTGACAAACGAGCACGTAGCCCTCCTGGTGGCAAGTGAATACTATGACCCATAAGCCTCATAGATAGAAAATTTATTTGCTTAAAAACATGGTACATAAGATGATCAATGATGTGCAACTGACATGTTTTGCTATAATTGATATGCAAAAATGATATGAAATAATGCTAATTACACAAACCCAACGTTACATTTTAAAATTATTTTATAATATTTCATTGCTTAAAAGTTAGGTACAAATATTCTTTTTGCATTCAAATGTTATGTACAATTAAATACTTAATTATACAGATCCACTCTATTTGAATTCTTATACAATACATTGTTCATAAATTATTAGGTAATTGAATTATTACATTATTGTTACATAAATAATATTAAATATTTTATGAGATTAGTTAAGCTATTATTTTAATTTTTTTTATTTAAATTTATTATTTTAATGATTACACTACAGTATAAATTAATTCATAATTTTAATTGCAGTAAAATTATAATTTACAAATCTTCGGCTATTATGCAAGTATTACCATTTAACTTAATACATTATTTTACATTTTAATAAATAAATAATCAATATGAGTTACTAATTGTTTTTAGAAATAAAATGTCAATGTTCATTAATTCCTTAAACTAAATTTTATATTAATATAATAAATTTCACGAATTTATAATTAATTATTGTATCTCAAAAAGAAAATTCGTTTTTTTTTATTGATCATAGAACCAACAGCACGTTATAAATATTAACAGAACTTCTAAAATAATCCATAATGCCAATAACAGGTTCTTACTTTATATAAATGTACATACTATCGCTTGTTATAGTTTACAATTAATAATATTATAATCAATAAAATTACAAATTAATAATATTAATTACAAAGTACTTGGATATATTAAAGTGGTTTAAAAAATTAGTTTCATAGAAGATGATGAATTATGGTTTTTATCGTTGAAATCCCATATACTAGTATTTACTATTAATATATTAATAGTAAATAGTAGTAATACACAGAGTCTCTCACCTTGCGCTTATTACTTAAAAATATTACTCTATCGCCACTGCCACCGCTGTCACCGCTTATTAGAGAATCGGTCATTCCATCTACAACTAGTGTCTTTTGATACGTCCGCGATAAATAAATAAAAAATCTTTTTTGTTTTTTTTTACCATCCGCCTCTCTGGTCATTTTCTAAGCAATTAAAAATGTATTCTCTCCCCTGCCCAGGAACATCTGCAACACCAGGGGAGTAGCAGGTGTGCTGCCGGCCTTTTAAAAAGAGTAAGCTTGTTTCTTCAAGGTTCCTAAGTCGTATCGAAGGTGGATAGTTTTCTTCAAACCTGAAGTATAAACCTTTTTACTACAATCGACCAAGATATCACGTAACATACATACAAAGAAACAACCAGTTAAATTGCAAAGTTCCTCATTTTTTTAAGTACTGTGAACGTCAGCCGACAGCCGTTATGATCCAGAGATAATCACTTTTAGTATTCAATGTTACGTAAATCATTTATACGCAGAGGTCTTGAAAAACAATATATTTGTTAATAACAAATTGAAATCCCACTGGAACGTAACGTTACTTATTTAAACGTAACGTGACTTGAGTAATTTTAAGGATCGACTATGTTATATGAGAAGTATCAACAGAGACTAGAACTTTGAATATAAACTAATCCTTTATAGCCAATGTGATCTATACGCAACTGTCTACGTGCTTATTGATTGTTGAAGTTCGATGGATAGGATTAGAGGAGCTTTGGGACCAACTTTATGTTTGCCTTATGTTTATATGTTTTGTGTAAGTATATGTAATAGAAAATATATACTATAAGTAGCAAATTTCTGAAATTTCTAGGAGTTGTAAACAATGACCAGTTGTTGAGAAATGTTATATTTTAACCGACTTCAAAACAAGGAGGAAGTTAACAGCTCAATTGTCTTTTTTTGTATGTATGTTACCTGAACCAATTTTTTTTAAATTAAATACGTTGTTATGCTTCAGGTATAGTCCTATATTAATTCAGAGGAAAAATCCACCCGCAAACCTAGTAGGATAGGGGATGAAGTTTAGTTAGACGACGGAGTGATAAAAAAAAGAGAAGATAGATGTGTGTAGTATGATTGCACGTGAAGTTGACAACGGTTTCGGTATTACTTGAAATGTACGCAGCACTCCATCTTTTCTGTTTTGTAGTTCCTGAGTTTCATAGTAACAGTTTTTATATTTATTTATTTATGTATCAAATGTTTTTATGATATTGTTGTATAAGCACGAACACTATAATGTAATCTGCATGATTCGTCTAATATACAAAAGTAATGTGTATTTGTTCGTATTTTGTGCGCTACCATACCGTTCATCTGATTGCGGTAAAACTTTGTAACTTGTTGCTTACACTTGCGTGAAGGTTATAGGCATAGTACATATGCGTAATTTCTATGAATGTATTATCATTCCAAATTAAATAATATAACTATTCCAAATTTAAAACGATATTTCCTTAATTATTTCTTTTACGGCAGCTATGCGCCGGGTACCTCTTATCTATGCCGGGTACTAACAACTAATCAATAAAATTTGTTGAATGATATTATTTAAAAAAAATAGACATTTAAATTATTTTGAAATGATGCCTCGTAGTTCCCAGTTGTCATTGTTACTGTAAATCTGACGTTTTAATGAAAATCTTGCGGTTTTTCATTGCTGTAAAGCGATGTGAAAGCTTAATTACACTGTCTGCAAAGTATTACATCCACCGTTTTGAGGTGGATATTTCTGATAGGAAATTAATAAAAGATTTTGAAAGTAAAATATTTACTTCTGTTTAACAAAAAACTGAATACAATACATTTATTGATAATATAAAACTATAAGTGAAGTTACCTATACTCGTATACCGACTGGTGGGCTCAGGCCTTATCTCAGTACTGAAAGGGTTTTAAGTTTTTATACTTTAAAAAACAAGTTACCTCATGATGTTTTCCTTTACCGCCTAGCAGTTGGTAAATCAGCACATAAAATTAATATTAACAATTTTAAACGTACCGGCAGGCACTGAACCTAGAAAGCTCGCGTACTGTGTTTACAGCAAGCGCTCATCTTCTGAGCTACCGAGACTCTAAAATAATAATGTACTACATAATATTGCATTTATCATTTGTAATAGTTTATTGTGTTTTTTGTTAATAAAAATATGTTTTTTAATTCTTCAGATTCTTTTTTACAGTTTGTTTTAAATACCATTGTATTAAAAAAAAATTGGCTCAGTAGCGCAGCGGTCAAAAGTTTAGTCGCGACGCTGTGAGACCACATGTTTGATTCCCGCACAAAACAAGTGTTTGTAGTGGAAATATTTAGAATAAGCAGAAATAATCGGATGTTGGATGTTTCTACTTGTTCAAAACAAATTTTACAAATCAACTTGTAGCTTTACAAGAAATATCAGAACTTCGTTATTATACGAAAAGATATGAACGGAAGAATAAAAATTATTATTTTAATAATTATATTTGAAGACTGTTGAATCGCGTTGACTAATTGCTTGAAATCCTTTTCACAAAGTTATCTCCAAATCGAGACTAAATATAATCCAATTATTCATAGTGTGTAAGGAGCAATTTTTATTGAATTTGCTTTTTATTTTTATTTCTTAATATAATTCGTAAAACTGATCTGATCTGATCTGACTGATCCACATGTCATCAACGGCAACACCCACTGTTTGTATCCCGAAAGCTGTCCGTCCATCGATTGAACTCTTCAAAGAATATTTCAAATTATCTCAGTAATCAAAATCAATAATCGTACAAAAAGGTCATTTGAGATTATTAGATTTCTTATAACATTGTTTCTTTTAAAAGAATGGAGCCCTTGTCTTAAATAAAATTATGATAGCTATTTGTGGATAATTCCAAATTGAATATTTTTATTTGAGCCGTTTACAAAATTGATTTTGTAAAAATGTCGCCCAATCTTCGGTCTTACTTAACGTAGCGTGCCATTTGAGATCGTTTAATTGTTCGGAAAATTTCCGATTTCAAACTTCGATAAACTCGTGAATTTTATTTCGTGTACATTTATTACAAATTGCGTATATTTTATAAAACTGAAATGACTAATGAGATTACTGTCCACCTGATTATAAGTGACGACTACAATCCAGGATCGCATGCAGCTAATTTTCTGTTTTCACACCTCGACAATTTTTTGTGTACATTTATTTCAAATTGCTTATTTTTTTAATAAGACGGAAATGACAAATGAAATGACAACTTATGATAACTGACGTTCACTGTCCATGGACACCTGCAACTAATTTCAAAGAACGCTACAGATGCGTTGTCACCTCTGAGGTCGAAGATGTAATGCGTCACAAGCTGTAAGCATACTGGTTCTTTATACCCTTCAGACCAGAACATAGCACTGCAAGTACTTCTATTTGGCAGTAAAAATAGTTCAGGGGTTAGCACTTATCCAGACAGACTTATTTTTTGTTACTGGTTCTTTAACATTCACCATCATCACTATCATTTTTAATTTGTAGCGTTTGAAGAACTACCGCTAAACATAGGCCTCCTCCAAGAAATGCCACAAAGCACGGTCCCAAGTCCACATCCGTGCACTAAACTCATTTTTGATTGAATAAAAGTTGAAGTTAATTTGCAGCCTCTAACTCCTACTGTTTCTAAAAAAGTTTTTGGGCTAAGGAATTGTTTGTCGCGCTGCTCCAATGCTATTGGCAGACTTCACAATCTTTAAAACGTCTTTTTTTTATTAATTTCTCAGATATGCAGATTTCCTCCTCATGTTTTTCTTCGCTGATTTTACGTTCTAAATCAGCACTCAAAATTGTAGTTGACAATTTTATTGGTTCCATCGGATTGAAATCGCGTAGCTCAGGGGCTAAACGCCAGTTGTAAGATTAATTTATATATGATAATAATAAATATTTATTTATATAAGTAATACTAATAAGTAGTAGTAAGTAGTTTACTTATATAAGTAATAAATATTGTATATAATTATGTTTAAGACTGTATTTTGCAACTTTAAGTGCTGATTTATCGCATGCTTGGCGGTGAAGAAAAACATCATGAGAAAACCTGCATGCCTAAGAAAAAAGAAAAAATTTCAAGGAGATGTGAACTTTGCCAACACGCTTTGTGGCAGAGCGGCAGATAGTTCTTTGCCCTAAAACCATTTCAGAAATGAGAGTAGGTCTTTGCCCAGCTGTGGGACATATATAAGCTGCAACTTAACTTAAACTTTTTACCCTGGGAAAATTCTAGCGGTGGTTAAAACTCGAAATGATGAAAAAACAAGCTGGCCGCCATACCAATTTTAAGGACTTGATGTAAATTGAGAACTCGGCTAACGTTAGGGATAGTTTGGTGGTACTCGCACATATGTTGTAGGGACCGACAAGGGTCAACTGCTATCCCTTGCTATGCTGCTATGAATCTAAAATGGCAATCAAAAACCAACAATGACGCATTAAAAATTATATTAACAGACTTCAAAAATACATGTCCAGAAAAAACTAAAAATGAACGATAAATTAATGGTAAATAAAACATTATTAAAAACAAGCTTTTATTGAAATGCTCTAAAAAGATGAAAAAATTAAATTGAATCAAACCCATCAATTTAACATTACACTATTTATTTATTACTTATATAAATTACGTGTCACATTGTTTGTCCGCGATGGACTCCTAAGCTACTTAACCGACTTAAATGAAATTTGCACACCGTGTGCAGTTTGGTCCAACTTGAGAGATGAGAGAGAATTAAAAAACGAAAATATTTTTTATTGTTTACTTTTAAATAACAAAAATTGAGTAATTCAATCCTAATGTACGCGTAACAGAAATTTGATGGAAAGAAAAATATTGTTTATCCAAATTTATACAATAATTCATTAATAGAAGGTTTTTATTTTATAAAATATAACTCCTCCCCTGGTTGGGCATGCTGAGGTTCAAGTTATCCAGCATGTTTTGCGGTAACTTGTCCCATTCTTGAATAGCGGAGATGATCTCTAGAGTTAGTGTTACCCATAAACCCCACTAGTTGCACCGCACGGCCCCCTTCGATGCTGTCGTGCACACTATCCATGTAAGCCAAAAGTTATATAAATAGTTAAAAATAATTGGTAGTCACCATAATACCAGCCTAATTATCTTTAGATCAAACACTTAAGCGAACAATCGCCCAGATACAACCCACAGCTCGAACGATAAAGTGCTCGCAAATGCACTTAATAATGTCTGCTAGTCTTTCAATAGACAATCGGATTTATGGAATAAAGAGTACCGATAATCTTCAAAACTGTTGGTAATAGCGGAGCTCAGCAGTGCCTAACAATGGAAACTTATTTATGGGCACTATGTAACAAACGACTGTTGCGAATTGCATCCGCTTTAAAGTAACCGGCGACTGCAGAACAAACTTGGCTCTTTTCAAGAGAAATTAGTATAAAAAGTACTCAGTCGCTTTGAGTGCTAGTTATTTGATAGTAAAGGTTTATTAAAAAATACAATATAAGGCGAAAGATGAAAAGAATTCTCAGGTTATACTAACAGCGCTCTGAATTAAATTATTTTTCCTGACAGCCACAGAAGGAGTTTTTGAGTATTTGTGTTTATATAATATGTATGCATCCATCATCCGTCCAAAACAGCCTATCAAAGTTCACAGTGGAACATAGGCCTCCCGTCGTAGATAAGCTCATAAAGGTTATATATTGATTACAATACTCGTAATCAACTTCGCCCTACTTTTATCCGCAACACGCATATTGGAAATGCCTATGTAATACAACACACAATGTTTGATGTTAGCAACGAACGGCGGAAATTTTTATCAATTTATAAATTGAACAAAGTAGTCCTGGTTAAAATGAAAACCGACGATTTTCTCTAATATTGTCCATTGGAGCGATATTCTGTAGCAGTTCACAATGGAAACTTATCGGTCAGCTTTCCATTGATAGGTTAGGACCATTGCTAAGTGCGCTACATCTTTAACAATAACCGGTGGATCGAACCCACACACAGTCAGCACATATTCTTTAAATTTTGCTAATATTTTATAAGTTTTCTGTCCATGAATGTAAACCAATTTTACGGATTTAATCGCATTAAAAAAATGTTTATTGAATGGATAGAAGGTATTCGCATATTAAACAAATTATTATATAGTATTTCAGTAAACAGTAATGTAAAATAAATGCATATATTTTGGTCCACTACTAATATTATTTACTATTTAATGTGATTAGTTTAGATGAAGTTACAAAGGATCCTGTTTTGTAACATACCTTGGGGAGGCGTATGTGTATCATAAGGATAATGATAATGACGGAGGTATGATGTTAATTGCAGTACAACCAGTAATCAACATAGTGTGATGATAATTGAGATGGGACTTGTTTCCGAACTTGATAAAAGGATTGGAGGGTAGGAACTGTGGACAAACGGCTGAGGGCCGAGTTCGCGACGAGTCGAGAGAGTAAAGAACGGTACGACGTAGCGGTAATACTTGTCAGACATTTAAAGTTTAAAGGCGTATAAGTTTACTCAAATATATTAAAACTGTGTATCAGTGAACCTTATATATTTTAAATAGAAGCTTATATTCGTGGAACGTTAATTTTATAAGTGCAACGGGGTAAGTGTTTAATACTATACGTTGTTTGGTAGTCTGAGTAATCCTGGAATAGTATTCTTAGATTGTGCAATTATTTCAGTCTATGGAAACGCCCATCAAGTTAATTGTGACAATTACATCTTCCTGCATCTCTTATATGAAGTGTTATCAATAAAATTTATTTGTTTTAAAAGATGAGGACAGTGAAAGACAATACTATATCCTTATTTGAGATGGATCGTTGTCGACAAGCATAGCCCATTACTTAGAGCGGCAATACATGCATCGGGCGACTTCCTAAGGTTCCTGGTTCGAGCCTCGAGTAGAATTTCGTTTTTTTTATTTGTTTTCCCTTTTTTTTCTATTTTATATTTAGATTTATTGTTTTCCCCTTTTACTTTTATAATTAATAAAATTTTATAATGATTTTATGCTCTCACGTACATAATAAAAGAAATAATTGTTCATTTTATTTTTCGTTGCTTGTAATTTTATTTTGCAGTTAATGTGTAGTTTTAGATAGTGCTAAGTATTAAGTGCTTACCTATTTTAGTGCTAATAGTAATGTAGATTATGCTTAAGAGTTATCTAGTTGTATGCTTTGTAGTGTTTTATTGTAGCCTTACATGTTTCTTATAAATATCATACACATTCACACATTTGTTTCTTGTCTTACCCGGACCCCGACCCCATGGCCTGAGCATCCATGACAAATGGCGCCCACGGGTAAAGATCATAGAAACAATTGCCGTTGTGTTGTAGGTTAGTTATTGCATTATAATGCGTATTGTTAATTATTGTGACATATAGCATTTTATGTATTACATGTTGTATAGGTAAGGTAACCTTTTTACTATCTTAAAAAAAAGTTTTTTTCTGTTATTTTGATAAATAGATAAAATTTTATTTAAAAAAATGGATAAAATTAATGTCCACGATTTATTGAAGGATGAACTTGAATATGAATTGGCTTGCCGTGGTATTCGGGGCTTAGAGACAGTTAAAGCTATGCGTAAAGTCCTTAAACAAATTTTTATAAGAGAGCGGGAAGGCGATTCAAGTATAAACGTAGTTGTACCGTCTTGTTGTACAAAGGACGCCCTGTCTCAGATTGAAATTTGTGAAAAAAAATTGCAATTTCTAAGATCGGCCTTCGACGAAGATCCAGATGGTGATATAAAAAAGCGGTTAGCTTCGCGCCTCCAACACCTGCTCAACCGGGTCAAACTAATTATCCCTAATGAATCAGACATAGACCGTCATTTAAAATTATGTAAGGATATTCAAACGCTTTATGGGTCAGTAGTTCCAAAGGATATGAAAGATGAAGATATAAGTGAGGGTGAAGCAGAGATATCTAAAAAGGATAAAGAAATACTGCAGCGTAGTCTTGGAGAAGAAGCAATTGAGATACTCACACATATTGACGTACAATCAAAACATAGAACTACAGAGCCAGAAACTAGTTACAGTTCAAAAGAGAGGAATTATTTTAACATGCAGGAATACCCAGAAAAGACATCACATCTCTCTATCGTAGAAAATGACTTAGGTCTTAGAAAACTTGTGCCATTCAAAGATTGGGGGGTAAAATTTTCCGGCAAGGGTGACGTAAGCGTTAATGCCTTCCTGGAAAGGATAGCTGAACTTAGAGAAGCACGTAATGCTACTACAAAAGATTTGTGGAGATATGCTGTGGATTTCTTTGAAAGTGATGCGCTTATATGGTTTAGAGCGAATATGTGAACAGTTGGGAAGAATTAGTTAACCTTCTTTTAATTACCTTTCAGAGGCCCTATTATCAGGACGAGTTATTAGAAGAAATAAAGAAAAGAACTCAAGGTAAAAGAGAAAAGATTGCTATCTATCTAGCTGTTATGCAGAATATGTTTAACAGACTTCCAGAAAAAATTAATGAAGAACTAAAACTTTCGATCTTGTTGAAGAATATACAGCCATATTTTCAACTAGCAGTTTGTAGAGATCAGTTTAAAAGCGTATCAGAATTGACGTCGGTGTTAAGAGTCCTAGAACGCACAAGAACTAACTGTGAAAACTTCCAGGAGCCAACAAGCACTAGTAATGCGCTGGAGCCGGACCTAGCATATCAAGGACACTCTCTTGCGGAAGTAAATGAGGTGACGCAAACAGCTAAGGGAAGAAATTTTGGCTTGCAAAATATAAAGTGCTGGAATTGTCATGTTGCTGGTCACATGTTTAAAAATTGTACGCTACCTCGTCAAAGGTTATTTTGTTATAAATGTGGCAAATTTGGCCAAACGGTAAAAAATTGTATGTGTTCGGGAAACGAAAAACTGGAGGTTATTACTCCTGCCAAATGATCTCCAAGACAGCTTCAAGTATTAAAGATGAAGAATGGCAGAATTGGTTTAAGGTTGTTTCTCATTACTTTGAAACTGGCCAGTTATGTAATATCGTATCAAAAGGCAATGACAATCGTCATTACGCTCTTGTTAAAATTTTAAACATATCTTTCTTGGGATTACTTAATTCAGGGGCCACTTCTTCTGTAATTTCTAGAGGCTTGTGTCGTAAGTTCATGGATTTGGGATTCTCAATCCATGAAATACCTCAATTGAGTGTTTCCATGGCAGATGGAACATCCTACAATATTAAATCAGTAATATATTTGCCAATACAATTTTTAAAACGGTATAAAAAGGTAAAATTTTACATTATGGATAATTTAAGACATGATCTCCTCTTTGGTATAAATTTCTTTGATCATTTTAATATCACTATTGGAAATACAGAAGATATCATCAAACATGAAAGTATTCATACATTATCTAGTGATGAATTGGCAACAATGAATATAAGCAATTCGGTTAAATCAAGACATGAGTTGACAGAGGATCAATCAAAAACCTTAGATTTAGTGGTTGAAGATATAAGGCATTCGGTAGGCAAAGGTATAGGAAGAACGAACTTGATAAAGCACTACATTGATACAGGAGAACATATGCCCGTCACTCAAAGGCAATATCCCTTTTCACCGCATATTATGCAGGAATTGGAAAATGAAGTGGATGAAATGTTGGCAAAAGACATAATTGAACCATAATTTAGTTCATGGCGTTCACCGGTACTTTTAGTAAAAAAGGCATCAGGCTCTAATAGATTATGTTTGGATAGTAGACAACTAAATAAGACAACAAAGAATGATTCCTATCCCCTGCCAAGAGTTACTTCTATTTTAGACAGTCTAAAGAATGCTCAGTATCTATCAACTCTTGATTTGAAATCGGCTTTCTGGCAGATACCATTAGAAACTACAAGTAAAGAAAAAACCGCATTTGGTTTGCCGGGTAAGGGTTTATTTCAATTCAAGGTCATGCCCTTTGGTCTTAAAAATGCAAGTCAAACGCAACAGAGGCTAATGGACAAGTTATTTCCGCCAGAGCATGAGGGTAAAATCTTTGCTTATTTGGATGACATTGTGGTATGTAGTAAGACTTTTGAAGATCACATTAGATCGTGGATTTGGGTTAAAAAGCAGTTGCTCTCAGCAGGTCTCACAGTAAATTTTGAGAAGTGTCAGTTTGCTCGTCCGTCGTTAAAGTACTTAGGCTATATTGTAGATAAAGAAGGTTTAAGGACAGACCCAGAAAAAGTAAGAGCTATTTTAAACTATCCAAGACCAAACACATACACAGAGTTAAAACGTTTTCTAGGACTTGCGAGTTGGTATCGACGTTTTGTAGAGAACTTCGCAATTGTTGCAACTCCTTTACACGATCTCATTAAAGGTCTGAAAAAAGGTCAGAAAATTCAATGGAATGCAGAAGCTGAAACTGCTTTCATTGATCTCAAAACGGTACTAACTTCTACTCCGGTACTGAGTTGCCCTGATTTCAACTTAGGATTTATTATACAGTGTGATGCCTCAAACAAAGGTACAGGTGCTGTATTATTTCAAACTCGTGATGGTATTGAGAGACCAGTTGCGTATTCTAGCCGAAAATTTTCGGAAAGAGAGACAAAGTACTCTACTTCCGAGAGAGAGTTACTAAGTGTGATTCACGCGGTTGAACAACTTAGGCCGTACATAGAAGGCACGCACTTTAAGGTCATAACTGATCATAGCGCCTTGCAATGGCTTTACAAGAATAAGGATCCTCATGGAAGGTTGGCTAGATGGGCAATGAGGTTACAACAATTTGATTTCGAGGTGATATATAGAAAAGGTAAGGATAATATTGTACCGGATGCACTATCAAGAGCAATTCCAGATAAGGAAATAAACATTATAGATATTAAACCAGATGACAAAGATAGCTGGTACAAGTCAATTGAAAAAGAAATATCGGAAGGAAAAGACAGAGATGATTGGATGCTTAATCGAGGTATTTTATGGAAATATTTGAAACTGAAACAATTTCCGGATGAAAAAGATTCGTGGAAAATAGCAGTTCCTGAAAAATTGAGAAAACATGTACTAATAGAATGCCATGACAGTCCAACAGCAGGACATTTAGGAATTAAAAAATCTATAAACCGAGCAAGACAACATTATTTCTGGCCTACCTTAATTAAAGATGTTAAAGATTATGTACGGAAATGTGAGACTTGTTCTCAGCATAAACCTAGTCAACTGCCGCCAATTGGAAAAATGGGTAAACATAAAGATGTGACAGAGCCCTTCCAAATAGTTTCCATGGACTTAATGGGCCCTTTTCCGCGATCAAAGACTGGCAATACAATGTTGCTTGTAGTTTCGTGTTGGTTTAGCAAGTTTGCATTATTATTTCCCTTGAAAAATGGTAAAACATCAACTATTGTTAAAATTATTGAAGAACAGATATTTCTCGTATTTGGAGTACCAAAGACAGTAATATGTGATAATGGAAAACAGTTTATTTCATCACAATTTAAAGAATTAATTACAAACTACAACTCAAAAATTTGGTATACGCCTTATTATCATCCTCAAGCCAATCCTACAGAACGAGTAAATAGAGTGATTGGTACAGCAATAGCGTCATATATTGAAGATAATCATAAAGATTGGGATAAGTTTGTACCTCATATAGGCCACGCCATTAGAACTGCTATACATGAAATAACTGGCAAGACTCCTTCATACTTGTTTTTTGGTAGAGAAACTTCCTTACAAAAGAAAATAGATTTCGGACCAGATAAAGATGATTATGTTAATGTAAATAGAAAATATTTCGAAAATAATTTAAAACTTAGAGAAGAGATATACAAAGATGTAAACAAAAGGCTGCGAGAGGCTTATGAAATCAATAGCAAAAATTATAATAAAATAAGGCGAGTATGCAGTTTTAATGTTGGGGAGTTGGTTTGGAAGAAAACAAAACCACAATCATGTGCTGATAAAAACTTTATGGCCAAGTTATCTCCAAAGTACGAAAAGGCTATAATTTCGGATAGAGTATCATCCGATGTTTATATCCTAAAAAGTGTAAGGGGCAAACATTTGGGTACATGGCACGCTTCTGACCTGAAACGGGTAATTTGAGGCCTGGCTGAATCCGGTTGGATTCCATTTGTTGAGGGGGGATATGTGATGATAATTGAGATGGGACTTGTTTCCGAACTTGATAAAAGGATTGGAGGGTAGGAACTGTGGACAAACGGCTGAGGGCCGAGTTCGCGACAAGTCGAGAGAGTAAAGAACGGTACGACGTAGCGGTAATACTTGTCAGACATTTAAAGTTTAAAGGCGTATAAGTTTACTCAAATATATTAAAACTGTGTATCAGTGAACCTTATATATTTTAAATAGAAGCTTATATTCGTGGAACGTTAATTTTATAAGTGCAACGGGGTAAGTGTTTAATACTATACGTTGTTTGGTAGTCTGAGTAATCCTGGAATAGTATTCTTAGATTGTGCAATTATTTCAGTCTATGGAAACGCCCATCAAGTTAATTGTGACAATTACACCTTCCTGCATCTCTTATATGAAGTGTTATCAATAAAAGTTATTTGTTTTAAAAGATGAGGACAGTGAAAGACAATACTATATCCTTATTTGAGATGGATCGTTGTCGACAAGCATAGCCCATTACTTAGAGCGGCAATACATGCATCGGGCGACTTCCTAAGGTTCCTGTTTCGAGCCTCGAGTAGAAATTCGTTTTTTTTTTATTTGTTTTCCCTTTTTTTTCTAATTTAGATTTATTGTTTTCCCCTTTTACTTTTATAATTAATAAAATTTTATAATGATTTTATGCTCTCACGTACGTAATAAAAGAAATAATTGTTCATTTTATTTTTCGTTGCTTGTAATTTTATTTTGCAGTTAATGTGTAGTTTTAGATAGTGCTAAGTATTAAGTGCTTACCTATTTTAGTGCTAATAGTAATGTAGATTATGCTTAAGAGTTATCTAGTTGTATGCTTTGTAGTGTTT
Source organism: Parnassius smintheus behrii (assembly GCA_036936625.1). Taxonomy (NCBI): domain Eukaryota; kingdom Metazoa; phylum Arthropoda; class Insecta; order Lepidoptera; family Papilionidae; genus Parnassius; species Parnassius smintheus. Next base: position 20,526,608 of record JAUPFT010000022.1, read on the forward strand.
TATTGTAGCCTTACATGTTTCTTATAAATATCATACACATTCACACATTTGTTTCTTGTCTTACCCGGACCCCGACCCCATGGCCTGAGCATCCACGACAATAGCATAAAGGACCACTGAGCTGAAATGACAATGGGTCGGCCACTTACCGGGAAGCAAAATGGAGTTCGGCCCTCTTTAGATGGAGCGATAACCTGAACCTGAAGACACGCGGAAAATCAAGCGATACCGTCCGTGTCGTACAGGGAGGTCTGTAGTATCAGGACCGTGTTTTAGGGACGGTGCAGTTCAGCAGTGAGGTTTTTAGGAGCTTTAATGATGATGAAGATGATAACTAGCAGAAGTTTTAAATGTCTGCGACTGCTTTAAATGTCTGTAAATGCATACGTAAGAATTACGGGTTCGGAAGTACGTCAGAAGTAAACGTGCTATTTATGTATGCAAAATCTTTCCGCGATTCAGGAAAACTTCCTTATAAACTTTTGAAATAAAATTTAATATTATATGTATACGAGTATATATTGTAAATTACAGTTGTCGCTTCTCTGATTTAGCGCTAATTTAAAATAACACAATTATCTTTATTATTGTTTATGAAGCTCTCTGAACTCACTATGGTTATTTAAAATTTTATCTGGCCTTTGTGACAAACAGTGCTGCAAATGGCGTCCTACTTTTAAATGGCGAGTTGATTATGAATGCAATGAATAGTTGACTGCATAACAAATTTTGCTCTTGATTACAAATAATATTGAAAAAATTGTGAGGCACGTTTTCATTTTAATAGAGCTTTTTGACTTTATATATAACGGTACTGTTTTATTTATTCCATCATTGCAGTCTATTAACAGTCTATTGCTGGACTCCCTCCCCCGTTGATTACCTCACAGGATATTTACCATAGCTGTAACGCTGCGCAGGCAATTCGGCATCCATAGTTTTTTTTTTAATTATATTAAGTCGTTAACAGTTTTAAGTAGTTATCATATTGATGCCCATCTCCATTCCTCTCTGACGCCGCTTACGACACCCACAGGGTGATATGGGGTAGTGAGTTATCTTATGTTGTCATATATGGCGACAGTAATTTTATCTTAATATATTTTTCATTCTTTGATCTATATGTTTTTATTTTCTTTTTATAGCATAACAGTAAAAAACGAGTATAAAATCCACATGATGGTAGGTGGATGCTGTGGCCCCTAGACATCTACATACATCCTCAAAACTTAAATTCTTCATCCTTTACTTACCTTATACTTTATAGTTTGCGAACAGCCATAGTTAGTTTTGTTACCACCAATTAAATTGTTAATGCCAATTTTATCTTAAATGCTAGTTTACGAAAAATTAAGAAAAATTCTTGAGAAAACCTTCATATGGCAGATTAAACTTATGAGGTCTAGGTTATTGAACTTGCTTCCTCGGAATTAACGTGTTACTTTACATCTGTGTTCCTATCCGAAGAAGAGCCAGAATAATCATAATCTGTGAGTCTTTCAACCTGAGTCCTCAAGAGTAATAACGTCGAGAAAGCTGCAGGATCTCTATATTTTCTTGTAGGTGTCCAGGGACTGCATTAGCTAGTCACTATTAGCTGAGCTATTAGCTCGCCAGCCATTTTAATTTTCTAAAAAGAACATGTGAAGTTTTCCAGCGAGCTTTGAGGTAGCCCGGCCAAATCTTTCCTATCGCAAAACCTTCACAGCAATTAGAGGATGCCTGTATATCCCGATGCTGGGTACATTTGGATATACCGGTTGTTACATACTTCATTTTTATTCTTAAAAATGCCTTTTTGTTATTTGAAGTGAAGTACTGTCATGATCGCGGAACATTAGAACTATAAATTAATAAGACTTTACTTTTCTTTTTTACTACATACAGTTTGTAATACTTTTTTTAACAATTACGGGCCAGTACTTGAGTAAAATGGTAAAACGCATTGACTTAGCTTATCAAATGCCTATTCACTCTTGCCTTGCATAACCTACATTGTAATCAGACAGAAAGATACCGATAAATTATTCCATTCCACTGCTGAACGTATTACGAACGAGGAAGCTGGCCATTTAGTTCGACTGCATGGAATATCGACTACAAAGGGATAGAGACTGATTCATTATAGCTTGTAGACTGGTTGGCTGAGCTGAGCGTCTTTGTTCCTGATGGAATAAAGAGAGAGGGGAATATTAAGTCATGAAATTCCTACGCAATAACAAAAAGGAAAAGATTAGGTGCGGTTGTAATTCGGTCTGGCCTCAATGTCAATTTATCCATTTGGTGACTAACTGTAAATTCAATTTATTGTTTAAACAAAACTACTTAACAAATTGATTTTTAAAAAATCTAATTGGACTCTAGGAACATCTCAGTTGAGAGATCGTCAGCATCATTATAACAGCCTTTCACAAGCGCACTGAATTTAGGCCTTCCCCAAAAATTCCACAAAACAGTCATGAGCTACCTGCGTCCATCGACTTTCTGTATGTCTTTTCATATGGTCACTCCATCTATTGGGAGTACGCAAATCCATGAAAACTGGAAGATATATTGGAATTTGAATATTTACCGTACTGAAACAAAATAGTTTAAAATATATTATAATTTTTCCGTACTTGAAAGGGAACACAATTTTGAAGATAGCATATCGTTCTATATTATATTAAATTAATTAGATTGGCAATCAATAGTTTTCAGACTGAACGTATACCCATAAATGAGCTAAGGCTTCCAAGCGCGACACTAGCGCCATATCGACTGTTTGTAATTCCGAAAAGTCTAACTGGAACCGATGCCGCGGCCAATTATATTTGTGCTTATCTGTCAAGATCTCTTCCACGCTGGAAGTGTACGCTTGTTACCTATGGACCCTTGTACGATTCACTTTGCTGAATTTTCATATGCCGACTGCTCCTAGCTCTACAAGTCAAACCAAAACCAGCACAGTAAGATTTTCTGTTCTATTACAGACAACTACAATCGATCAAATTAGTTGTAAGTCATACAAATATTTTTCCGCGTGGAATTCGTACTCAAAGTTTCGTAAAGCCACAGTCAAACGCTTAGCCACTGTGCTACTGAGCTAAGTGTTAGATTTAGCGTATTGTTTACAAGTTTCAAACGATAGGTAAAATTATTTACAACTACGGTCTAACGCTTTGAATGTTGGCTAAAAGCCAAATCTACATTTACGGATGCTTTATTACATTTACTGTGGAAATATTTTCATCTCAGAGCATAATAGTAATACTGGTAATCACTTTAAAAAATCTTAGTATTTATGTAAGGGTATACCTATTATGTTTATAGTTTTAAGTGTATTTCTATGAGAGGTTTGCACCAAAATTACGCGAGAAAACCTTTCAAATAGTGAAACTGCTCTAACAATCACTCACTTTGTAATCCAGTAACGTTTATCCTTCTTCTTTAAAAATTATTTTTTGTAACAGCTCCTTGCTTTACATATCGTCGCGCTCAATCCCTTCTTTTCTTTCAAAACCTACTCAGAGCTAACTGGTTGATACTTTTAATATATACCATCATATATATATATATATATATATATATATATATATATATATATATATATATATATATATAGAAAGGACGGTATTTCTAGTTTTCGTCCTATTGTACTTACCTCATTTACTATTATCTTGTGGTTTCAATTTTTTTTATTTTAACTTAATTATATATTCTTTGCTCAATAAGGTTGTCAGGAAGAAATCGCTTCCCGAGCGATAAGGCAGAAGATTTTGTTTCGCTTACAATATGGAATATATTGATAGCAAACTGCATCAAATTAGTTTACAATTTTATAATTAGATACTTTTATTCCATATTTCTCCCTTTAGGAGTTGTGTAGCTAAAAATCCTGAAACCGTAGTACAGTCGATTTCTTTACTAACGAATCCGGTTTTAACGACTTTTCGGTTATAACGACATTACTTTGAAGTCCCTTGAATTTAACGTATACTTTTGATAGAGAATGGTTCAGTTATAGTGACTTCGCATACTACAACAACTTTGGGTATTCGACTAGTTTTAATGAGTCATTCATAAGAAATTCACCAGACCAAATCTATATCCATTCTGTCTAGACTCAATGATCGTGATAATACGCTTAAAATTAACGAATTTCAATCGTATTATCATTAACGTCGTATATAATCATTTAAAAAAAGTATTAAAATCCTCGTAATATTACACTTTCTTTGATGTCTGATTGTGTCGAGACAAGAAAATTATCGCAGCTTGAAAAAGTAAATAAAACAGAAATAGTGTACATACATGAATGTATTGTAACAGTAATATAGAGTTTTTAAACAAGCCCTAAAAACGAAAAAACGTAATAGGAACAGACTACCTGATCATCATCATCATCATTATTACAGCCCTTCATAAATCCACTGCTAAACATAGGCCTCCCCCAAGTAAGGCCACAAAGCACGGTCCTGAGCCATCTGCATCCATCGACTTCCTGCATGTCTTACCAGATCGTCACTCCACTTAGTGGGGGATCACCCTACACTACGCGTACCGGTACGAGGCTGCCACTCGAGAACCTTTCTTCCCCATTGGTTATTGGTTCTTCGAGCTATACGGCCGGCCCATTGCCACTTCAGCTTAGTAATCCGTTGGGCTATATCGGTCACTCTGGTTCTACTGCGGATATCCTCATTTCTGAGTCTATCACGCAGAGAAACTCCGAGCATAGCCCTCTCCATAGCTCGCTGAGCGACCTTGAGCGTCCTCATACGGCCAGCAGTGAAGGAATACGTTTCAGACCCGTAAGTCATCACTGACAACACGCACTGGTTGTACACCTTAGTTTTCAGAGATTGAGGTATACCTGACGAGAAGATGTGTCGTAATTTCCCTAACGCTGCCCAGCCGAGTTGAATTTTTGATCTTTCGATTGACCTCTCGATCAAAGTTGGACTTACCTAGCCGGACTATTTGTCCCAGGTAAACGTACTCGTCAACAACTTCGAGCTTAGTGCTCCTAACAACTACTGGCATAGGTGTGACATGGACATTAAACATGATCTTTGTTTTGTCCGTGTTCATCTTAAGACCTATCCGTTGGGAGGCACAATTGAGGTCATTGAGCATAGTGCATAAGTCCTACAGCGATTCTGCCATAAGGACTATATCGTCGGCGAATCGAAGGTGAGTGAAATACTTGCTTGCTTGATGTTAATACCGTATCCTTTCCAGTCCAGTAGCTTGAAAGCTCGGAAACCGGCCTGTTCGGGAGGCTGGAAGTCGTCGAGTCAGCGTGCGAGACGATTCGTAATGACTCTCGAAAACAGCACGTAGACGTGGCTCAGAAGGGAAATCGGTCTGTAGTTCTTCAAGAGAGCGTTGTCGCCTTTCTTAAAGAACAAGACCATCGCACTTCTGCTCCACGCCTCCGGAGTAGTGCCACCATGGAGGACGGAATTGAAGAGCTTCTGAAGGACTTCAAGTACCGGTGTTCCACCCGCTTTCAGAAGCTCCGCTGTAATTCCATCCTCGCCTGGGGCCCTGCCGTTTTTAAGGTGCGTAGGCGAATATTGTGGACCTGGTCATATATTTATAATCGGTTAAAAATCGAAAGACATATGAGTTGTCACCCAGGGGTGAAGTCTTATGGCTAGTTTACACAGTGCGAGCTAGCGTACGAGTCAGCCTGCCGAGTAGCCGCACTGCAGTAACTCGTACTGTTTGGACGTCACTTACGAGTAACTCGCACGTGCGAGTTGGACAGTAGCTCGCATCCGAGTTACTTCAACATTTTTTTGTTTTCACTCGCATGCTCTCCCGCCAGCAACTCGTGTCGAAGCTCGGCCGTCGCTCGCATCTTTTAGATGCGTTCGGCAGTAGCTCGCCAGTGCTTTTTTTATAACGCGCGGCATTTTGAAAGACTGGTCAACAGCTACTAGTGTCGTGTAGACAGCAAAGGCGAGCAGAGCTACTGGCGTACGAGTAGACAAGCCGAGTAGCAGTCTAATGTCTAGTCAGTAGCTCGCATCGTCTAAACTAGCCCTTAGAAGTAATGCCTTGTTTCCTGTAAAAAGGTTCAGTTCTCTGCACTGACCATACTACACAGCCAACATTAAGAGGATTATGAAGTGCACGCGACGCGAGTAGCTATTTTCAAAAATGCTATCTGTTTCATAACGCTCGCTTTGCCTCCCTCCGGGCGTGACAAACTCAAATATAACATATTATAAACAAATTCTCACGCACACTACAATAGCAGCAGTAAGCGATGCTCGGGCGTATTCTGTGAATTGCCCGAACGTTGGCAATTCTTTTATATACATTAGAATACGAAGGTAAATTTTGTTAGTGTTTCGAAGATTACTATAGCTCAAATGAGAAATCGGCGGTCCCGAATCCGTGGTTCGAATCCGAATGACTTCAGTTTTTTTGAAGTACCCTTTTTTTGTGAGAAAATCTATTACTTCGAGCCCGTTTTATTTACTTAAATAACCGGTTCAGTTTTTTTATTATGTTGGTAAGATCGAAAAATATTATTCATATTACATCAGTATGTAATTTGTATCTAAATATAATTTCCAAAAAAAAAAAAAATACCGAGCAAAGCTGGGTCATCCAGGTACTACATACATGTCTTTAACGACAAGTGACATAATTATTCAATTTGTTTGTGTTTCTTTGCAATTTTATTATACTTATTTTAAAATGTGTGTAGACATTTAGTAGGTACTAACTACACATACCTTAAGAAGTAACTATCTAAATGCCAAAGCCAAATGCCAGCTTTTAGAAGAAGAAGAAGAAAAAACATTTATTCACGGTCTAATCACAATAGATACAAAACAAAGCAAGAAATTGGAATTAAACAGAAAATAAAACAATATTTCCCTAAATTAACAAAAATGTAAAAATAATATAAAATGAGTCTGTGTAGCAGCAAGACCGTGAAATGGACAGGACTCAGTAAAAAAAGAACTTAACCTCCTACCAGTTTATTTTATAGATCGGTATTTTTTTGTTCCGAAAGTAAGTGTAACCTGTATTTGATTTTAAACCCACTAATTGTTTTCAGGTCACGCAGTGGAGGCGGGAGGTTATTCCAACATTTAGTGGCATTATATTTAAAACTACCTCTGAAAGCGGCCGACTTTTACGATGAGTATCATATTATATTCATTCAAATAAAATTAATTTACACCTTTTAGAATAGAATATAAAGATTACAGACGAGGAAGAAAAAAGTCGACCGTGTTTATCAACAAAACGAACAAAAATTCAATTTTCTTCGTAAATGGAAAGGATGGGCAACGCCAACTTCTAAAATCAACAGGTATATACCACATAACATACTAATGCACATAGGTATCGTACGTAATATTATTTATTCTGTGATCATACTTTGATTGGTAGGTGATAGATAGACCGAAATTTATTTCGCCAAAATATAAAATTATGGAATAGCTGATGTTGATTTTTAAGACTTCATAAAAGGACGAGGTTCTACGTTCGGCTGTATGTTTTTTCTTTTATTTTATTTTTTTGTGTATGTTCACCGATTTCTCCATCGTGTACCGATTTTGAATACCTATTAATTTTTTCTTCGATAATGTAATGTCTCACATTTGGCCCCATATAAATGTCATAGAAATCATTTCAACCACGCTTTGAGTATTCATCAAACCAAGGATTAATACTCAAAGCAACCATGACATATGTTGTAGTTGAGTTTTATTGAAGTCGGTTGTACAAAATTTTCAATTTTACCAACAACAACATTTCCAAAAATTATGAAAATTAGACTATATTTACTGGTGGGAAAACGTTATCGCTTTTTGTATGAAAATTTACAGCTTCACAATCCTCTTAAGCCATCTTTTCACGTTGATATTCTGTAAGAGCGTGGTTCCGGACGAGTCGGTCCATTTAGGCTTTAATTTTATTTATTTATAAATAAAAAGTAAACCGATTTGGAAGTAATTTTTGAACCACAGTTCTATTCTAGTTTAACTGTCATTACAAGGACACTGAATTATAATAAATACGAACCTTCCTGCGGTGATATTGGGCACATCGGTAAACGAGCAGCTATTAGGTTGAAATTGGAATTTTGCCATGTTAACGAGCGCTTTGTGGTTGTCTTAACAGTTTGTATATAACAGGCTTACGGGCAATTCTCTGTAATGTTTATAATAAGCTCGAGTAAGACTTAAGTCGGTATTTCTGTTATTTGGAATTGACAGACTTTCTCTTGATTACGAGTTCATGTTTGAGTTACAAACTTAAATATTGTTCACGACTAAAGTTTATTTGTTTAGAAGCGAATTTTTACGAAAAATTTCCACCTTGTTACTTTTTTAAATCGTTCTCAGAAATATTTAGCTTTAATATTGCTGCGCACCTAAGTTGACGTCTGGCACTAGCGCCATCTGGTGTCGGGTAACAGAGCGAGGAGAGCTTTTTAGAAAATACATCATGACTAGTCTTTCAACCGACAGCTATCTAGTATCGAATTGAAGAACTAAGCTTTCTGGAAGCACCACACTCGAACTTTCTGCGCTTGGTCGGTTGGCGCGCGTATTTACACGAATACTCCGGAATATTCTGGATGTTTTCGTGGAAGAGCCTTATATAAAGGCGCTGCAATACGCGATCGGGGATGTATTGAATTTGGCGCGACAAGCGAAGTTTCGGAGCGAAACAAAGTGAATCAGTGTGATTAATTATTGATGTTAAAACACCAATAATTAATCACACTGATTCACTTTATTTCGCGTAAAGTTTTAATTGGTGTAAAGAAAATTAAAGTGTTAATTTAGGTAATTCTATCGGTAATTTTTATTGTCACGAACCTCAAGCTCGTGTAATTGCTTCATCGCTCATATGTAAATTGAAGTGACAAACGAATTTACAGTCCACCTAAAGAAAAGTAGTAACTGCAGTCTATGGACAACTGCACCTAGCTTTCTACAAAAAAGGCTAAAGATACGTTGTCACCACTGAGATCGAAGATGGAAAGCCTCACAGCATGTATATAGAGTCTCTATACCCTTCGGACCGGAACACAGCAAAAAAACCACTGCTGTTTAGCAGTAGAAAAAGTTAAAAGGTTGGTTGATGACCAAGCGAACTTCTAGGCAGAAAAGTGTCTTAACTAGGTGGTAAGCTCAGTAAATTATAAGTACAAAATAACCTATAATCAACCTAACGCATTGCATAAGGGGCATATGCTAAAACTGTTCATAAGGCTCAAAGAGCCAATGCTACACTGATGGGGAAGAAATGTTTCTAGTTGGCAGCCTTGTATTCATTACAGTCCTTAACAAGTCCACTGCTGAACATAGGCCTCCCTCAAGGAATGCCACAAAGCACGGTCCTGAGCCACCTGCATCCATCGACTTCCTGCATGTCTTACCAGGCTGTCACTCCATCTAGTGGGTGGTCAACCTACACTTCGCCTAAAAGGCTGCCACTCGAAGACCTATTTTCTTCATTGGTTGTCGGTTATTCGAGCTATATGTCCGGCCGATCGCCACTTCCGCTTATTAATCCTATGGGCTATGTCGGTCAATCTAGTTCTACTGTGGATATTTTCATTTTTAAGTTTAACACGCTGAGAAACCCCGAGCCCTCTCCCTAGCTCACTTGGCAACCTTGAGCGTCCTCGTACGGCCAGCAGTAAAGAACCACGTCTCAAAATCATAAGTTTCAGTTCCATAAGTCATCACCGGAAACACTCACTAGTTGTACAGTCTCGTTTCCAGGTTTTGGGGACGAGAAGATGTGTCGAAATTTCTTGAACACTGCCTAGCCGAGTTGAATCCGTCGATTGACCTCTCGGCAGAAGCTGGGCTAACCTAGACGGACTATTTATCCCTGGTAAACATACTCGTCTACAACTTCAAACTTAGTGCTCCCAACAACTATCGTTATAGGTTTGAGATTGACGTTATACATGATCTTCGTTTTGTTCATAGTAGTTAGGTTGTACCAGTTCTGGCGCACTGAGTCAGAAGTGGTCAAAATACGACGTTCGTCGACTCACGATCCTTAAAAAAAAAAAAAAAAAAGGTTTTGGCATGGTCTGATCACGAATTTGCGGTCCATTTTTGCGTAGGATGCACGGTTCCGGAGATGTGCAGATCCATTAACTCTTATCTAATTGATATCCTGTGTAGCCTCAACCGCCATTAGCGCTCCATTGTCCTTATCTACTTATCTATTGTTGATTGACTACCGTCATTATCTATTATTCGTCAGCGTGTGGGTCGGCTTATGCTATTGTATTATACTCCTTTGTTCCTATCTACAACACTAATCTGAATCATCAATAAAACACATTACCTAATTTTGTTAAAATTTTTATTTATAAAATACAAAATCTTATTACATATTATCTATAAAATAGGAGCGAAACATCTCATCCACTAACATATCGTCGTACAATGTGTTCTCTGTAAATATACTCGTAAAACTATGCATTGAACATCCCTGAAACTTATATAGCAAATACATTAGGCAATATTCGCCACAAACTGAAGTCCTATCAACATTCCAGTTCCATCTTTTACAATTTCGTACAGGTGCCCGTCCATATGAATCAAAATATTCACCGACGTCATTCGTATCGATATATAAAGCTACCCAATGTGACCCTGGTTTATCATCTGTACCCAAATTGCATATTACCTAGTCAGGTCATAAATTCTATCACATGTTTAATATAAAATAATTGAAACAAGTTTATTCATTATGTAACCATTTATATACCAAAATGAACTTAACAAAACATAGATTCTTATGACACTATAGTTTATTCAAAATGACCTCCGTAATTTTGAATACAGGCCTTCAAACTGCACGGCCAGTCGTCTATCGCAGCCCGAACGAGGTCCATGTCATATCGGCGGCTGCCTTAATCAAGGATGTCTTGAGTGACTCCGAATTGGGATGGGGCTTTGAGCACGCCTTTTCCTCCAAGTGTTGCCATATCTTGTAATCTAACGGATTCAAATCTGGACTGGTTTTTGTGTCGGTTGAAGTCGATTTCACGCGCCGCCAGCCAGTCTTTTTTTTTTTTTTTGAAAGAACGTTACCTCCACACTAGGTTTTTCTCCTGTATCGTGGGGGCAGTTTACAAACACAAATTTCACAAGGACAAACATCCAAACTCGGAACAATTACTTGTAGGTCGTACAAATACTTGTTCCGTGCGGGATTCGAACCCGCGACCCCCAAGCGCAGCCACTCATTGCTAAGCCACTACGCCACAGAGCTGTCAAAAGTCTTGTGTGCTCTTCGCTCTATGAGCTGACGCCGAATCTTGTTGGAATACCCAGTGCCTGTTATTGAATATGGTATGAGAAACAGGATACACAAGGTTCGTCAGGACTGTATTTTGATACACAACTGCATTCGTTTTTAACCTTTCTCACAAAAATGTACCTCTGTTAAGCCCCAATAAGAAACTCCCAACCACACCATGAGCGAGGATGGAAAATGACCCCGTTGGACACGCGGAATACGGTTGCTCGCTTCTTCACTACTGTGTGCGTACACCTTATCATTTTGTTTGTTGTAGCTCTCTTCTACGGTAAAAATTTTTTCATCCGAAAAAAGAATTTCCCGATATTTTTTTCCCGCGTACCGCTTCAACAAAGCGCGGCATCTCTTCAGTCTCAGATCCATTAGACGAGCATTCAAACGATGTCCTGTTTTTCTTCGATATGCCCGAAGCCCTAAGTCTTCATTTAACGCCGTGGTTCTGCTTAACCCCATCTGAAGGGCCAACAGTTTCTGCTTACGTTTGGGATTTCTTTGAATTCGCGCCTTTACAGCTTTTATCACTGCTGGAGTCCTAACAAATCGAGGGCGACCACTTCTTGACCTGTCATCTACACTAGAGTCTTCATTGTATCGTTTGATGATACGATAAACGAATCTTTTGGTTATATTCAAATTTTTCAGTATATCAAAAAATTTAATTGGCGCGTAATCGCAACTGCAACACGGTCTTTTTTAAGCGTCCACTCCATATGTAAAAATGAGTAAAATTCTAAAAAGTATACAGTTTTATTTTCATGAACAATTCGAATTCAATAAACTTTTTTGTGGCCAGCATTCTAAAAGAAAAGTTTTTACTGTGTGACAATATTTATGACCTGACTAGGTATATACGTCGGTACGTGGGTGTACATGGGCAGTCTGTTAGCAGCATAAACATTATTTTCTAGACTGGGGTGAATCTTTTTCAGATGTTGTTGTACATCTAGTGTATCCATGATATTACTGCTATTAGTAAATTATTACAGTACAATCTACTCAATGACTAACATAGGAATGATCAATTATGTGATTTCTAAATATTAAATTGCATTTTTTCTGTTATACAAAACATATTTGAGTCATCAATACACTGAATAAGACGCAACACGAAGAATGTGAGATAAGTTTGTTGACGCATAAAGTTATTATCAATTCTACTGTAGAAATTCTTTAGATTAGAATTATTACTTACTGGTACTATATAAGACCAAGCAACTGCAGTCATGGAGTTAGTGTATGGTCGTTTGACCGCAGTGTATCTATCAATACTACATTTGTGTTACTTCAACGCATCAAAGGCCATAGATGTAAGTGTTTAATCTATTGACAAACTTACTTTTCTTTCTGTTATTTTCTTACGTGTGTATGATTTTGAACGACAGGCCTGTTGGTCTAGTGGTTAGTGACCCTGACTGCTATGCCGGAGGTCGTGGGTTCGATTCCCACCCAGGACAAATGTTTGTGTGATGAGCACGATCATTTGTTCAGTGTCTGGGTGTAATTTATCTATTATATTTATGTATTTAGAAATATATAAGTATGTTTATCAGTTGTCTAGTACCCATAACACAAGCTCTGCTTAGCTTGGGACTAGATGGCGTTGTGTGATAGTTGTGGAATATTATTATTATTATTTAGTGTTAACAAATTATATTTAAATATTTTGTGTGTGTATATGATTAAGCCGTGGTAGCTCAGATGGTTAGCGCAAGCTGTAAATTTCACAGTACGTAACGCGGGTTCGATCCCCGCCGACACCAATTAAATTGTTAATTGCAATTTTAAGTGTTTATTCCATTGACACACTTACTTTTCTTTCTGTTATTTTCTTACGTGTGTATGATTTAGTGTTAATAAATTATATTTAAATATTGTGTGTGTATATGATTAAGCCGTGGTAGCTCAGATGGTTAGCGCAAGCTGTAAATTTCACATTACGCGACCCAGATTCGAACCCCGCCGACACCACTTAAATTGTTAATTGCAATTTTAAGTGTTTATTCTATTGACACACTTACTTTTCTTTCTGTTACTTTCTTACGTGTGTATGATTTAGTGTTAACAAATTATATTTAAATATTGTGTGTGTATATGATTAAGCCGTGGTAGCTCAGATGGTTAGCGCAAGCTGTAAATTTCACAGTACGCGACCCAGGTTCGAACCCCGCCGACACCACTTAAATTGTTAATTGCAATTTTAAGTGCTGATTTACCACGTGCTCGGCAGTGAAGGAAAACATCGTGAGGAAACCTGCATGTCTGAGAAAATTTCGAAGGCATGTGAAGTTCGCCAACACGCATTGAGACCGCGCCGCGGACATTTCCTAGCCATAAATACAAAGACAATAGCAGAAAGTAAAAAGTTAAAAAATACTTTTTTAACAATGACAGTCATTAGTTGATCATTAGTGAATGTGATTCTGTTTTCTTAAATTACAGGAAGAAAAGAGCAGAAGGAAGAAATGGGATGATGGGAAGTAATGAAGAATGAATTGTTATGTGAAGTTTGTTGGAACAAACATATTTTAGTCACGTGTAAATACTTTTAACATTTTGGTTCAAAATGACACAAAATCTAAAAAATATTAGATACATCATCGACATGGACGGATTTTACATTACATATCCTCATAAACATTTTCAATGTTTAACTTAAAAAATTTAATTTAAAATTTTATTTTCAAGCAATAACCACTTGTAAAAAACCCACACTTCGTCACAAGAACAATGTAAAATTTTGTGATTATTTTTTGCAAATATATGATTATTACACACATAACGTTTGTTTAAATTTATGACATTTACCAAATCATTGTATTTTGGAAATTTGTATTCTTCAATATTAAAAATTCTATCATTCGTCGTCAACATTTTTAAAAATTGTTTTTCTGTTGAACCAATTTTGTATTATATACTATACTTTAACTAATGTTTTTGGGAAATCAAAACAAAACAGAATCACATTCACTAATGATCAACTAATGACTGTCATTGTTAAAAAAGTATTTTTTAACTTTTTACTTTCTGCTATTGTCTTTGTATTTATGGCTAGGAAATGTCCGCGGCGCGGTCTCAATGCGTGTTGGCGAACTTCACATGCCTTCGAAATTTTCTCAGACATGCAGGTTTCCTCACGATGTTTTCCTTCACTGCCGAGCACGTGGTAAATCAGCACTTAAAATTGCAATTAACAATTTAAGTGGTGTCGGCGGGGTTCGAACCTGGGTCGCGTACTGTGAAATTTACAGCTTGCGCTAACCATCTGAGCTACCACGGCTTAATCATATACACACACAATATTTAAATATAATTTGTTAACACTAAATCATACACACGTAAGAAAATAACAGAAAGAAAAGTAAGTGTGTCAATAGAATAAACACTTAAAATTGCAATTAACAATTTAATTGGTGTCGGCGGGGATCGAACCCGCGTTACGTACTGTTAAATTTACAGCTTGCGCTAACCATCTGAGCTACCACGGCTTAATCATATACACACACAAAATATTTAAATATAATTTGTTAACACTAAATAATAATAATAATATTCCACAACTATCACACAACGCCATCTAGTCCCAAGCTAAGCAGAGCTTGTGTTATGGGTACTAGACAACTGATAAACATACTTATATATTTCTAAATACATAAATATAATAGATAAATTACACCCAGACACTGAACAAATGATCGTGCTCATCACACAAACATTTGTCCTGGGTGGGAATCGAACCCACGACCTCCGGCATAGCAGTCAGGGTCACTAACCACTAGACCAACAGGCCTGTCGTTCAAAATCATACACACGTAAGAAAATAACAGAAAGAAAAGTAAGTTTGTCAATAGATTAAACACTTACATCTATGGCCTTTGATGCGTTGAAGTAACACAAATGTAGTATTGATAGATACACTGCGGTCAAACGACCATACACTAACTCCATGACTGCAGTTGCTTGGTCTTATATAGTACCAGTAAGTAATAATTCTAATCTAAAGAATTTCTACAGTAGAATTGATAATAACTTTATGCGTCAACAACCTTATCTCACATTCTTCGTGTTGCGTCTTATTCAGTGTATTGATGACTCAAATATGTTTTGTATAACAGAAAAAATGCAATTTAATATTTAGAAATCACATAATTGATCATTCCTATGTTAGTCATTGAGTAGATTGTACTGTAATAATTTACTAATAGCAGTAATATCATGGATACACTAGATGTACAACAACATCTGAAAAAGATTCACCCCAGTCTAGAAAATAATGTTTATGCTGCTAACAGACTGCCCATGTACACCCACGTACCGACGTATATACCTAGTCAGGTCATAAATATTGTCACACAGTAAAAACTTTTCTTTTAGAATGCTGGCCACAAAAAAGTTTATTGAATTCGAATTGTTCATGAAAATAAAACTGTATACTTTTTAGAATTTTACTCATTTTTACATATGGAGTGGACGCTTAAAAAAGACCGTGTTGCAGTTGCGATTACGCGCCAATTAAATTTTTTGATATACTGAAAAATTTGAATATAACCAAAAGATTCGTTTATCGTATCATCAAACGATACAATGAAGACTCTAGTGTAGATGACAGGTCAAGAAGTGGTCGCCCTCGATTTGTTAGGACTCCAGCAGTGATAAAAGCTGTAAAGGCGCGAATTCAAAGAAATCCCAAACGTAAGCAGAAACTGTTGGCCCTTCAGATGGGGTTAAGCAGAACCACGGCGTTAAATGAAGACTTAGGGCTTCGGGCATATCGAAGAAAAACAGGACATCGTTTGAATGCTCGTCTAATGGATCTGAGACTGAAGAGATGCCGCGCTTTGTTGAAGCGGTACGCGGGAAAAAAATATCGGGAAATTCTTTTTTCGGATGAAAAAATTTTTACCGTAGAAGAGAGCTACAACAAACAAAATGATAAGGTGTACGCACACAGTAGTGAAGAAGCGAGCAACCGTATTCCGCGTGTCCAACGGGGTCATTTTCCATCCTCGCTCATGGTGTGGTTGGGAGTTTCTTATTGGGGCTTAACAGAGGTACATTTTTGTGAGAAAGGTTAAAAACGAATGCAGTTGTGTATCAAAATACAGTCCAGACGAACCTTGTGTATCCTGTTTCTCATACCATATTCAATAACAGGCACTGGGTATTCCAACAAGATTCGGCGTCAGCTCATAGAGCGAAGAGCACACAAGACTTTTGACAGCTCTGTGGCGTAGTGGCTTAGCAATGAGTGGCTGCGCTTGGGGGTCGCGGGTTCGAATCCCGCACGGAACAAGTATTTGTACGACCTACAAGTAATTGTTCCGAGTTTGGATGTTTGTCCTTGTGAAATTTGTGTTTGTAAACTGCCCCCACGATACAGGAGAAAAACCTAGTGTGGAGGTAACGTTCTTTAAAAAAAAAAAAAAAGACTGGCTGGCGGCGCGTGAAATCGACTTCAACCGACACAAAAACCAGTCCAGATTTGAATCCGTTAGATTACAAGATATGGCAACACTTGGAGGAAAAGGCGTGCTCAAAGCCCCATCCCAATTCGGAGTCACTCAAGACATCCTTGATTAAGGCAGCCGCCGATATGACATGGACCTCGTTCGGGCTGCGATAGACGACTGGCCGCGCAGTTTGAAGGCCTGTATTCAAAATTACGGAGGTCATTTTGAATAAACTATAGTGTCATAAGAATCTATGTTTTGTTAAGTTCATTTTGGTATATAAATGGTTACATAATGAATAAACTTGTTTCAATTATTTTATATTAAACATGTGATAGAATTTATGACCTGACTAGGTAATATGCAATTTGGGTACAGATGATAAACCAGGGTCACATTGGGTAGCTTTATATATCGATACGAATGACGTCGGTGAATATTTTGATTCATATGGACGGGCACCTGTACGAAATTGTAAAAGATGGAACTGGAATGTTGATAGGACTTCAGTTTGTGGCGAATATTGCCTAATGTATTTGCTATATAAGTTTCAGGGATGTTCAATGCATAGTTTTACGAGTATATTTACAGAGAACACATTGTACGACGATATGTTAGTGGATGAGATGTTTCGCTCCTATTTTATAGATAATATGTAATAAGATTTTGTATTTTATAAATTAAAATTTTAACAAAATTAGGTAATGTGTTTTATTGATGATTCAGATTAGTGTTGTAGATAGGAACAAAGGAGTATAATACAATAGCATAAGCCGACCCACACGCTGACGAATAATAGATAATGACGGTAGTCAATCAACAATAGATAAGTAGATAAGGACAATGGAGCGCTAATGACGGTTGAGGCTACACCGGATATCAATTAGATAAGAGTTAATTGATCTGCACATCTCCGAAACCGTGCATCCTACGCAAAAATGGACCGCAAATTCGTGATCAGAGCATGCCAAAACCTTTTTTTTTTTTTAGTTTTTTAGGATCGTGAGTCGACGAACGTCGTATTTTTACCACTTCTGACTCAGTGCGCCAGAACTGGTACAACCTAACTACAAGTGCGCCAGAACTGGTACAACCTAACTACTGTTCATGTTCATCTTAAGACTTATCCGTTGGAAGGCACTATTAATTAATTTCATCAGTTCTGAGGGTGCGTGCGTTATATGTTACCAGATCGAGTCGTCTTAGGTGACAACCGGATCTCCAACGGGGATTCATAGCACTCCCTACCCCGTCGTTACCACGGTTGCCACCGTAGCCAGGAATAGCAGGGCCGCCGGGGACTGGGGGCCGTATGTTTGTGTCGTTTCTCATAAGGGGATGTTTTCGCTAAATAGTTGCCGCGCTCGACGATCGGGTTGGCAACCGCAGTTTTTATTGCATAATTGTTATCAGGAAGATGCTGCTGCCCAACTCCCACCTGTCTCTCTTTGTCACCTCTTACGACACTAACGGGAGATTATGGAGTCTGGTGGATATTCTCAACCGCAACTACACGTATAATATATTAGTAGATTACCTACAAAGTTAGTGGTTGAATTAAAAATGATTAAAAATGACGATGATTGCATGAACATTTACATGGCAATATATTCAAAGGCCTTGATATAATTAATATTTTCATACTTTAATAAGCGTGTCACTTCATGAAAGATGTGGATATTTCGGAATAACTATTTCAAAAGCGTCGGCTATTAAGGATCTATAGCGCAGTATTGACGAGTTTGGCTAACTCGTTATGAGTAACCGGTTCGACTCCCGCAAATGTCAAGTATTTTTATGGGTTACTTTCATTAGTGGAGTTTTGCTCCGGTTGCTTTCAATAGAGTGTAAATTAGCAGAGACAAAATTTGTTTCTAAATCTACTTTTAAAACTAAAAAATGTACTCATTTATTTACGCTAAATCATTTTATCGTTTACCTCTTAATCATCATCATTATTATCATTACAGCCCTTTACAAGTCCACTGCTGAACATAGGCCTCCCCCACGGAGTGCCACAAAGCACGGTCTTCAGCCTCCATCGATTTCCTGCATGTCTTACCTTCAAGAAATTCCAGGCCTTCTGCATAGCTCGCTGAGCGATCTTGAGCATCTTTATATGGCGAGCAGTGAAGGAATACGTCTCAGAACCATAAGTCATCACTGGCAGAACGCACTGGTTGTACAATCTCGTTTTCATGCTTTGAAGTGTATTTAACGAGAAGATGTGTCGTAATTTCCAGAACGCTGTCCAGCCGAGTTGAATCCGTCGCTTGACCTCACGATCGAAGTTTATTTTTATATAGGATAGGGTGACAAGCGAGCACACAGTCCACCTGATGTTAAGTGGTTGCTGCGGCCCATAGACATCTACATCTATCCTCGATTACGAATCAAAATGTAGATCGTTGTCACCCGTGAGGATTTAGCTGGAATGCCTCATTTCCAGTAAAAAGGGTTTCCGGTTCTCTACACTCACCATACGAAACACAGCATCATTAAGGTTCTATTTGACGCTGGTATTCTGTGAGAGCGTGGTCCTTCCCCGGTTGAGCCGACCCATTCGTGCTACAACTATACTACTAATATAACTGTAGCATGGCTCTACCACGCAAAAACGTTGGATTTACCTGGTCAGACTATTTGTCCTTGGTAAACATACTCGTCAAAAACTTCAAGCATATTACTCCCAACAATTACTGGTGTCGACTACACCAGTAATGACATGAATTTTACACATGATCTTTGTTTTGTCCATGTTCATCCTTAATATACCGACAGTCAAATCGCCACCGCTGAAGGGTATGCAGCACCATCTAAATTTCGATGGAATCAAAGGCTTTCTCAGTCCATATGCACAAGGTAAAATGGCAGATTGTACCCTTTGTAATGTTAATTTGTACAATTTGCCGAAAGGTACGAGGGAGACGGAGTGTTGACTTCTAGACGTGATCTCTCTAAACTTATCGTTTAGGTTTAGTATGCCTCTTCTCACCATTCACCAGTAAGTGATAATATAGGAAACTTAGGAAAGTTAAACTTTATTTTATTGAAGTTTAAGGTAAATGTTAATAAGAAAAGCTAAATAGTTTGCAAGCGAGATAAAATATTGCGTAGTTTGAGTAGGTTTAAAAAGAAAAATGTGTAATGGCAAAAAAACAGGAAAATCAAGCAAGAAATAGAAAGCAGCGTCTTCCTGATAACAGCTTGAAATAATTTTGATAGGCCTGTTGGTCTAGTGGTTAGTAACCCTGATTGCTATGCCGGAGGTCGTGGGTTCGATTCCCACCCAGGATAAATGTTTGTGTGATGAGCACGATCATTTGTTCTGTGTCTGGGTGTAATTTATCTATAATATGTATGTATTTAGAAATATATAAGTATGTTTATCAGTTGTCTAGTACCCATAACACAAGCTCTGCTTAGCTTGGGACTAGATGGCGTTGTGTGATAGTTGTGGAATATTATTATTATTATTGTGGAATATTATTTTTTTAAAAAACTGCGGTTTCCAACCCACGAGCCTAGCGTGGCAACTGTGACTGCCACAATATACGGAGAAGCTATATTCAGCAGTAAATATACAGGATGTTTGGTGGAGGGTTAGACAAACTTGGTGGGCGTGTAGGTGGACCTACTTGTAAAATACAAATTGAAGTAGAATATCCTAATTGTTCACATTTTTTTAAATGTTTTTTTTTTAATTTTCTAATATTTTCCGAAATTTTACTTCTTAACCCCTACAATTGTTTTGGTACATGTTTTCGATTGAACTTTTTATTTGATTTTGGTGCCAGATGTTACCTATTGATCTATAGAAGGCATTGTTAATCCAAAATAATGAGTAAATAGTTAGTTATGGGCTCTCAAAGTTAAGAAAATAAAAAAATTAAGCCCGAAAGGTCAACTTAGCATCGTTTGAAAAAAACTAATAATGATCGAGGAGTACAAATGCTTTTAAAAACGTCTCTAATCATCGCTTATACATCGGTGCATTATATGTAAGAGAAAAGTCCATCAACTTGTCAAAAACAAGGCTTATGGGGAAAATGGAGTGAAAATACAAAAGCTAAGTAATAAACATTTTTTTTAATTACACATTTAGTTCAAAAACATCTACCCTATCCCTTCCAACTAACAACCTGTATATAACGTTTGGCTTCGTAATTAATAGTGCGCTCCCCCTCTCTCCCGTCCCGACGTCACGGTTGCCTTCGAGGACGAGGAAAAGGCTGAATGCTTTGCAGATAGCATTGCCGCACAATGCTCTCCCAGCTCTCAGCCCGTCGACCCTTCACACGTCCAGGCAATGGAGGATGAGGTCCGCCGCCGGAACTCACCCCCTACGGCCTCCGAACCTATCTCTGTATCCAATGATGAGATTTCATCCCTCATCAAAGGACTTAAGCCCAAAAAGGCTCCGGGTGCGGATGGCATCTCCAACCAAGCCCTAAAACACTTTCCTGAGCAGGTGTTAACCTTTTTATCTATTATCTTCAACGCCTGCTTCAACCTTAGTTACTTTCCCACTACGTGGAAAGAGGCAACTGTGATTGGAATTCCCAAGCCAGGCAAGCCTCTCAACCTCCCCTCCAGTCATCGCCCCATTCGCCTCCTCAAGGCAATGGGCAAGCTCTTCGAAAGAGTCATTCAAACACGTATGAGGCGCTATCTGTTTCAAACAGACGGTGACTCTCTTATATCCCCATCAATTCGGTTTCCGAGCGCAACACTCATGTCACCAACAAGTTCACCGTATTGTGGAATATATCCTCAGCGGTTTTTATCCTCGTCGTCATAAGACCATCGCGGTCTTTTTCTACATAACTAAAGCCTTCGATAGAGTCTGGCATACAGGCCTTATCTACAAACTCTACAAAATAGGTCTCCCCGATCCTCTAGTACATCTCGTGGCCTCTTACTTAAAGTATCGTACCTTTCGTTTTAGACACGAAGGCACGCTATCTTCACAGCGAACTATCAAAGCTGGTGTCCCTCAGGGCTCAGTACTTGCTCCTCTGCTGTACATCCTGTTCACCAACGACATTCCCATCCCGTCGAAAGGTGTTCAGCTCTCCCTCTTCGCAGACGACACTGCTATCTACTGCAAAGGTATCTCACTACCCTTCATACGGAACAAGATTCAAAAGTCAGTTGATGACCTAGGAGCTTGGTACAAAAAATCGATGTGAACCCCGAGAAGAGCTCCGCCGTTCACTTCGATTATAAACGACGCCGTCTCAAAAACACTCCACCAATACGTATGCTAGGGACCCCTGTCCTCTGGCATACGACCGCCAAATATTTAGGTGTCACTCTAGACACAGGGCTCATTTTCAGGCCCCACGTCAAAAGAGTAACCCGTCACGCACGGTTCTATCTGAGTAGGCTCAATAGTATGTTGGGCCGACACAGTAAAATGTCCCTTAGAAACAAGCGTACCCTTTATAAAGTCTAAATTGTATACGACGATTGATACTAAAGTGTATACGACCAGTCATGTCATACGCGGGCCCCGTTTTTTACCACGCCAACCCTAAAATTGTTAATGAACTCCAAATAGTTCAAAACCTTTTCTGTCGTCGAGCTGCGAACGCACCTTGGTACGTCCGTAATGCTGACCTTCATCGGGACCTAGAGCTCCCCACAATTCAACAATTTCTCCAAAAACTCTCTGAGAACTTCTTCAAAGCCTCAGAGTCGTACTCAAATCATTTAATTCGTGAGGCAGCTACTTATGCGGCCCCAGCCCCCTCTCGCTATCGAGTCCGCAGGCCGAGAAACTCTCTCTCGGACCCGCCTAATAAACTACCAAACGACTTGAACTGCCTCCTGGCGGCTCAGGCCAACTCTAATTAAATTAAATTATTTACTCACAATTAATTTACCTTCGTAGGCCCTCCCTCAGCGGCTCGTAGCTGCCTGCGCCCTCTTTTCCCAAAAGAGGGTCGCTCACGATAAGGCACAATAAAGCTTGATCAGCCGGTTGCCTGTCCCCAAAGGCGGTTTTTAGAGGGTATCACTTAGGGTCCCCGGTAGGATGTGAGTCCCTCATAACCACGATAGACCGGCTATCGTGGTATGCGTAATGCATTTTCCGCCTCCCTACGTATAGGGTAGCCCTTTAATTGCTTCGGGCGCAAAAAAAAAATAGTGAAAACGTATTTCAGTTCATCTCACAGGTAAATATATTTTTAATTAAATAAACAAGTTATCACCAATAACTTTTACGGTATGAACAAAACCCTTTTAGATAACACAAACCTAGTTAAACGGGTTCTATGATGTAGTTAACTGAACTTAGGGTTCACATCCTTTGTTTGATACCAACAACACTGCGTAATATAAACAAAGTTGTGCGCTTAATGTCGATGTATGACAAAGACAAGCTTTATTAAATTATTGAGGTACCTGTTCTAATAATTAGTAACTGTAACAATAAAGTTTGCTAATATGTTTCCGTGCCGCGCATTATCTATCAAATCAGTTCATCCCTTGGGTGTCGTGAAAGGCAACTTTGGAATATCATAGTCTTTGTTGTTTCGAGACGTGCGCATCTTTCTATGGGCTGCAATATTACATAGGTAATAATACGTTATAAATTAACATCAATCATCATGGGCTGTAAGTTCTGTATCCGGTTTTAGTCACCTGCCATGACAAAAAGTGTTTGTATTGCCTCAAATAATTGTTTCAGGTATCAATGTTTGACCAAGTACGATGCTGAATGCATTGACAATCAAGATTTTTCGAAAATTTGCATATTTCATGAAAAATTACTACTTTTTGAGATTTTCAGAAGTTTTATTTAGGACTAAAACGAATAAAAGTTATTATAATCACCTATAAACGAAGGATTTTTCGAAAATTTGCATATTTCATGTAAAATTACAACATTTTGTGATTTTCATAAGATTTTTTGGGACTACAAACAAATAAAGGTTATTACAATCACCTGCGTTGTTTGTAGTACGCGTATCGATTTCTATTTTTTATTTTTAGTAAATACGGACAGGCTAGTCAAAACCTTTTTATTTAGCTGCCAGCCATATTCGCGTATAATGAAGTTTTCTTGTTACGGTACTGTGAAAAATGGAGTAGACGAATTATCTAATTGATTTTGTTTGTATATGTCAAAAAAGTCTATGTTACAGAAATAAACGACATCCACCAGCTTTCTTTTCTTACTGTGTTTTTATTCAAGCACATAATTTTACATAATGATTGTCATTAAATAAGTAAGTATTATTTGTAGTAGGTACTACAGCACAACGGTTTCGAATCTCGAACCCGCAAACGAAACGCATCGTTGCATGAGCCTCGGTGCGGTTGTCAGCGGTCATCAGCCGCGTCCGTTGTATCGTCCACAACTTGACGTTACGTAAGAAGCCGCCATCTTGCTTTAATAACGAGTAGGAATAAGAGATAAAGTTGTCCAATATATGAAACATATGAATATATTTAGGTGTCGAGAAAAACTCCCTTCTAAATGTGTATCAAAGGCCACTAATTTACACTTATTATCGCTAATTTACTATTGACTTTGCAATTGTTATACTTAGCTGTATCGAAAGGATATTCATTGATATGATGCAATTGCTAGTTTCGATTAGGATTCTTGTACACGAAAGAACAAAACTATAAGGATTTCTTGAACGAAAGTGAAACAACTAAAAACAGTTTTTTAATATTTTTTTATTTTTTAGTAAAAAAAATAATGAGAAATAAAATAAGAATAAAAATTAGATTCATAGTTTTATAATGCTGTAAGAACAAAAATTATTTATACATTTAGTAATCAATCAAAGTCAGAATCTTTATTTAATACTTTATTCTGTTTATATTTTCCAAATTACGTACATTGAAACCTTCCACCAATGTAAAAAATTAACTTTCCTTGAAATAAAAACAATTAATTTCTAAATTATTTATTGTTATCAGTCACAATTACTAACAAATATAGCTCTACTTTTGTTTAATATTATACGAGTATACAGACTGTTACAAAAAACACATACTTGTACTCTATTTTGCGTATTTCAAAAAACTAGCAGCGATGGAAGCGGAAACTGCAAAACTATTGGAACAGTCTTATAAATCATATTGGCTTGGAGTATGGCCAAGCTAACGATCATTTTCCATTGTATTGTCACACGCGAAGTTGTTTTACATATTTAGTTAGTTAGAGAGCTCGGCCTTAAACGGTTGCGGATTCAATATCATATTGTGAATAACCAATATACATTACAATGCGATCATGCCTGCCTCGTTGGTCCAGTGCTCGTAACTCTCTGAGCACAGCAGACTGCTGATTAGGTGGTCGCGCGTATAAATCCCGTGTCGTACCAAACCAGTTGTTAGGTGTTTCTCTCAAAAAGCACTTAATGTAAGCCCTGAGTCCAAAGTTGGCAGTGATTCACCCACCCCCATCTCACCCCCGTGCCTCGAAAAATAAATATAAAGCCTTTCGTCCTCCGCTCGATCTCTTCCCAGTCGTGTCGGATTCCCGTATAATAGAATTATAGAAAGTGCACCTCTTCTTGCGTATACTCGAACACTATAATCCTGTTCTGCGCTGACGGCTAGTCTCCGTCGAGTAGTGAAATATTTGATGCCGATTTACCACATGCTCTGTGGTGAACGAAAACAATCGTAAAGGAATCTGCATGTCCTAGAAAAATATTTCGATATCATGTGAAGTTCGCCAATCATGTGAAGTTCGTAAGATCGCAAACTGGATCTGGATTGACTGCTCCATAACCCTTGTACTTGGCTGTAATTTTACTTGTTTTTAATTATTATAATAATGGTAATTATGGTATTATTCTAATAAACTAACTACGTTTTAGTTTTATATCTGATAAAAATTAATTAAAGTCCATTTAGTTGTTCATTAACCGCCTAAGGTAATAAAAGCTTGTAATTCAATATCTTTGAATCTTGATGAGTTTTTTTCCTTTAACTTTGTAAGCCTTAAAAGAACTTAATGTAATTTACCAAATTGCACTCTCTAACGGTTTTTCAAAAAGTATCATTAACAATCTAATTAAAAAAAAAACCTTGTTTTTCGTTCGCAATTCTATGTACGCGGTTCAACCTCAAAGTGTCTGGCGATATTTGAGCAGTTTGACCTTCTTAGGCTCCATATAAAAATAAATCTAGGTCCCAGCGTAATAATCACGGGAGACCTAAATAACAAACACGTTAGTTGGAATTCTCCAACGTTAACAATCCTAATGGAATCATTCTAAGTGACCTCAAGGAGAGACTTAACTTCGGCGTTATCGCTTCCGTGTATCCAACCCACTATTCTTTCGCTGCAAACCATCGCTTGGACTTCTTTGGTCCGTTCCGGATATCTTTGAGTAACGTTACAAGTTACTCAAAGATATCCGGATTGCTATTAACTCGATAGAAATTTAGCGAATTAGTCTCAGATCACAGGCCGGTCGTTTTACAACTAGGCCGGTCGGCAGGCGAGGTCCCTTCGACCAAAACCATCGTCGACTGGCGTGAACTTGAAGTCATACTCAAGTCTACGAACACCCAGCATTTAGACATTATACTGGACAAGGTATACTCGTCGGAGGAAGCCACTAGGGGAATTATCCCTATCACTTCACTTCAGCGGTCGAAAAATGCTCCCGTAAGGATCACACGAAGATTACGGCAGATGTTCGACAACCGATTAGAGCACAGAATTCCGCACTAAGATCTTATGACCGTTATCGAATGGAAGATAACAAACTTCGGGTACGTTCTCTACAAAACGAGATTAAACACCGAGTAGCCGAATTTAGAAATGACAACAAGGACAACCGATTAGAAGGAACTGAACCATCGCGAGACGATGCTACCCGCCTACGTTGTTGGGTAAATCCCTAGTTCACGAAAAACCAGATAATTTTTCGTGAACCCCCCTTTACTACTTGTGAACCCCTGATTTCTTTTCACGTTTACTTGGACACTCGTGTGATCTCTTATGGACCTCTGGGGGTCCATCTGAACCATTTTGGGAATCTGTAGGCTAGGCGAATGGTTCCGCCTATGGAGAATAGAAGTAAATCCCGAAAAAAGTATACTTTCAAGTGTAACAGTATACTTTCAGCGGAATCCAACACCACACCAAAAGACGCGCGGTTCAAAACAAAAACTAAAAGTTATTTCCCTATATGGTCGCCCCATCCCTTGGGTAGAATCGGCCAAATACCTGGGGGTCACATTTGACACCCGCATGAGTTTCGTGAAACACATAAGTGTAGTACGCTACAGAGCCAAGACAGTCATTGGCCGTCTCCACTCTCTCGTTAACAGCAAGATTAAGCTGTCGCTAAGACACAAACTCTACCTGTACAAAACCTGCGTTAAACCTATAATGTCTTACTATAATAGCTTTCGCCCACACTTATAAGATCCATTTTCTAGAACTTCAAAAAGTCCAAAACTATTTCATCCGAAATCACCGGTACACGGTGGTACCTATCAACGGAACTCAGATTTGCGCAACGATTGTAAAATTCGTTCTATCTTCTAATACTTTAAGGAGATGTCTAAGTGCTATTTCGATAGCGTCAAAACCCACCCAAACCTGCTAGTGACAAACACAGCCAACTACGTTCCAACAGCAAACGTCGCGCGCCCTCTCCGTAGACCGCGAAACGTACTGCGAAACACCACGACCTCTCGATCCAGTCGACTCAAACGTTGCAGGTAGATCACACAATGACACTACACCCACACCTACACCCACAAGCACAAATAGAATAACAGATGGGGCGCGTCACACCCGTAGGCGGGCACGACACGTTCACACCGTACGCCCGCGTACCTGGGCGGCTCTCACCGTCCAGTACATCGAGCAAAACGAGCTGAGCAGTCAGAGGCGGTGGTCCGCACTCGCCCACTCGGACAGCGGTTAGAAAGCTCAAAAACGCCCAACGAGGCGACATAATGATTGGTAACAATACCAAATCATAAACCATCATCATCATCCTCACCTTCATTGCCTTCCCCTTTTTAACTAGCTCGTGGCCTGCAAGGCCCTGAGTCAGATGAGAGCCGCAGGCTAACAACACAAACAACTGAAGCCGTAACATTGTAATATATATTATTGACATTAGGAACTGAACCATCGCGAGACGATGCTACCCGCCTACGTTGTTGGGTAAATCCCTAGTTCACGAAAAACCAGATAATTTTTCGTGAACCCCCCTTTACTACTTGTGAACCCCTGATTTCTTTTCACGTTTACTTGGACACTCGTGTGATCTCTTATGGACCTCTGGGGGTCCATCTGAACCATTTTGGGAATCTGTAGGCTAGGCGAATGGTTCCGCCTATGGAGAATAGAAGTAAATCCCGAAAAAAGTATACTTTCAAGTGTAACAGTATACTTTCAGCGGAATCCACACCAAAAGACGCGCGGTTCAAAACAAAAACTAAAAGTCATTTCTATATATATATATATATATATATATATATATATATATATATATATATATATATATATATATATATATAAATTTCTAATTCCGATTCGGAACCATTATTTTTTAGGCCGTACAAATACTTGTTTCATGCATGATTCGGATTTATAAATAGATCGACACCACAGCAATACAATATACCTACCGACGGAATTACGAGCGCTTGATGAGTGCATGAACAATAGAGACTTCTTTATTATTAAGTCGATGCGCACACATAAGATGGGTGTGCCTCACCACATAACAATATTTTTCGCTTCGTTATTTACCGTAGGACTTTTATCAAAATACTGTTTTGCAGTAATTAATCATAACCATTACCATCATTAGAGCCCTTCACAAGTCCACTGCTGAACACAAGATTTCCCAATTAATGCTACAAGACAAGGGTCTGAGCCATCAGAATTCATTGACTTCCTGCGTATCTTATCAGATAATCAGTCCATTTAGTCGAAGGTTATCCTAGACTTCGCTTACCTGTACGATACTGCCACGCGAGAACCTTTCTTTATTATCGGTTGTCAGTTCTTCGAGCTAAATAGCTTATTGCCACTTTAGCTTACTGATCCGTTGGGCTATGTTGGTCAATTTGGTTTAACTGCAGTAGTTAATAATAATAAAAATAATAGTCATTGCATTATATGTATGCATATTTTAAATTGTAACAGGCTTAAAATCAAAGCCTCATTTCCAATTATGATCAAAATGACAAAAAAGTATCACAAGAATGTACCATGTTTCCAGAAAATATGTTATATATGCAGGCGATATGAACTTTAAATAAAACTACACACATATCGATCGTCCAGACCGAATTTCGGTCACGACGATCGCATTATTGTATTGTTTTTTTATGTTAAAGGTGACTGATGAGCACTCAGTCAACTTGAAGGTATGTAAGTGGATGTTGTGGCCTATAGACACTTGGGAATCGGAGTCCAAAAAGTTTCATCATTTCTATTTTGACAGAAGTATTTACCTGAATAATTATAAAAAGAAACATTTTATATGTAGGTATTTCTAATCTGGAACTTATAAAAATCTACATTTGTATGTGTAAAATAATAATCGTACTTGTATGGCAAAATTAAAAGTAAGTAATAATAACTTATTCTTATACTTATTTACCTATTTTTAATTGCTAGCAAAATTTGTAATGCATTTACGGCCTCAATCGATCATGAATACGAGTTTATATGTTATTCAAGGCTTACTCATATTAAACAACCATTACTCAATTTATCCCCAGTGAAATCCCAGTATACAGGAAGTTCATGTAATTTGGGGTTTTAACTATATTAACTGCTGCGAGTTTAGGCAAGTCATTCCGTTGGGACCGTTTCATATTAACGATGTGTATAGAGAACACACTTCGTTTATGTGATTATTATTCAACAAAGTTGGTTCGTATATTTGTAATTGTAATATGTTAGGAATTTAAAAAAATGGTATAAATATTAAGCTTACAAAAATTCATAACTTGGTATATCTGGTTCAATCTTCATTTTTGTTTATTATAATACAAGTTTTGATAGAATTAAGAATTACAAATGAGCACACAATTCATTTAAAGGTTTACAGGCTTACAGGTTAAAGGCTACATCATTCACAAGTTACTTTATATATTCCTTCCTTAATCCTCGATTAAGAATCAAAATGCAGATGCGCTGTTACCCCTGAGGACTGAGATGGATTTCCTAGTTTCCAGTAAAAACGATTTCCGGTTCTCTACACTAACCTATACGAAACACAACAGCTTTGCATTTTACGTTGGTATTGTTTGAGACCGTGGTCTTTCCCTGGTCGAGCCAATTCAATCGTGCAACCATAATATAGAAGCAGTGTTGTTCTACCATTTGTGATATTTGGTTAATTTTAGTTTTTCATGAGGTGATATATTTATTTATATTTAGTTTTTTTCATATATGTGTAATAAGTATATATCAGTATTGAAGTTTATACCACACTTATGATTACAATTTATAAATAGGCGAATACTAAGTAGTTTTTAAGATTATACACGAGCTGGTTGATGTAGTCACAACGCTCCCATAGAAAAACTGCTCTGCAGGTAACTGCAAAATTATGCTGAGTAGGAGACCGATTTGGAGACACATTTCTTGTTTCAATGTATAAGTTTTCGTCTTTCCACATAATGCGCTTACCAAACAGATTTTTTATTACTATCTCAATATTCTTTGATAAATTACAAGAAAGCACTTTAATTCACCCCTACTGATTTGAATAATTTATAAGTTTGGTAATTACGACCGAGTTTCCGTTATGTTGATCTAGTAGAAAAGAAAAAAAGTTAGTAATTTCCATATGAAGCCCCAGATTTTTATAAAATTTAAAAATCTAATAATAGAAAATATTAATTAAGATTTTAACTGTCTTATGATCAATACCATCTTTAGCATTAGAGCCCCTTGCGAATCTTTTCTTAGCTAGTGCCAGCGAATCCTATTTAGCCTTAGCGCTGTGATAATTATCGAATATTATTGGAATGTCTATTTAGGTGCCATTTGTCGGCAGCGCAAAATCATCCAACACACTATTTTGTTTCGTGATAACGTTAATGCGTCCATGGAAAACATTAGAAAGCTATTTAGGTAATATCATAACCTAAGATAAAGAACGCTATAATCTCGTACGTGCTATGAGATGGAATGAAGCTCAGTAAAGGGGAGTATTGTTGAAGGTACGGGACATCTTTTACTTCCAATGTGAAAAAAATGATAATAAATATAAAAGTAGAAGATAATAAATGTATATGCGTATTTTATTTTAATTTTAGGATAAACAGATTTCGATGACAATCAGCACATATATAAACCATTCATTTATATATAAAGGTTGTCCCATAGGTTGTCTGTTATGAGTAATTATGATATGGGTGATTTTGCCACAGTTACCACGCTCGGCATGTTGGATGATAACCGCAGTTTTATATTCATTATCGAGATTATTATTTGTTACCAGGAAGATGCTCCTACCTATATCCTGTTTTAAATTTATCGCCTTCCGCCTCTGTTGCCTCTAAGGACATTTACGGCACAATATAGGGTAAGAGGAGTCTTAAGATATCTGCTATCTTACGCTGCCTCTGCGTACTTTTGATTAGGTGAATGAACGCATCAACAACTACGTTAATGATGCGGATGAACACTAGCAACTCAACGTTGATGAAGCGGAAAAAAACTAAGAACTCGACGTTGGTGACGCTGACGCCAATGAACATTAACAGCTCAATAGAAATACAACGCAACATCTCTTTGATTCTTAATCAGGGATAGATGTATGCTAAAGCTCATATGCCATATGATACCATTGGGACGCTTATAATTATTATACTGTTATAATATATACTGAATATTTAAATATTCTATTCTAGTCTTATATTATAATGTTCTCTTGCTCGCTTTGTTCAGGATTTATAATATATAAGACGTATAAAAATAATTTCTTATATTTACGTCTACCATTCTTAATCTTTTCATTTCAAATTCTTAATCTTGTCATTTAAGGAGCTTATAATGATTCTTAATTAATTTTCAACAGATATGAAATTTCGTTCATTTACGTTCATTATTATGTTATTACGTTTGTAATTATATTCACGTGCAAGCATCGGTGTTTAACTTGATATTACAGTCACAAAACGTTCTGTTCTAACAAAAAGAAAATAACATGAAAGAAAGTAACGCTTTCGGCGAAATAAATCATTATTTAGTGTTTATTCTTTTGTATGATAAAGCTTTTGATTTCTTAAAAAGAAATTATCGCAATAAACTGTCAATTACAAAGTAAGTTTTTATATTCTTATTGTTGTATAGTTATTATATTATGTTAATGCAGTTTTGTTTTACAAAAAGTAATGTTTTTTTTTAAATTGAAATTTCATTAACACAATTGACATAGGCTTATAGTATATATATAAAAGACTGTAGAGGATCAAATTTACCACTAGCATGTTTACAGACAACGCTTCGGCTCCACAAAGTTCGCTTAGACTAGCCACAGATCCTTGTTATCGATAGTGTATATTGAGTATAATATGAACACAACAAAATATTTTTTTCATAAATTAAAGGATAGTGCTTGACTGTAATTCCACCTGATGGTAAGTTGTAATGAAAAAAAATGAAGGTCCTCTAACCATTTTTAATTTTCATCTTGACACTGCTCGAAGGCGCGACGGAATTTAATCGTAATGCGTTTAATTTTGATCTTCGTATAATTCTCAAATAAAGAAATATTTTAAAACTTCATTACTTGCACTTACAAGTCATGTTTTTGTTCACTTTGTATTACTAACTCTAAAATTGGCGTAACTAGCATTTCCTAAGGTTTTTAAGTTGTTGTCTACGTTTGAGCAAATAGCATGATGAAACTGATGTTTCAACGAGCATCTAAAACAGTTTGCTCAGGCGGTTGCTTATGACTGCTTTAGCTTCTTTTCTTGCGTCTTGTCTTGTATCTAATTCTAACGTCTAAATGTGTCAGAAACTTATGAATTAATACTGCGACTAGAGATTTTGACCTCGGAATACAAAAAAAATAGTTAATATGTGTGAAACTTTGTGTTTTCAATTAAATATTGAAAAGTTTGTCATTTGTTATTGCTTTATTTATTTATTTTTTGAAAAGATTCATTTTTATTTGTTCTTCCAAGTTCAAATGAAAAAAGTAAGCAATTTATTGAAATTTTGTGGTTTCCAAATTGTCTACTCAATATTCAGCAATAATTGAAATAAGTGAACAAACATAATATTTATTTTCATATATGTATTATTAGCTTACTTTATACTGAAATAAATTGCCATATATAGACGTAAATAGTTAAATTTGTTAATGCGCCTTAAATAATTTTCTTTACTTAATGAAACAGTGAATAGACGATTTATATAACAATAAAAAGCTGCTAATTTATGTTGCCATGGAAGACGATGATGTGGGGATGACAATGTCGGTATGAGTTCGCAACGATTCTTTTGTTGTTATTGTTAAGTCAAGGAAATAATGGAAACAATCTTGTTCGAATTCAAGCTTAAATTTAATTTTGTCGTGGACTCTATTTCTTATATTAAGGACAACATCCAGTTGTCTCCTTGTGCCAGTCCAACAAATAATTATGTCATCTACATAGTAATAGTAAAAGATATTTTTATTGATAACTATATAAAATTTCCAGTAGTGGACTTAGAAGGGACCCCATAGCTAACCCTTGTTTTTGTAGATAGAAACGGTTATTAAACCGGAAATAATTTTGTTTCATATAGAGAGATGTTAAATTAAAAAGATGATTTGTTTCCCCAGGATGTAGACGACGTTTATCAAAGAGATCTGCGAGTATACGCAATCGGTTAGGGGATGGAAAAGAAAACACCATAGATTTAGGAGTCTGTAAGTTGGGTTGAATCCAGATTTTTCTCGAAGGTGGTAGTTTAATTTTTTAGCAAGGGTATAAGCTGGTGCACCTATATTAATATGACATCTCATTTTTTGACTTTTCCTTCTGGCTAAAAAGTGTAAAAAGTCATTGCCACGCTTATCAGGCGGATTGACAATCGCAAATCCGCTACTGTCTAGTACAAGCTTCTCTCGGTATTGACAATTTTACTTAGGACACAAAGTGAAATCGACTTAGTAGCGACTTTATTTATATAAATTTCATATCATATCATATTAATAATATGCAATGCATATTATGACTCTCAATATATCATGTAATGACTTGTTCCCCGCGAATTTGTTCACGTGAAATTTATTAAAATTTGATTTCGTGAGTTTTAAATATTATGCGTGGAACCCTAATTCTTTTACTAAAATTAAAGTAGCCTATATTACTTCTTGTAACATCGACCAGTAAAAGTCTCATCAAAATCGGTTTAGCCATTTCGGTGATCATACGGAACAAGCAAACAGATAGACCAAAAATGTTAAAAATCGATTTTTTTCAGTTCAGTATACACTTTCATGCTCATTTATTAAAAAAAGTTATTTCGATATTACAAATAGACACCTTCAATTTTAGTTATTCGTATAGAACAGAAATGTGTATTGAATATGCTAAATACAATTTAGCATATTCAATACACATTTCTGTTGATTTTGTAAAAAGGTAATCCGCGTATGAGCATTCCCCTCCAAATAATGTAACCTTTGAAAGTAACCAGAGCGGAACTTCGCTAATGAAAGGAGGAAGTGCCAACATTTTATTTTTAAAACACGCGTACGTTATTGTGTATGTGTATTGTGGGGCCACGAGTAACTGGGCTTCTTGGGGTTTTCCCTGATTTTATTCAACTTTATTTTATTGGAACAGTAATAATATAATAATAATATTAATATAATAATAATGAAGGCGTAGGAAAGTGACGACCCCATCGCCCGCTGTCGTAACAGTTATGTGACAAAACTGCTACGTCGGCGCAGTCAGTCGGCGCCCTGCCAAGAGGTGTGAGCGCCGTGCCTAGGCAAAATTGTGGGTGCAAAGGTCCGTTTGTGCATATGACCCAACCACGAAACGGTGCCGGGCTTGGGCGTCTCCCGTTATTTGGCGCCCATAAAATGGATGATGGCACAGAAAGGAACGCGCATAGGGCCCCTGCCTGGGAGTCGCCGGGGCGCGTCTGGAGCTGGCGCTGGACGCGGCAGCATGCGGGCCGGCAGCCGAGCGCGAGGAGCTGCACGATCACCTAGCAGCCTCTCGCATCCATCATCCCCACCAGAAGGCTTGGTATCGGCTGGGTCTTCTCGGACTCAGCAAGCGGCACCCGCCGCTGGTGGAGCACGTCGCATGCGTTGGACAAAAGCTATGAACGAAAACGCATTGCGGGCGTACTATAGGGTGAAAGGGAAGAAACTGTGGGAATAGCGTATAGGGCTCGGATGCATTGCTTTTTGCCTTCTATTCCCGTCACGGAACAAAACCTGGAGACCGAGTTCGGTACATCATGCGCTCGAAAATATTTGATGATGCTGAACTCGAACGACTACGACGTGAGGCTATTCCATCATCGAAGGAATCGGCTATGGCTAGGGATGCAGCTCCACATGCGACAGACCAGCATCTACACGTGGAAGCCGCCATGAATCTTTCAGTTGTGGTTCATTCGAACGACGAAGACTATCTTCCACGAACTAGAGCAAATGAGGAGCATATTGGATGAGGCGATTTTGGAAACGCGCAGCACCCCTCTCGAAAATCGACCGCGATTTCCCCGCATACACCTAAGCAAGCGAAATCGGGCTGTCGTGAGGGCTCTTAACCCAATGCTGGTGACCTATTTGGAAGCCAGCCGGGACCTTTGCGAGACGGACTCAATTATTTTTGTGTTCTTTTTGTGCAGTGGCAGTTTGCCGTATTATTGGCACCAAAATTCCCGTGACTGGACGCGCTACTACACAAAGTAGCGCCATCCCAGCCTGGAGAAAAAGAATCGAGGACCGTATCGTAAAGGCAAGAGCCCTTATCGGTGACAAGCTTCAGGTCGGATAATAATAGTCCGAGGATTGTGCGCACCGTTAGGATGGCGTTTGCTGGGACAAATATCAGTTTATCCCAGTCAGATATCACGCAGAAACTAACGGAGCGCATAGACGACCTTAAGCAAAAGATCGCTGCTTGGGGGAAGCGGATTCAACGATTTACCGAGAGGTCAAGGCGGTTTAACCAGACGTCTCTTGCAGAGTAATCAGAAGAGGCTCTATAAATCAATGGAGCGACCAAAGGTACGTGGAGCGGGCCAAGTACCGGATCATGTTGATATTATCGCGTTCTGGCGTGGCCCGTGGTCAGAGTCCGTAAACCACAGCGAGGGCCCTTAGATGGAAGTTGTGGCGAGCCAGGGTGCGAGTGTTACGCCTATGGACCACATCACCATAACGCCGTAAGACGTGGCTGAGGCGGTCCGTAGGGCCCCGAACTGGAAAAGTCCGGGGCTCGACGGCCTGCATCATTACTGGCTGAAGGGGTTCATAGTGTGTCACGCTGTGCTCGCCCGACAGTTTCAAGAGGCTCTCGACCAGAAGTCGCTCCCGAGCCTCTTCACTACTGGGATCACTCACTTGGTTCCTAAAGATCAGCATACCGCAGACCCGAGCAAATACCGCCCCATCACGTGTCTACCCACCATATATGACACTGACATCCATTTTGAGCGCGAAAATCACTCGTTACCTAGAGCTAAACCAGGTGATGTCACGCGCTCAAAATGGATGTCAGGGTGGTGGTCGTGGAACCAAGGAACCAGTCCTCATTGACGCGGTCATAGGCAATGTGGTGAAACGCAACCGTCGGAACTTCTCTGCTGCCTGGATAGACTACAGAAAGGCGTTCGACTCGGTGCCCCATACATGGCTAAAGAGGGTCCTCGAGCTGTACAAGATTGACTGTACAGTTAGAGACTTCCTCGAGCAGTGTATGGGGCAGTGGAGTACGATCCTTTGTCATCTGGGCGAGCGGATGAAGGCTGCGGAGAACCACATAAGGATAAGAAGGGGTATCTTCCAGGGCGATTGTCTGAGTCCAATCTGGTTCTGCCTCTCTTTGAACCCTCTCAGTACCTTACTGGAGGGCTCCGGGAGGGGATTTCAGCTACGGAAAGGAGGGACAAAAGTGACCCACCTTTTCTATATGGATGACCTCAAGTTATTCGCCTTCAGTCGTTCCCATCTTATGGAATTGCTAAACATCACTTGTGAATTTAGCAATTCCATTGGAATGGAGCTGGAGACGGATAAATGTGTGGTCCTCCATGTTGAAAGGGGAAGGGTTACTAACTCTGAGGGTATAGACTTATCTATGCCCTTCAACTTAAGGACCCTTTCCGAGGCTAAAACATACCGATACCTGGGTATAACATCGGTATCGATGAGGCTGGTATGAAACAATCAGTTTGCGACGTGTTTTATGCACGCTTGAACAAAGTGCTTAACAGCCTTTTGTCCGGTGTGAATAAGACGCACGCATATAACGGCTGGATCATGCCTGTCCTCATTTTATACGTGGTAGAGCCATGCTGCAGTTATATTAGTAGTATAGTTGTAGCACGAATGGGTCGGCTCGACCGGGGAAGGACCACGCTCTCACAGAATACCAGCGTGAAATAGTAGCTTAATGCTGCTGTATTTCGTATGGTGAGTGTAGAGAACCGGAGACCCTTTTTACTGGAAACGAGGCATTCCATCTTAGTCCTCACGGGTGACAACGCATCTGCATTTTGATTCGTAATCGAGGATGGATGTAGATGTCTATGGGCAACAGCAACCACTTACCATCAGGTGAACTGTGTGCTCGTTTGTCACCCCATCCTATAAAAAAAATGTATACCTTTGGCATACTCAGGTGGACTCAGACCGAACTTAACACCCTAGATAGAAAAGCCCGCAGTACCATGACGTCCCGTAGGATGCATCATCCGAGATCGTTGGTAATGAGGCTGTACTTGCCGCGAAATCATGGTGGGCGTGGTTTTCTGAGCGCGCTCACCATGCATAATCGCGAAGTGTGCAGCCTCCGTCATTACTTCCTGGCAAGATCGGATGATCCATTCTATAATGACGTCATTTCTAGTGATCTCTCTCTCTCTATCTCTATCCTTAGCCAGCGAGCAATGGCGGGACCAAGCAGTGCTTAGCATTTCCGACCGGGAGACCGTATGGAAGGAGAAGGAGCTCCACGGGAGGTACTACAAGGCTCTACATGAGCCCTTCGTAGATACAATCGCCTCCCTCAACTGGCTACGTTTCGGTG
Source organism: Parnassius smintheus behrii (assembly GCA_036936625.1). Classification (NCBI taxonomy): domain Eukaryota; kingdom Metazoa; phylum Arthropoda; class Insecta; order Lepidoptera; family Papilionidae; genus Parnassius; species Parnassius smintheus. The sequence continues at coordinate 20,564,614 of JAUPFT010000022.1, forward strand.
ACCTCTTCGAAGAAACCGAGGGTTTTGTCTGTGCAATACAGGATCAGGTTATTAAGACCAACAGCTGTCGGAGATACATCCTAAAAGATGGTACCGTCGACGTCTGTCGAGCTTGTCGCCATCCCGATGAGTCGCTTAGGCATGTCATCTCCGGTTGTTCGGCGCTTTCTAACTCTGAGTACTTGCACAAGCACAACCTAGTAGCCAGAATTCTACACCAGGAGCTCGCTCTGAATTACGGTGTCGTGGACTGGAAATTGCCTTATTACAAGTACTTGTCGGAAGCCGTGCTCGAAAATGACCGCGCCAGGCTCTACTGGGACCGGGCCATCATCACAGACAGGACTATTATTGCGAATAAGCCTGATATTGTGCTGATGGACCGGGCACAGTCAAGGATATTTTTGGTCGACATTACCATTCCGTATGACGAGAACCTCGTGAAAGCCGAAACAGATAAGCGAACAAAATATCTGGACCTGGCTCACGAGGTGTCTGACATGTGGGGTGGTCTGCCGGCCGAAATTATTCCTGTAGTCGTCTCTGCGAATGGGCTATTCCCAGTCAGCCTCTCGGTTCATCTGAGGCGACTGGGACTCCGTGACGGACCGCTCCGGGCTCAAATGCAGAAGGCAGTGCTCCTCGGTACCGCCCGCATCGTCCGCCGGTTTCTTTCCCTTTCCTCCTAACCCTCGGCCGTCTGATCTTCCCTGACGAGGGCTTCCATCTGGTTGGATCTTTATATTCTATGTATTTTTGTATTTATTTTATTGTATTGATATTTATGTACATTTACCTTTTCATTTTAATTTATAATTATATACTTATAGAACCCAACCAGATGAGAAAACTATATATATATATATATATATATATATATATATATATATATATATATATATATATATATATATATATATATATATATATATATATATATATATATATATGGCCGTATGAGGACACTCAAGGTCACTCATGGAGGGGATATGCTATGGAGGGGGATATGCTCGGAGTTTCACTGCGTGATAGACTCAGAAATGAGGATATCCTTAGTAAAACCAGAGTGACCGACATAGCCCAACGGATTAGTAAGCTGAAGTGGCAATGGGCCGGCCATATAGCTCGAAAAACCGATAACCGATGGGGAAGAAAGGTTCTCGAGTGGCAGCCTCGTACCGGTAGGCGTAGTGTAGGGCGACCCCCCACTAGATGGAGTGACGACCTGGTAAGACATGCAGGTAGTCGATGGATGCAGGTGGCTCAGGACCGTGCTTTGTGGCATTGCTTGGGGAAGGCCTACGTTCAGCAGTGGACTTGTGAAGGGCTGTAATGATTCAGTGACACATAGTTGTAATGTGACAAACTGTTATAGCAAAAGTCTTTAGACATAAAGTTATTCAAAAGTTCTCTGAATATTTATAAGGGCGAGCACATTTTTATAATTCAAACGAGCAACAAAAGAGCACATAGTACATCTGATGAAAAGTGTTATACATTTGTCTATGACCCACAGTCGACTGGTTTTTTTAGTAGTAGTTTTCAGTAGTCCACTAGATCCGGTAAGTGGCCATGTATAGTCAAATCCATCTATGCAGAACAAAACAGAAAATGGTTTCTACTTTGTGTTTGCTACGGCGCATTTTTCAAATATTTTTTGGCGGATAAAAATACGTGATTTTTTTTATAAATCTGTCAAGTCTTTCAGAACTTACCAACCAAATATTACATAATATACATACAAATATTAAGTAAGTGCCGTGGTAGCTCAGATCGTTAACGCTCGCTGTAAATATAACAGAACGCGAGTTCGATCCTCGCCAGCACCAATGAAATTGTTAATTGCAATTTTAAGTGCTGATAAATCAGCACTTAAATTTGCAATTAATTGGTAAACCACGTGCTCGGTGGTGAAGAAAACATCGTGAGGAAACCTGCATGTCTGAAGAATAAGAAAAAAATATTTCGAAGACACGTGAAATTCGCCAACACGCTCTGGGGCAGCGCGGCGGACACTTCCTTGCCCTAAAACCCTCTCAGAAATGAGGGGAGGCTGGTGCCCAGCTGTGGGACGTATGTAGGCTGTAACTTTACTTACTATTTATACATACAAAGATTATGTAGCAGACAAATAAATCACATCGTACAGCCATACTTTTCATTCTCTAATTAATATATTACATATGTATACTTATAATACATATACTATGGATTTCTATGCTTAATATTATAGTACGTTTCTAGGGCAGGCGGAAAAAAGGACATTGACCTTTAGCGATATCATCGGGGTAGGCAATCTTTTTTGTTAAGTTTCATTTTTTTAATCCTTTTGTCATTACATACATCATCAGAGTGAAAGGCAAGGGTGCCGAGTGCGAAGTTCTTTACAGGCCCTATGTCTATTATTATATAATAAAGAAAGAAGATTATCCTGTATCTAAATGAATTAAAAATCAAATTAACATTAATTTAAGTTTATTTATAAATCATGAGTTATTACAAGTTTCATTATTACGTTAATAGTAGGTAAGTACTTTAATAAGTAGGTAGGTAGGTAAAAAGACGAACTTTTAATGCTAAGCATTCTTCAGCAGCCAACCTTGAAACATACATAAAACTTCTCATAAAATATTGTCAGAGACACTTGACAAACTATTCATCTGTATATATTTCAGAATCATCTTATGATGATGTAGATGTAGAAGAGTCCGACACTTTGATTACAACCTAAAATATCAGCAGTCTTCTTTTTCATAACCGTTTTGGATGGATATACGTTACTAGACCACGTTTCTTTTATATATTTATAGATTTTTACAATCATTATTTTTTCGGTTTCCGAAATATGCGACAATTTCCGCTTCTTTCGTGGTGACGTAAAGTCTTTAATGAGATTTTCATGTCGATGGATCCGATTTCAAAATAGTGATAATATACAAAACGTCACAAAACAGTAACAAATTCTTTAATACAAAACGTAATAGTACAATTAATAAAACAAACTTAATAAAAATTCATCACGCACGGCGTGAGACACAGGTTTATTATCTCTGAATGGCCGCTTCCTTCAACTACCTGCGACCCTACCCTGTACCATGAGACACGCTTAGCATGTAACAATACGTAATCTATAAAGAAATGTATGGAAGCAATAACTGTCGTTTTGTTTCGATGCTAACATAGTACTTGAGGTCAATGTACTTTTTTCCGCCTGCCCTAGAAACGTACTATAGTAATGAAGTAAAGTACCAGCCTATTTAAGTGCCACTTCTGGGCATATGTCCCCTCTCGTTTACGAATGTTTTAAGGTAAGAAAATGTCCACCGCATAGCTTCAATGCGCCAACACGCATGCGGACGTCTCATGTATTTGAAATATATATTTTTGATCAAAATTAATGAAAATGTATAACAAACTTAGTTCAAAGGAAAAGAGTAGAGGGAAAAGAGAATTCTTTATTCTCTTTTTTTTTAAATAAATCTTGGTGAGCGTTCTTTAAATTACAGAGATACGGGGTTTTAAAGCTCGACTTCATGAACGGAAACAGAGGAGTGCAAAGGATGGATATATAAGGGAAAGATTTTCTCTGAACTGAAAGAAAAGTTTATGAGAGGGAGGATTTATTATAGGAGCTGAGAATGTGAAAACATTCTAAGGGTTGAGTTTTTTACCTTTTAACTTTTTAACCTATATAAACATAACTTAATTATTAAAAAAGAAACTTAACATAAATATAATTATTGCGCAAAAACGAAAAATTCATTTAATATAGTATATAGTATATATTATATCATTTAGTATTATAATTTTTATCTCGATGAAAAAATCATATAGATGACACTAAATCTCTTTTTATGTTGTGTGACATGAGAATAGTAGGTATACGGTAGTATATTAATTTACGACTTATTGTTTTTTCTTTTTTTTTATTGTATATTGAAAGCAATATGCTACCTAGTATTTATGTCATGAATATCAAAATGTCATCATTATTTTAATAAAAAGAATAAATAAAGTAAAATAATTTGTTTTAATTACAATGAAGACAATAAGATAGCACAGCGACTAAAAGTTTGATCACAGGGTCGAATCGCAAACAATGCATGGAATCGAATATTCGTGCATGTGAAACTAAAGTATGTAAAACCACGATACAGAAAAAAAAGACGTGTGGCACTCGGGGACTGCCGCGGTAAAGCTATTGCATAGCATTTTTTATCAACTTATGCAATTATAATTAATTATTTATTTTATTTATGCAGTTAAGTCTTTGATATTAAATCAAGTTACACTTTTTGAGCGTGGTGACCGATAAGAAAACAATTTTTTTTCTCTTGTTGTATAAATGAGAAGTTAATATTGTTTCAAATATTTTTAATATCTTACAATACATGTAGGTTATTCAGGAATTTTTATCATTCAGTTAGCAGCTAGTGTACACGCATACGACTAGTCGCACGCACACAAACACCGTGCCGAAGTCTGCCGAGTGCCGAAGTCTGCCGAAGTGAAACGACGTTAGACGATGCACGGCTTTCAACGCCACACCTCCGTGCCCGTCGGAGTGGGGAGCGTGAGGTTTTTTTCGTTACGGAATTTCTGGATTCGGTCCCCGCGCTCAAGGCCCGCGATAGAAGCTATGCAATAGCTTAAAAATCAGAGTGTGGGTGTAACTATTTTTTTTAAGTAAATTGGTCAATGTATTTTTATTAACTTTAATACAGTCGCAAGCTTATTCCAGCAAAAGTAAACGCAATTTTATTAACGTTGTTGGTAAAGTAGTGATTTTTATAACTATTTTTACATACGTACATAAACACTCACACCTGTCACCCAGAGGGCTAGACAGAGACTACGGACTGCCATTTGACATGATACTGACATCTCTCTCGCCTCATCCACATCCATATACTTACGCATACATGCTAGTCGGTTAAGGGTATTCGTAATTTAGCCCATTTCCAATATATTGCCGATTTGATTGATAAACTTTCGCCTAGGACGTCCATTTCATTACCAAGGCAAAATCAGAGCACATAGGCAGAATTAGCGAGAACCTAGTTCGCCTTCCACCTGGAACTTTTTTTATTATCCGGATTTTTTTTAACATTTTTGTCTTACGGGCGCCGTAAGTCTACTATAGGAAATGCGAGAAAAATCTTATTGCTCACATAAACATACATTATAAAAAAGAAGGATTCTTTATTGCAAAATTACAGGCAAATTGTTTCCCAGATATAGTAGTATTAATTTTCATCATTTCTTTTTCTTTTAGCAAGTGAAAGACCAGAAAAGGTTATATCTTGTTAATTTACCAGGCTGATTGACGCTGCTTTTTTACGTCGGTCTGGGTATTTTACGCCTTACGTTTATCGAAAATAGTACGTTGTCTTGTAGACTTGTAGTAAGTTACTTATAGATATAGCCTACATACGTCCCACTGCTGGTCACAGATCTTCTCACATTACTGAGAGGATTTTAGCGTAAAGAAATGTCGACCACGATAACCCGATGCGTATTGGTGTATTTTACATACCAGCTAAATATTTTTTTTATTTCTCAGACATGTAGGTTTCTTCACAATGTTTTCTTTGAAAGCCGAACACGTGAAAAATCAATACTTAAAATTGCAAGTAACAATTTGTTGCCAGCGGGGTTCCAAGCTGGGTTGATCGCGTATTAACCCTGAGCTTTCACGGCTTTTTAAATTGCTAAAGTTAATTATATATAAAACCTTATATCAATATTCATGAAACATCATTGTTTAAATTCGTAAAATATGATGTGGTAATAAACGCGTAAATTGATGGAATAATGGCAGGAGTTGACTAGGTTTACAACGAATTATTGAGATTTAAAGAATTAGCTGCAATCGGACTTGTTAATTACTAGTTAATATTGAATAAGCCCATAGAAATTATTATCTATATAAATAAATTCATTTGCGTTTGAGGATACAAATATTCGTTCATTCAGGATGAATAAAATAATATCCAATTTTTAATAAAATTATTATAATCAAATATATTTATTTGATTATCAAACATCCATTTTGTTCTGAATGTGGTAAGTAACGTTGCTTGGGCAGTCGTGTACTTTTGTGTACATGTGTAAACACGCGGCGTCAAAATTTGGTCTGAATGACAGTACTTACAGCTACGACGACGCTCAATGAATTTTCCAATGCGCCTAAAATTTTCACTTGAATAATGTCCTCCGGATCTAATTTCGTTCATGACAGATATTTCGCGTCGCTTCGCCGTCACGATTCGAATCTAGTAATAACTAATGATGGATAATCTATTAAAAAATCCACTCCTCATCAAATCCAGCTATTATAATGGGCAAATACCATCCACGGGAAATCACGGTCCACCGGATAGTCTGAAATGCGTGGATGCTGGAAACTAATTACATAGAAGGCTATAAATGCGTTATCATCTCTAAGGACAAAGATGAGCAGTGCATGAACTGATTTTTGGCGACAGAAATAGTTAAAAGGTTAGAAGCTTCCCACATTGAGACATTTAGGCAGATTCCACGACCTGGTATGATTAAAATATCGTTGATTAATCTAAAATAAAGTTAGAGTCGACATACATATTACTGGTGAGTACAGATTTCTTTCATGTTTAAGAGGGGTTTTCAGAACAAGGAAGATTGACGGGTTTGCCATGTCGCCCTAATGTTTGTGTTGATTTCACTTGTGTTTATAATATATTTTAGGCATACTGGTTTCCTTACGACGTTTTTCTTCAACACAGAGGGTATATTGGTGCCCTCGGGAATTGAACCCGGGTCATTTGCTTACTATGCAATTTACGTCGAGCGCTTAGCTCTTGAGCTCTTACCGCTCCAGATAATTCAACTAATAACATTAGTTGAATTAATTTTATCTTCATCATCTAAAATATTATTATAGAACAAAGTTGCTTATAAACCGCAGTCATGGTGTCTTGCGAAGGAAGCGATAGCTTGCTATGACTTGGATCAAGGCACGACCGGTGGACACGAGAGGGTAGTATTGTAACTCGAAGGCCTCGCGCTCCGTCCTCGGGCATATCCAACAACTCTTCCAGTTCACTTTGCAAACCGTCGAAATCATCGTGAAAATTTTCAGTCCTCTGAACCTCAATTTGAATCTGCAATTCATTAATTTCTTTACTATTTTAAATAGATTTTAAATAACTATTAAAGCTAGAAAGTTTTCTTTTAATTGTTGCTCTTTTTTCAATCAACTGTTTGATTTGTTTTTCACTCATTGTTATTATTTATTCTAATTAATAATTAAAATAAGGAAAACAAAAAGCAAGCAACGTTTGCTTTTATTAGATTTTAAATTAGGCCTTAATCAGCTAAACCCTTAAATCAAATTAAAGTAAATAATAATATATGAATGGAAATTAAAGTAATAATATATGACGCCTGATAAAAAAATACAACAAATATTTTGCAACTAAAATTGCCAGGCGCTCAATATTCCAGCAATCTACACTTTTATTTTCGTAGGATCAACCTGTAACAAAAATTGTGAAGCTTAGAAAGTTTGTAATAAAATAGTTTAAATACTTTTAATGAATAAAGAAAGCCGATACGTAAGCTATTATTTTAATTTATAATTGAGGCGAAAATGTGGGTATCTTATTCTGCATTATCTTTCCATCTTTTTTTTTTCAATATATAATTTAAAAAACAAGTTCAAGTCAGGGTTCTAATACGATTGTTGTTGTTATATAATAACAAATCTTCGTTTAGTTTAATAAAAAGGCAGTGTGATTATATTACTTATTACTTATTTAAAACTCACTCTGTTACAGTCACAGATAAATAATCTTAGTTTATGAGCATAATTTGCATCAATATTTTTACTATTTATTTTATTAAATTCTCAGGTCACTTGAGTTAAACTACTGACTGGAACATTCTGGAATAACATTTTAAACGACTTGTAGTAATAGTTATATGCAACTCAAGTCGTTAATCCTTTAACATCGGAGTGAAGTTGCACGCTTGCCGGTGTTAAATTGATTATACACTTTAGAGATCGTTTCCAGAAATACTGCATTTGTATCTAACAATCCACTTTTACCGTTTACTCATGCAGGTTTTCAAATTCTGTCACTTAATATTAGCTCCCCAACTAAAATTTTAATGAAATCAGGTCGAAGAAAATATATTAATATTTATTTTTTTCTAAATATAACTACAACGTGCTTAGCGGTGAAGGAAAATATCGTGAGGAAACCTTTATGCCTGACAAGAATGAATCAAAATATTTCGAAGGCATGTGAAGTCCGCTAACATGCATTGGGGCAGCGCCGCGGACATTTCTCTGCTCTAAAGGAGGCCTGTGACCAACATTGAGACATATATAAGCAGTATCTTTAAACATAATCATGGGTCGTTGAGAACAATCATATATAATAATCATATAAATATTATGAATGTATTACAAAGAATGACTTAAAACTGAATGATAAAAAGAAAGAAAGATATATTAGAGTAACAAACGAGCCATTAGTCCTCTTGATACTCTAAAATCAATCTACCTATTACGGCAAGTAGCTAGGTACCTCATGAAAACCTAAAGTTAATTTTAAGCATAGTAGTCTACAAATACGTTGTCATCTTTCTCACCTCACTAAGGACATATATGAAATACCTCACCGCCTAAGATACTTGCATCCACCCTCAATCAAGAATCAAAATGCAGAAGGCTATTACTCTTGAAAGTCTAAATGAGGATACCCCGTTACAAGTCAATTCGGTATCTGGTTGTCGCCGCCCAACAAACGAAAGACATCAGTATTATGGTGCTATTTTATATTTGTTTTAGGAAACTATATATTTCAGTGTTATGGTGATATTCTACGAAACCGTGGTATTTTTATTTATGGGCCAAACAATACGCGCTGTAGCCCTAACACAGCTGTAAACATAATTCAATGTTTACAGCTGTGTTAGGCTACGAAGATTGTAATTGGAAACTCGCCAACTACTTGAGTACGTTGTGGTCGTCTTAAAGATTTGTATAATAGGTTTAGGTTTAGATCGAAAGACAAGCGGGATAGTATTTTTTACAGCATTAGATTGATATTCCGACTTATCTGTAATGATATAAAAAATAAAATTGTATTTGCTTCTTCGGCGTAAGAAATTTAAATTTCATTTTTAAAATTTAATTTACCCTCCATATTTACCAACCTTTCGAAATGAGGTTCATTTGACTGGAAAGGAGGGAAATGCAAATTTCAGGAAATAAATGCCTATAAAACACAAGCATGACTCTATCGCACATTACAGCATGCGAGTTTTTGGACTCAATCAATGGAAAGGCGTGCTACGAGGGTGGATTGAAAAGTACTCGGCCTAACCAAGAAAATAAACACATACTAAATCAGTTATATTTTTATTTTTCTACATAATCACCATCAAGTTCAATACACTTTTGCCACCTCCCCTTCCAAGCATTTAGACCGTTGAAAAAAAACGATTCTTCCTTAGAGTCAAAATATGCGTCTACAGCTGCTTTGACCTCGTCGTTTGTCGAAAATCTTTGACCTCCAAAGTGCTTTTTTAGGTTAGGGAACAGAAAGAAGTCTGATGGTGCCAGATCAGGTGAATACGGCGGATGCGGTAACAGTTCAAAGCCACAGTTGTGAATTTCAGCCATTGACTGTACTGACGTGTGAACACGGGCGTTATCTTGATGAAACAGGACTTTTCTTCTGAGCATTCCTCGACGTTTTTTCAGAGTTTATAGTCTGACCCCTTTCAAGATAATCAATAATAATCACACCTTTTGAGTCCCAGAATACAGAAGCCATCACCTTATTTGCCGACAAAATCGACTTAGCCTTTTTAGGGGGTGGTGAACCAGGTCTTCTCCACTGTTTTGATTGTTGCTTTGTTTCCGGTGTACAGTAATGAACCCATGTTTCGTCCATAGTAACAAAACGATTCAAAAATCATCTGCATCGGCTTCAAATAACTCCAAACAGTCGCGTGAATTAGTCAATCGCGTCCTTTTTTGTTCAACTGAAAGCAGTCGCGGAACCCACCTCGCAGACACCTTGTGGAAACCCAACTCGTTGACAATGATGTTTTGAGTTCGTTCATAAGAGATGCCTATAATCTCGGCTATCTCTCTAATTTTTAATCTGCGGTCTCCCATTATTAAATCAAGTACTTTTTTAATATTTTCTTCAGTAGTTGACGTCGAAGGCCTTCCAGAGCGGGGTTCATCTTTCACTCGATCTCTACCACGCTTAAATTCTGCTATCCATTTTTTGACGGATGAATATGACAGAGCACAATCGCCTAATGTACTGACCATGTTATCATGGATGGCTTTTGATGATTGCCCCTTCTTATGGAGGTACTTAATGACGGCACGCTGCTCGATTTGCTCCATTCACGGAAATTATGTCCGATTACTTTGTTAATAAATTTATAAAATCACAACTAATTATCGCACACGTTTCGAACTTCACACTATGAACTAGTCTGAACTGAACTAAATAATGTGGGTAGATTTGATTTTTAGAATTGAATGGATCTGTGTTAGGCCGAGTACTTTTCAATCCACCTAGGTATGAGGCTTATTGTTGATACCAATACGGTTGGGACCAATCTAACTAGTCAGGCACAGGCGCAAAGTAACTAACGTTTTGCTTTTTACAGGATATATTTAGGACAGAATGAATAGGAAAAATAGGAATCTTACGTGGTAGAGCCATACTGCAGTTATATTAGTAGTATAGTTGTAGTACGAATGGGTCGGCTCAGCCGGGGAAGGACCACGCTCTCACATAATACCAGCGTGAAATTGTAGCTTGATGCTGCTGTGTATCGTATGGTGAGTGTAGAGAACCGGAGACCCTTTTTACTGGAAATGAGGCATTCCATCTTAGTTCTCACGGGTGACAACGCGTCTGCATTTTGATTCGTAATCGAAGATACATGTAGATGTCTATGGGCCACAGCAACCACTTACCTATCCTATAAAAAATTGCATGACTTAATTTCTTCCTCTCCCTTTGTTGCTGTCATAACATGCATACGGAAAATGAGTGGAACGATTTACTAACATCTGTCTTTCCATCCGATTATAATGTGTGCCTTTAAAACAATATGGAATAGGTACTAGTTAGACAAACTCAGTGCACTTTACCATTTTTGGTTGTATCACCACTTACCTTCAGTTAGTACGGTAGTCAATTATTGGCTAGTAGTTAAAAAAGGAACGGCAAAAAAGATGCCACAGGTAATCCGTTTTAGGGTTATTAATACAAAGTAAACTTGGCACAAATAAAAATTATAAACATATCAGTAACGAAAGCGTTTTTTATGATAAATTAAAAAAGACGTTAATAATTGGAGTTAATCAGCGCATAACAAGCCAGAGCAAACAAGCCTCCACAAGCATCACTGCTGTAAAGTATTACATTAGCCGATGAGCTACCATGGCCCTCCATTTTAGCAGTTAATTGTTAATTATTGTAACATATATGATTGTAAGCTATTATGTAAAAAAAATAGTCCCACTGGGTTTCTTGCTGGTTCTTCCCAGGACAGAGGTGTTTTTCGCGAACCAGTGGTAAATGAAAAAAGTGTCTTTCAATAAGTATCGTTTACAATCTATATTGAATAAAAAAGCTTCTGTTTCTGTTTCTATGTATTGTAAATTAAGTGTTTATCACTTTATAAGTACAGAAAAAATCATAATTCATCTCTTTTGACATTTTAAAGTTCGCTGGTCTTCATAACTTACTAGACAAAGGAATTACTGAGCTTCTTCCTAAAGTGGTTTTACAAATAGATTCCTATAAATTAAACGCAATCCGGCTGACGACGGATGACATGACCCATTTATTACTATTTTTGTGCCTAAGAATTTCTAAATCAGGTTTTGAATTGTGGTTGCACCAAACGCACGTTTAGTTGGCTATATTAGCTGGTAGTATTTCCTACCTCTTCACTTCCACTTCCATCTTGCACGGGCATGTCCAATAGAAGGCTTACATATGGTGGCGTCATTTTGCGCGACCAATGAGACACGCGGGCCGAAAAGTGAAAGGTCGAGAACGTGCCACCGGCCGTCCAGTTGCCGAGGTGCGGCGGCACGTCATTATCTGGCCTCGGGCATATCCGACAACCCCTCCAGTTTACTCTGCAAATCGTCAAAATTATCGTGTAAATTTTCAATTTTATCTAAAAGCATCTGAAGCTCAATTTTGAATATGCAATTTATTAATTTTTTTACTAATTTGAATTGATTTTAAATACTTATTAAAGCTAGTCAGCTTTCCTTTAATTGTATCTCTTTTTTAATCAACTGTTTGATTTGTTTTTCACTCATTGTTATTATTTATTCTAATTAATAAATATAAAAAGGAAAACAAAAAGCAAGCAACGTTTGCTTTTATTGGATTTTAAATTAGGCCTTTATCAGTTAAACCTTTAAATCAAATTAAGGTAAATAATGATATATAGGTAAATGAAAATTAAAGTGAGTAATGATATATGACGCCTGATATACGAGTATTATATGAAATACAAAAAATATTTTGCAACTAAAACTGCCAGGCGCTCAATATCAAAGCAATTATACACTTTTATTTTCGTAGTATTGATCTCTAAGAAGAATTATAAAGGTTAGAAAGTTTGTAATAAAATAATTTAAATACTTGTAATGAATAAAAAAGGCTGCTAAGGTAAGCTATTATTTTTAACGATTTAAGACTTTAAAAATAAAAAAAATATATAAAATATATATAAAAAAGATAAAAAGGAATTTAAGTCTCGTAGAAGTAAACTGGCGAACCGCTATCATATACTGCCGTCCCAATCCCCCCTTCGCCCGCTGCGAAAACTACGTTACGAATTTTCATGCAGTGATGTCTCGCGCAACCTTGTCTTTACCAGGTACCAACATCAGTTAAATTACTTTTATCTTCATCATCTCAAAAAATATTATGATAAATAAAACAAAGCTGCTTATAAAATATAAATTATGCCTAAATATCTACCATCACTATGGCAAATACACAAGCATCTATTAAAACTGATCCTGGAGACCAGCAAAGTTATGGTCGTCTTAACAGGCAGAGCTTAAGTGACTGACAGGCAATTTTTTCTTAAAATTTATATTATAGTCGAAATTATTAGGTACAGTTCTATAAAAATGTAGACATAGTTACAAATTTATTTTTCTTTTTTTTGAAAGGTTTTGGCGGGTGGTATGAAGGTATACCGGATTTGTACGAAGGTAAAATCAAGCTGTAGTGCATTATAGGTTAAGCAAGATTTGTTGGATTTACATGTAATAAGGCATTCTATGTTAGTCTTTACGGGTAACAACTCATACGTATTTTAATTTATAATTGAGGCGAAAATATGGATGTCTTATTCTGCATTATCTTACCATCTGAGCGGACTATATCCTCGTTTGTCCCGACTTGTATAAAAATTAAACAATGCACTTAATGTACTGGACCTACAATAATTTAATATTTGAATTAATTAAAATTTGCGATTTATCGTTCGTTTAGAATCCAACAACGGCAATTTATTTAAACAACAATTACAATTTATCAATCGAGTCTATTACTAACAAAGCCTGGTGTAACTATCACGCGAAGAGCTACATAAGCGTGAGCTCGTACTAACAGTCAGTTTGGATTTCACAAGTATTGCGTTTCAGAAAACTATTCCCACAAGCCGCCAAACAAATTATTTTAGTAGCGATATCCGGTGAGATTAATTTATCTGAATCTGTAGATCTTTGTAATGGCAAGCTTTCTAAAACATTAGGTTTGAATTATATATGCTCTGCGGAAACTAATATTTGTAATTTCTATACAATTAACTCCTCAATCCCCAACTAAAACGATCGACATCGCCCGCGCCGTTGACAAAATGGCGTCGCTAATAATACTACCATATAGGTTATAGGTACAATAAATTTATTTACTCCGCAACCAGATCATTTTTTTCATTCTGTAAACGACAATTTACTAATTGATAAATATATTTTCAGCTTGATATCAAATCTAATGTTTTTATCAAAACAATACGCTTTTATTATATTACACGATCAAAATTGGCGAACTATTTTGTGGGCTTGCTTTTACGAATTAATTAGGAAATCAAATAAAAAAACAATAAGCAAGGGTCTAAGCTATCTTAAAATGTAAAAAACTTCTACCAAATACTAATCAAGTAACTTAAAAAGTAGAAAAGTACGATGGGTGGTCTTATTTCTAAAATCTATGTCATCCAGGTAACCCTAGGGTACAAGAATGTTACAGTAAGAGACGTGGGTAGCGCAACTATTTACTGCAGCAACCAAAAGAGAAACGACATAACAATTTTTGTTTTTGACTATTTGATCCAGATGATATCGATCTAACAATGTAGTAATCCCAGCCGCCAAATTTCATGAACGCACTACGGGGCAAATCTCCCGATACTATCCACACCATCTGGATGCTTGGTGGTCCAATACTGTACATTTCACAAGGAGTTTACCACCGGCGATTTTTCCGGACCGATACGAACTGGGGACCTTCAAGAAAAGAGCTTACTCCTTTCTAAAATGCCGGCAACGCACCTGCAATTCCCCTGCTGTTGCGGTTGTTCCTGGGCAGGGGTAGTCACTTAACATCAGGTGAACTGTATATGTTCACTTGCCCCCTCTTCTATAAAAAAGTAGTATTATAGAAATTATTTAGAATTTCATGTAACTTTTTTAACCTTTTTTTACATTGTAGAGCCACACAGCAGCTATGTTGGTGGTATAGATGTAGCACGAATAGGTCGGCTCGACCAGGGAAGGACCACGCCCTTACAGAATACCAGCGTAAAATAGCAGCTTAACGCTGCTGTTTCGTATGGTGAGTGTAGAGAACCGGAGACCCTTTTTACTGGAAAGGAGACATTCGATCTTAGTCCTCACAGGTGACAACGCATTTGCATTTTGTTTCGTAATCGAGGATAGATGTACATGTCTATGGGCCACAGCAACCACTTACCATCAGGTGAACTGCGTGCTTGTTTGTCACATCTTCCTCCTATAAAAAAAAAACCTTAAAAAATTACAGTTTAGAATATTCAACGAGTCTTCCACTGATATTTTCTTTTTTAAATATTGATAGAAACAGAAACTTTTTTATTCAATATGGATTGTCTAGCCGTGGTAGCTCAGATGGTTAACACTCGCTGTAATTATAACAGAACGCGAGTAACCCGGGTTCGATCCCCGCCGGCACCAAAGAAATTGTTAATTGCAATTTTAAGTGCTGATTTACCACGTGCTCTGTCCGATGTCTGAGGAATAAGAAAAAAATAATTCGAAAACATGTGAAGTTCGCCAACACGCATTGGGGCAGCGCGGCGGACACTTCACTGCCCTAAAACCCTCTCAGAAATGAGGGGAGGCCCGTGCCCAGCAGTGGAACGTATGTAGGCTGTAACTTTATGGATTGTCTACCACTGTCCGTTTCACTGGGAGTATTCTTAGCGTGCGATCTCTCTGTGGAATAGTTTACCACCGGCGATTTTTCCGGACCGATACGACCTGGGGCCTGGGGACTTTCAGGAAAAGAGCTTACTCCTTTCTAAAGGGCCGGCAATGCACCTGCAATTCCCCTGGTGTTGCGGTAGATCATGGGCGGCCACCGTTTCTATTGGTGCTGAGGGGGGTGGGGGGGTCTGGTTGCCTACCCTTCCCTCTGGTGATGGTGGCCCACCCGTCCTCCTGTATGGTCACAGCCTTTGGGCGACTCTGGGGGATCCTCTTAGGGTTCTCCGGGAGTAGCCCAGGTAGAACGATCCCCTGCTTCCTGGCATTCCTCCTCAGGACCGGGCAGCGGCGATCGTTGGCCGTATGGTTCTTAGCGCAATTGGCGCACTTTGGCTCTTCCTCTCTACCCCTTGGGCAAAGGCTGGTAATATGCTCTCCAGCACAGCGAACGCATTTCACTGGCCTGAAGCAGTTTGCTGAGGCATGTCCGAAAGCCTGGCAACGGTGGCATTGTGGTGGCCCCGTTTTTCTTTGCCAGGCTTCGATGACTACTCCTCTCATGTAGAGGAGTTCGTCAATGTGATATAATTCCTGGAGCCGCTCCAGGCTCAGATGCTCCAGCTGTGCGTAGTAGAGGCAGCCCGGTCTGCCTCTACGTGGTGGTATGGCCTTAACATAATTTATCGGGAAGCCTTTTGCCCGGATAGCCTCCTCGATCATCTTGGGATCGGTGCCTACTGGCAGGCCCCGGATGCCCACTTTAGTGGGCTTCTCCTCTGTTGGGGTGTAACAATACCACGACATGGTTTTATCTTTCTCGGAGAGCTCGACCATATACTTCTGAATGGTACGGAACTCATCCGGACTCTGCGGAGAGAATCTGACTCCCTTCCCGAATGGACGGGCATTAGGAGGATGGCCCAACTTCTCATTCATTAAGGACCTTGAAATGCCTAGTCCAGTCCGGGAGGCATTCTGCAACAATCGGCGGATATCTGGACTTCTCCTTCTCCTTCTCAGTTTTCTGAGGCTCCTCCGCCGATTGCGGTCGTGGTACTGCAGGGGCCGCAGCCATGTGGGCGTAGCTCGTTGACGGCCGCTGTCCATCGTCATGAGCTAGCCCGGACGGGTTGGTGGTTTGTACCGGTGATGATTTTCCGGCTGATGCAGCGAGGGTTGCGTACGTTGTTGAGCCCCAGCTGTAGGACTCCTCAACTCCTTGCTCGTATTGGGCCGAGTCGTGGCTACGTCGGTCCGGAGAGATGGATGTTGGTGATGGCGACTTAGGAGGTGAGGTATTGACCTTCTTCCTAGTCGCTGCTTGGGGCTCTTCATCATCTGATGATGTTGGTGGATCGGATGAGTTACCGATGCGCTGCCTCTTCTCGTAAAGGGAGGCTTCGGTCTCCGGTGGTGTATGCCTTCGTGGCGTCTTCGTAGGCCGCTGTTGCTGAGAGGGCAGCGGTCACGCCCAGTCGTACACTCAGGTACGATGGGTGGGAGTGCAACCCTAGGTGCGGACTCTTTACCCGGCGACGAAGGTTTCCGGGTCGGTATCTGGGAGTATGATGAGACAACTCTCATCCTCTCCGGGTTAAAAATGTCACGGTAGGCGATGAGTCTTTCCAGTACGCCTGGCCGGTCCGGTGGTTTCCTCAATCTAGGAGGAGGTTCCCCCTTATCGTTCCCTGACATATCCCTAACCTAACAGTCAGCGTCAGCGGTAATCTATTAATGGCCCTATCTATATTCCAGCCGTTCGGCAGCAGATGTTGGTGCACGACGCGGATGGTGATATTACTATGCGAGAGACTTTTCACACTGTGGGCACTGCCTACCCCTTTTGTAACAAAAGGGTTGGGGGAAGTGCAAAGGTGGCACTTAACTACACTAATGCGCGACTAGGCACAGAATGCTCGGAATGCATAGTGTGCCAAGAATCACCTAGGGGCCGGTGACCTCGACGCCTCACGGAATCACGGGACTCAACGTTCGGCGGAGTATGTCGTACCGGCGGTCATTTGCAGCCACCGATAACTGCAAGCAACGCACACTTAGGAGATCCTTGATGTATATTATGCGGATGTTGGCTTTTCGGTGGCTGGAGAGCGACTGCCGACCCTACCGGCCAGCCCGTCTTTTATATGATTCGGCCGCTGCTGGCTAGCGGACCCTTGCCTCACCCCCGCGCCTTTCTTTATTTCTTTATAACTCTTATTGATTAACAAATATAATTGAATGTGTAATATTCTAACATCTATTTCTTACACTATTATGTACACAATAATTATTTTACATTCTAAAAGGTTTTAAACCTTGTATTTTACAATTTTTAGGCTGAGAACCCCGCCCCGCACCTCAGCACTATATAAATATAAAACGTCGTGGCACGGTACGCGTAGCCTCATTTGCTCCGCGGCCGCGTCACTATAACATGCCTTGTTGATGTTATAATTATCTTTTTTACAAGAAAGGTAATTTATAAGAATGGCAATATGTAAGAAAGGTAATATACAATAAAGGTGATATGCAACAAAGGTAAATTAGATATAAGAGTAAAATTTACATTTTTAAAATCTATGCTAACTCTCGCTATTTATTCGGTGTCTTTATTGGGAGAGTTATTGCATAGTTACAACCATACCGCCTGTGGCATCGCTTCCGAGCGGTAGCATCCAGGTAGTCCGCGCTTTCGTTCCTGTACGGTAGTGCTCTCCCGCTCTCGCGTCTCCGCTGTCCCGCTCGCGCTGTGCAGCGCCGACGCAGTGCTTAGTCCGCCGGCGGCATCGTTCTCGGACGGTCGCCTCCTGGTGGTCCGCGCTCCCGTACAGTGCGGTAGTGCTGTCTCGCTCTCACGCGCCTCCGCTGTCCTGCTCACGCGGAACAGCGTCGAGGCTGCCGGTGAGTCACTTCTCGCTACAGCTCTTACCCCCCTGTCTTCGGGCAGGGAGGTCTGACTGACCTTCGATTTCATTTTCATTTTTCATTTTCTTTTCAAATTTTTTGTCTGTCTCCTTTATTTTCTTGTGTTCTTGCATTACTATTACGTGCATAGTGTGTTGTAGTACGTCTCGCGTTCTAGTCCCTGTTCTACCGAGAGCAGGGACCCGTCCTCATCTTTACTTAGCTTAGCTCACTCAACAAAATGGCCAACTCCAGCTTCACTGAGTCCCTAGCCGCCCTCATTACCCAATACGGGTTAAATGGCAATGAGACGGTCCTCGCCGCCGTCACCACCATCGCCGCCCAGGCTCCCCTCCCTGCCCCTCAGGCACACCTTCCGCCGCCAGTAGTACAGTCATACCTCGAAACAAGGAACTCATTTGCCCCACTCGAATCTGCCCCCTTAGAAATGGAGTACGCATGCTTCGAATCCTCGGCGCCGACCTCCCGGAAGAGGGCCGCCACTACCTCAGACTCCGGTTCATCGGAGTCCTCTGACTCCGACGGAACCGGGGAGTCCAACTTCACCACAGTCACCTCCAAGCGCAACGGAAAGCGCGCCGCGATAAAACGCACCCCCTCTACTTCAGCGGCCCCTGCCGCTCCTACAACCTCCGCAGCCCTCGACGCTGCCCCCGTCCCACTGATGTCACTAGACATCCCCACACCATCCAAACCAGCCTCTCGTTGTGCTCCAGTACTAGCGAAGAAGCAAGTCCCGCCCCCTGTCTTCCTAAGAGACAAGGCTAAGTTCACCCACTTATCTAAGACCAGCTACGACGCAGGTATTAAATACGATCATGCCGTCAACCTCGGGGAGGCGATCAAAATCATCCCAAGCTCGATCGAGGACTTCCGCGCAATCACCCGGCTATTCACAGCCGAAAGGGTCTCTTACCACACGTACGCTCTCCCTGAAGAGCGTAAAGTCAGGGCCGTCATCCGAGGCGTCCCATTCGAATTCTCTAACGAGGAAATCCTTGAGGACCTTAAGTCCCAAGGTTTCCCCGTAGAGGCAGTGCACAAAATGCACAACCGAACGGGCAAGAGATACAACCTTGCCCTAGTAATCCTGACAAACGTGCCGGAGGCTAAAGCCATCTTCCGGCAGGTGCGCACAGTGTGCAGTCTGTCAAGGGTGAAGGTAGAGCCCCCACATAGGCCCGGTTTCCCAGCGCAGTGCCACCGCTGCCAACTTTATGGTCACGCGGCGGCCAACTGCTCCGCCCCACCCAGGAGCGTGAAGTGCCTGGAACCACACAACACGAAAGAGTGTCCCCGGCCCAAAGAAGCCGAATCCCCGCCCGCCTGTGTCCTGTGCAACCAGACAGGACACCCGGCGAACTACAAGGGTTGCCCAAGCGCACCTCAACCTCGCCCCATTAGGAAAGCTCCACCGCCGGTGAATGACCGCTCATTCCCGGCCCTCCAACAACGGCCCCGTCAGGGCCCTTTTCAGCCTATCCAGGGCTTCCCTCGACCCTCTCAGGGTCCCCCTAGGCCCCCTCAGGGTCCCCCTAGGCCCCCTCAGGGCATAATTCGGCCCCCTCCGGGCTTCTCCAAGCCAATGCAGCCTCCAGTCTTTCCCTGGGGGCCCAAAAAGGCAGACCCACCGCGGACAACCTCGTACGCACACGAGGCAGAGCCCACACCCGACGACTACAACACGCTATATTCCGCGATTAGGAATATCGATGTTAGGGAGATCACCGTTATAGCACGCAAACTGCGCGCGGCGAAGTCCCCTCAAGAGCGTCTCCTCGCTCTTGCTGAACACAACGATCTTCTGCTAGCGTTGTAAGTTAAGTTAACTTAATTAACTTAACTCCAATGTCTGAGCAAATTAACCGACCAAGATCCCACGGTCGTATCAAACCTAAGGGTTTATCGCTTGTATCATTTAATATTCGCGGCTTGCGAAATAACCTCCCAGAGCTTAAGCTCTTTCTTCGAAATCGTGAAGTCGATTTCCTCCTCCTACAGGAAACTAATCTCAAAGCTAAGGACACTAGAGGCCTTTCTATTAAAAACTTCTCTCTTGTTCGTAATGACAGACCCAACCGCCGAGGCGGCGGAACGGCCATCTATTACAAGAAGACACTTCATTGCTCGCCCATTTCTACTCCGCAGCTTACCAACATGGAAGCCACGGTATGCAGGCTAGCTATGACTGGACATCAGTCCATCCTCATAGCCTCCTGTTACATCCCTTCAGGAACCTATCCCCTCAAAAAAGATTTTGAGGCCATTTTATCCTTGGGCAATTCATTCATTATGTTTGGAGATTTTAACTCCAAGCATACTGAATGGACATGCCGTACTACGTCCCCTAGTGGCAAGATACTGCTCGATATCACGCAGTCTCTTGATATTACCGTCCATAGTCCTCTCGGTGTTACTCACTTTCCCGATAACACCGATCACGCACCCGATGTGTTAGATTTTGCGTTACTCCAAGGAGTTTCTCTCAACCTCAGAGCAATCGAGACACTAGACGATCTAGGATCAGATCACCGACCGGTCTCCCTCATTCTTGGCCATCACCCACCTCCCCCAACACACACGAAAACCTTCACTAACTGGAAGGGATTTAAGGAGTCCCTAGCTAAAGATCTGGACTCACAGGATTCTACCATCTCCATACCGTCGGACTTAGACAGTCCCGAAAAAATCGACACCGCGGTCGATTCACTCTCCACCCTTATTAAATCCTCCCTTAAGGAGAACGAAAGGGTCGTCCCGGTTGCTAACAATAGTGGGCTTCCCCTACATATTAGCAACCTATTAAAAGCCAAAAAAGCTGCTTTCCGGAGAGCAGCAAAATATCCCACCCCCGAATATAGGCGCGCGGCCAATCGTCTTCGACGAAAACTCCGCTTCCGCCTCTCTGAATTTCAAGATCTCGAAAAGAGTAAGCTCATGGAGTATATCTCTCCATATCACACAGCGTACTATCAGATGGCTAGAGCCCTCCGCATAGACGCTATCACCCACACTCCCCCTCTGTCCCGTCCCGACGGCACGGTTGCCTTCGAGGACGAAGAAAAGGCTGAGTGCTTTGCAGATAGCATTGCCGCTCAATGCTCTCCTGGTTCTCAACCCGTCGACCCCTCACACGTCCAGGCAGTGGAGGATGAGGTCCGCCGCCGGAACTCACCCCCTACGGCCTCCGAACCTATCTCTGTGTCCAATGATGAGATTTCATCCCTCATCAAAGGACTTAAGCCTAAAAAGGCTCCGGGCGCGGATGGCATCTCCAACCAAGCCCTAAAACACTTTCCCGAGCAGGTGTTAACCTTTTTATCTATAATCTTCAACGCCTGCTTCAACCTTAGTTATTTTCCCACTACGTGGAAAGAGGCAACTGTGATTGGAATTTCCAAGCCAGGCAAGCCTCTCAACCTCCCCTCCAGCCATCGCCCCATTAGCCTCCTCAAGGCAATGGGCAAGCTCTTCGAAAGAGTCATCCAAACTCGTTTGAGGCGCTATCTGTTTCCCACAGACGGCGACCCTCTTATCATTCCCCATCAATTCGGTTTCCGAGCCAAACACTCATGTCCCCAACAAGTCCACCGCATTGTGGAATATATCCTCAGCGGTTTCTATCCTCGTCGTCATAAGACCATCGCGGTCTTTTTCGATATAGCTAAAGCTTTCGATAGAGTCTGGCACACAGGCCTCATCTACAAGCTCTATAAAATAGGTCTCCCCGATCGTCTAGTTCGTCTCGTGGCCTCATACTTAAAACATCGTACCTTTCGTTTTAGACACGAAGGCACGCTATCCTCACAGCGAACGATCAAGGCTGGTGTCCCTCAGGGCTCAGTACTTGCTCCTCTGCTGTACATCCTGTTCACCAACGACATTCCCATCCCGTCGAAAGGTGTTCAACTCTCCCTCTTTGCAGACGACACTGCCATCTACTGCAAAGGTGTCTCACTACCCTTCATACGGAACAAGATCCAAAAGTCAGTTGATGACCTAGGAGCTTGGTTCAAAAAATGGCGCATCGATGTGAACCCGGAGAAGAGCTCCGCCGTTCATTTCGATTACAAACGACGCCGTCTCAAAAACACTCCACCAATACGTATGCTAGGGACCCCTGTCCCCTGGCATACGTCCGCCAAATATTTAGCTGTCACTCTAGACACAGGGCTCACTTTCAGGCCCCACGTCAAAAGAGTAACCCGTCACGCACGATTTTATCTGAGTAGGCTCAATAGTATGTTGGGCCGACACAGTAAAATGTCCCTCCGAAACAAGCGCACCCTTTACAAGGTCTGTATACGAACCGTCATGTCCTACGCGGGCCCCGTCTTTGCCCACGCAAACCCTAATATTTTAAATGAACTCCAAATAGTTCAGAACCTCTTCTGTCGTCGAGCTGCGAACGCACCTTGGTACGTCCGTAATGCCGACCTTTATCGGGCCTTAGAGCTCCCAACAATTCAACAATTCCTTAAAAAACTCTCTGAGAACTTCTTCAAAGCCTCAGAGTCGCACCCAAACAATTTAATTCGTGAGGCGGCTTCTTATGCAGCCCCACCCCCTCTCGCTATCGTGTCCGCAGGCCGAGAAACTCTCTCTCGGACCCGCCTAATAAACTGTCAAACGACCTGAACTGCCTCCTGGCGACTCAGGTCAACTCTTATTAGTTTAAATTATTGTATTAACCAACATTAATCTGCCTTCGTAGTCACTCCCTCAGCGGCTCTTAGCCGCCTGCGCCCTCTTTTCCCAAAAGAGGGTCGCTCATGATAAGGCACAATAGAGCTTAATCAGCCGGCTGCCTGTCCCCAATGACGGTTTTTAGAGGGTATCACTTAGGGTCCCCGGTAGGACAGTGAGCCCCTCATAACCACGATAGACAGGCTATCGTGGTATGCGTAATGCATATTCCGTAATAATTAAGACTAAAGGATCATACAAGAAAGGGGTATGAAAGTGAACGCAAGTAAGACGAAAATTATGGTTTTTGAAAGAGATGAAAGTAAAACGATATGTGAAATAAGAATAGAATGGGAGTTGATCGAGCAAGTAGATGAGTTTGTATATTTGGGGTGCGTATTTAGCAGGGATGGGAGATATGATAAGGATATAGAACGACGAGTGAACGCAGGAAACAGAGTAAATGGGGCCTTGCACTCTATTGTGAAGAGTCAAAATGTGTCAAAAAAGGCACGTATGGCAATTCACAATGCTGTGTTGGTCCCTACTTTAACGTATGGTAGTGAAAGTTGGGTATGGCAGAAGAAGCACGAGAGTAAAATAAATGCAGTAGAAATGCGGTCGTTAAGGAGTATGTTAGGGCTGAATCTGAATGACAGGGTGAAAAATTGTGTGATAAGAGAAGAGTGTGGTTTGCAAGATGATGTTGTGACCAGGATTAAGAAAGGAATGCTTCGGTGGTTTGGTCATGTGGAAAGAATGGATGAGGAAAGAGTGACAAAGAAAATTTATGTTGCAGAAGTGAATGGCAGAGTCGGAAAGGGACGTCCTAGGCGAAAATTTATCGACCAAATTGGCGATTTATTGAAAACGGGCCAAATTAGGAGTACCCTTAACCGACGAGCATGCATGCGTAGGTGTATGGATGTGAAGGAGGCGAGAGAGGTGTGTCAGGATCGTGCCAAATGGAAGTCTGTAGTCTCTGCCTACCCCTCTGGGTGACAGGCGTGAGTGTTTATGTTATGTTAATTAAGACTACGGCTGTTTTTCCGTATTGTTGTGTGCACCCTCGCTAGTTATCGAACCGCGACGGTCGCAACCCCCGTGGCTCCGCCCACCGTCCCTGGGTTGCTCAACCAGCGCTGGTTATACTAAGCATGTATTTCGTCGTTTGCGTCGTGCATAGTGTAAAATAAGGGTTTTATGAATGATTAATGTTTGAAATAATAAAGATAAGCTATTTCTATTACCTGGAATGTATAAAAACATTGTAAAGGATGTTTTACTACTAAAATAAAAGAAATTTGTAAGTTTCCCTTAGAAAAGGTTGCTCTGCGATCTGATTGGTCGACAGAAATCATTAGTGCCGTGTTCAAATTCGTTTGAACACGGCACTAATGATCGTCGTGTGCAAAATTTAACCATTTTGATTGGTCGAAATTGCCTATAAAAAAGAGGCGTTTTTTGTGGTAAAACGAGTCAAAACAGTTCCGTTTGCGCGCCGCCCCCGAGCGGTCGTTGATGGTCGTCTACATGTACCTGGGCACATGCAGGTATCGGGCCTCGGGGTATACCCCATTGCCCGGATACTCCTCATGCCCCATAACTATGGGGTAGTCATTTTTGCCTATTCTTGGCGTGGGTGGCGCTACGTTTTGTAACGTAGCCGGATAAGAATTTGTTCCCGTAGTTCACCGACTATGGGAAAAGGAGGTTATCTATAGAGGTTTTCTAGGTATGTCTAAGTTGGCCTTTCAGCGGCATTGTGGGTTGTTACTCAACTCTCTAATCACATATAGAGAGGAGTTCTCTTGGAAGGGGTCGCCCGTCCGGTGGCCGAGTGTGCAACGGCGCAAAGCCGTTGAGGTGTTCGTGTGGCCCGTTGTCGGCGCGGTCGAACATGCCACGCGCTAGCCGGGCCACAAAGTCGGTGATGGTCTCGACTTTCAGATCGGCCGCTATGACGTCATTCCGGACGTAACGACCTGCTCCGACAATCGTCCTTAATGACAGGTTCTGCTGAGCCTGTAGTCGCCGCCTCAGAGGGTCGCTCAGAAGCACGTACCAGGCCGGAGCAGCGTAGGTGGTAATGGTCCGGATATACATCTTGTATATCCGGAGCTTGGTCTTTATCTGTAGTTTGGATGCCAGGACCGCACGAAGCATCCGGCACCCGAGGTATGTCACGGCCTTCTCGTACGCGATCTTCTGGCCGTCGAGAGTTAGCGGTGGTGGTAGGTTTCTGAGACGACGAGTGAGCAGAGCGGTCGTCTTACCAACGTTGACGACCATACTCCACTCGTTCAGCCATGGTGGCAACAGGTCCAGCAGACTCTGCATTTTGGCAGTGGCTATATGGGCTCTTCTGGACGAGGTGAAATAGGCGCTATCGTCCGCATATAGCGCCAGCTTAACATCGTCCTCCCATTCTTGCAGCCTGCCTGCCAATGTTGGTATGTCGTTAGTGTAAGCCGCATGCAGGACTGGAGACAGACAACTGCCCTGTGGGATGCCGGCACTGATGGTTCTTGTTGCGGACTCGGCATCCTCTACGCAGACGTAGAACTTCCCGTCTTCCAGGAAAGACGCCATTAACCGCAACATAGCAGGGGGGACACTGGTCTGCTCGTGTAGTTTATATAGTAATCCTGAGTGCCACACCCGGTCGAACGCTTTCTCGATATCGAGAAAGACGCCCAACGATATGCGGCCACGATTGTACTCTGCCGCAAGCAGGTGCAGCACTCTAGTCAACTGTGTGACTGTAGAGTGACCCCTCCTGAATCCGTGCTGCTCCGCCCGAAGTTGAATGCACGGACGGAGACGTCTTAGCAGCAATCTTTCAAACAGTTTAGCTATGTGCGGTAATAGCGTAATCGGCCTATAGCTGGCAGCTCTACGCCTGTCCTTCCCGGGTTTCGGCAAGACGATAATTTTGCCTTTCTTCCATTCCTCCGGGAAGTGGGATATCCGCAGTATCCCATTGTAGAGTCGACCAATCTCTACTAGGACTTTATAGGGCAGCTGTCGGAGTGCAGCGTTGGTAATCCCGTCGTGTCCGGGCGCCTTCCTCGGTTGCGGGCAGGTTACTGTCCTCCGCAGTTCGGCGGGGGAAATGAACCACTCTCCTGCAAGAGGCGGCACAGGTGACGACAGGAACTTCTGTACGCGACTTTCCTTTATGGCATGAAGCTCCATGAACTCCGTACTTGCAGGATTCGGCATAAATTGCTCCTCGAAGTGCTCTCCTAGGATATCCGCTCTGCCCTTGGCATCGTAGCAGCGTTCGCCCGCACTGTTGGTCAGCGGGCAAACGGGAGGTCTGGTTTTGGTTAACTGCCGGTTCAGTTTGTAGAGCGACGCGTTTTGCTCGTCCGCCTTCCATATGCGCCGCTCCCAGGTCTCTCCTCTGTAGGCCTGGACTGCAACCGACAGTTCCTCCGATAAGGTGTTTAGCTGTGCTTTCAGTCTTGGGCAGCGAGTACGTGCCCAGAGCTTCCTTAGCGCTCTTTTGCGCTTGATCTGCACGCTTATCTCACGCGGCAGATCGTCACGCCTTTGTGTAATCGGAACGATCGTAGAGGCCGCGTGGAGAGCCTCCTGGATGTTTTTGGTAATTCTAGTAGCAGCGGCCTCTACGTCGTCCGCTGTACTTATAGGTTGATAGACTGGAGGTCTCGCCTGCAGATGTTGTGAGTAGAGCCTCCAGTCGATGCGTGTCTTAAATGCTCTGGGCGGCGTAGTCACAGCCTTGGTGCCAAAGGTTATCAGAATCGGGAGGTGCTGTGAACTCAGGTCGTATAGCACCTCTACCACTACTGGGTAGTTGATGTTCCTGGAGAGCACGATGTCTAATACATCCGGGTGTTGTCCCGGGTCTGTCGGAACGTTGGTTGGTTCTTCGGGACCTAAGACGTCATAGTTGTTTTTCTCAGCGTCTTCGTATAGTGCATGACCCGGCGGGGTGATCACCCTGGACCCCCACGCCGGGTGTTTGGCGTTTAGGTCCCCGGCGATTATAGTAGGTGTTTCGCTTTCCATCACCGTCCGGATGTCTGAGGAGCAGAATGGAGTCCCTGGCGGGCGGTATGCTGCGTAGATCCTTAGTTCCTCGCCCGCCGCCTCCATTCTTATGCCAATAGAGCGCATAGTCTGATAAGGTGGTAGTTCCAGCTCTTGGTGGACGATGTCCCTCCTCACTAGAACCGCCGTCCCTCTGTAGGCGGCTCCTTGAGGGGTGACCTCGTCCTTTCTGTATAGGTGGTAATTTGGCAGCTTGATATGCGTCTTAGGATTTAATTTTGTCTCTCCCAGCAATATGATGTGCAAGTGCTGTTGCTGGGCGACTGTGCGGAGTTCATGCA
This sequence comes from Parnassius smintheus behrii, assembly GCA_036936625.1. Taxonomy (NCBI): domain Eukaryota; kingdom Metazoa; phylum Arthropoda; class Insecta; order Lepidoptera; family Papilionidae; genus Parnassius; species Parnassius smintheus. Next base: position 20,592,115 of record JAUPFT010000022.1, read on the forward strand.
ACTTCTGCTGTATTCCGCCCGGGTTCCAATAGAGGAGGCGCAGATTACTCTCCTCCGTAATGCCGGGCTAGTAGGTTTGCCAGCGCCTTCATGATCGCCGTAACTGGATCTGTCCCGGTTCTAATATCTGCCAGGACTTGTGTCCGGACCTCGATGGCAATACCAACTAAGCGTTGTATTGCATCTGCTGTCTCGAGGCCGGTGGTTGGTGTTTTCCTATATGAAGGCGTTGGCAATTGACTCGGGTGTGGATATTCCTGGGCCTGCCCTCTTGGCTTATTGGTAGAGCGCGCTCTAGCTGTAGAGCGGGCTCTACGTTCTGGTAGTGCTCTTTCTGGCACTCTGCCCATGCTCTTGGTCGACTCCCGAGTAATCTGCGCCTGTGAGGCTACTGGTCCAGATGGTGTCGGGGTAGAGGTGACAGCCTGAGGAGGCTGCGACTTCTTCCTGCTCCTCTCCCGCCTCCTCTTCTTGGAGGGTTGCCGTTCTGTGGCAGGATTGGCGGGGGGCTGTAGAGTCGCCCCGGTGGTTGCCCTTGTCTCTGTGGGTTCCACCGTTTCCTTAGGTGTTACGGGTGGGGGGGGGGGGCTGGTTGTCTGTCCTTCCCTGTGATGGTAACCCACCCGTCTTGCTGGATGGTGACAGCTTTTGGGCGACTCTGTGGGATCTTTTTAGGGTCCTCCGGGAGTAGCCCCGGCAAAGTAATCCTCTGCCTCTTAGCAGTCCTCCTCAGGACTAGGCAGCGGCGGTCGTTAGCCGTGTGGTTTTTGCCACAATTGGCATACTTGGGTTCCTCCTCCCTACCCCGAGGGCAAAGGCTCGCAATGTGCTCCCCGGCACAGCGCACACACCTCACTGGCCTGAAGCAGTTGGCGGAGGCGTGCCCGAAGGCCTGGCATCGGTGGCATTGAGCCGGTCCTACTTTTCTCTGCCAGGCCTCGATGACGACCCCTCTCATAAAGAGGAGTTCGTCGACATTGTATAAATTCTGGAGCTGCTCCAGGCTCAGGTGATCTAGTTGGGCAAAGTAGATGCAGCCAGGTCTGCCTCTACGTGGTGGGATTGCCTTAACGTATTTGATGGGGAAGCCTTTTGCCCTTATGGCCTCCTCTATTGTTTTAGTATCCGTGCCCATTGGTAGACCCCGGATGCCCACTTTAGTGGGCTTGTCCTCCTCCGGGGTATAGCAGTACTATGACAGCGTTGGTGTTTCCTTGGTTAACTCCACCATATAGCGCTGAACTGTACGGAATTCATTGGCGCTTTGCGGCGTGAACCGTACGCCTTTCCCGAACGGAAGGGCATTCAAAGGGTGGTCCAACATTCTGTTGAGCTCCTTAAAATGCCTCGTCCAATCCGGTAGGCATTCAGCCACTATAGGTGGGTATCTGGTCTTCTCCTGGTCGACAGGCTTATCAGTAGGCACTGCCGCCGGTTGTGGCCGTGGTACTGCTGGTGCAGCTACCATATGGGCATAGCTGGTAGATGGTCGTTGACCATCGTCCTGCGGTAGCCCGGACGGGTTTGATGTTGCCACCGGCGACGATTGGCCGGCGGATGCTGCCAGGGTTGCGTAGGTAGTCGACCCCCAGCTGTAGGATTCCTCGCCCCCCTGCTCATACTGGGCCGAATCGTGGCTTCGCCGATCCGGTGATATAGAGCGAGGGGTGGGTTGTGGTGGAGAAGGTGTTTTCGGTGGTGATCTCAGCACCTTCTTCTACGTCATCACCTGGTGGTATGCTTCATCTTCTGATGAGGATGGTGGGTCATCGGATGACAGCTGGGAGCCTATCCGTTGCCTCTTCTCATATAGGGAGGCTTCGGTTTCCGGTGGTGTATGTCGTCTAGCCGTTTTCTTAGCCCGCTGCTGTTGGGGCGACGGTTCCTGCCTGACCGTGTGCTCAGACACGGCTGGCGTGAGCGCGACGCCCAGTGCAGGCTCCTTCCGCGGCGAGACGGGTTTCCTCATTGGGATCTGGGAGAATGATGGCACCGTTCTGGTGCGCTCTGGGTTCGCCAGATCCCTGATTATTAGTGGTCTCTCCAACACTCCTTTCTTATCCGTTGGTATTTTAGACTTTGGGGGTGGTTCCCCCTTGTCCCTACCCGACATGATAAGGTATAACCTAACCTGTCAGTTGTAATCTGAAGGCCCTATCTATATATGATGGTGATAGTAAGCGGCTTTCCTCACTATGGGCACTGCCTACCCCTTTTGCAAACAAAAGGGTTGGGGGAAGTGCGACGGTGGCACTTTAATGCGCGACTAGGCAGGAGACAGGATGCACGGAACGCATAAAGTGCTAAGAATCACCTAGGGACCGGTGACCTCGACGCCTCACGGAATCACGGGACTCAGCGTTCGGCGGATTATGTCGTACCGGCGGTCATTTGCAGCCACTGCTAACTACAAACAACGCACACCTAGGAGATCCTTGATAGATATCCCCGAGCGGTCGTGCATACAGTTCTTTCGCGCCTCCGACCCTTCGGTAGCGCAACCGCTTGCCCGCGCGCCCCGCTCTCCCCGGCTAACACCGGCCGAGCAGACGCCGTTGGTGGGTAACTTTGTTTTTCGCATCGTTCTTGCCCCCTTGCTCCGGCGGGGAGGCTTGAGCGCGCTTCGCTTGTTTTGTTTTTTTATTATTTTTAATTTTTTTGTTATTGTTTTTGTTACACTGTTACTTGTTGTATATACTGTTCTTAGAAGATCGTCTCTTGCTCTTCTCAGAGCGAGCCCTTGTTCTTTTCAGAACATAGGGACCCCAGCTTCTGGGAATAGATCGTCAGTCCTCCCCATCTGCCCCCAAGGCCCTGTTCTTCTCAGAACAGGGACCTCTAGTTTTCATAGAATAATCTTCCATAGACATAAGCTCACTCATGAGCCAAGTTGCGGCCACTATCGTACAAATGATCCAAGCCGCAGGAATACCCACAACCGCCCAAATTGACGAGACCCTTCTCGCCAAAGCCATTTTCCCCCCCGCTGCCTCTAAGCATGTGTACCCCCGCTGGCCGTCGCGGCTTTCCTCGCGACCCAAGCAGCTGCCCCGCAGTCCGACTCGCCCGCGTCCCCCGACTCCGATATGGAGCACTCGGACACCACGTCCGTTACCTCATCCTCCCGGAAGAGGACCGCCCTCAGCTCCACCGGCTCCTCGGATTCTTCCGACTCCGAAGGAAACATAACCGACTCAGCCCAATTCACGCTAGTGAAATCAAAGCGCGGCCTGAAACGCGCTGCCACTTCTCGCACTCCCCCCGCCTCAGCGGCCGCCACCGCCGGCGCCCGCACACCCTCCGCCGCTGCCTCTACCTCCGCAGCTCCCATCGTTGCCTCTACTTCCGCAGCCCCAAACGCTGCCGCCTCACAGTCGAAAGACAATACCGCCAAGCCAGCAACCCTCTGCGCTCCCAAATTGACTAAAAACCAAGTCCCGCCCCCTGTCTTTCTCAGAGACAAGGCCAAATTCACTCAAATATCCAAAACCCTTTACGATAAGGGTTTTAAATATGACCAAGCCACCAATGTCGGCGAGGCCATTAAAATAGTGCCGGCGTCTATAGAAGACTTCCGAAATATAACCCGCCTATTCACGGCCGAGCGTGTGTCCTACCACACATACGCCCTCGCCGAAGAAAGAAAAGTCAAGTCAGTTCTCCACGGAGTTCCCTATGAACTCGCAAACGAGGACATTCTGGAAGACCTTAAATCCCAAGGCTTCCCCATAGAAGCTGTGCATAAAATGCACAGCAGCTGGGGCGAAAGGTTTAACCTCGCCCTCCTCGTTCTCACCAATGTGCCGGAGGCGAAGGCCATCTTCCGCGAGGTACGCACTGTGTGCGGCCCGTCGGGTGTTAAGGTCGAAGCCCCACACCGGCGCGGTTACCCAGCGCAGTGCCACTGCTGCCAACTCTATGGACACGCGGCAGCCAACTGCTCAGCTCCACCCAGGTGCATTAAGTGCCTAGAACCCCATCACTCGAAAGAGTGCCCACGGCCCAAAAACGCCGAATCCCCACCCTCATTTTTTTTTATAGGATAGGGTGACAAACGAGCACACAGTCCACCTGATGGTAAGTGGTTACTGTGGCCCATAGACATCTACATCTGTCCTCGATTACGAATCAAAATGCAGATACGTTGTCACCCGTGAGGACTAAGATGGAATGCCTCGTTTCCAGTAAAAAGGGTCTCCGGTTCTCTACACTCACCATACGAAATACAGCAGCATTAAGCTACTATTTCACGCTGGTATTCTGTGAGAGCGTGGTCCTTCCCCGGTCGAGCCGACCCATTCGTGCTACAACTATACTACTAATATAACTGTAGCATGGCTCTACCACGTACAAAATGTGTCATGTGTCCTTTGCGGACAAACAGGCCATCCGGCCAATTTTAGAGGTTGCCCTCGCGCTCTTCGCCCACCTCCGAGCCGCAAAGCTCCACCTCAGGTCAATGACCGAACCTTTCCGGCTCTTGTAAGCCGCAAGCCCAGCCAGGGCCAGCCCCTACCTCAGCCCCCTCAGGGCTCATCTCAGCCCACACAGGGCATCTACCGGCCCCACAGGGCCCCTATCGGCCACCTCAGGGCCCAGGGGCCGACCCCTTATGAGCCTTCCGCTCTCTCAGCCTGCGCCGCTTCCAATAAACCCCTGGTTCTAAAAGGAATCAAATATCCCGCGGCCCTCCGCCGACCCACAAAAACAGACACTCTGTAGTAGAATCTCTAAACCTAGTGTATAACACTCTCAATAGGATCAATTTAGATGAAATCCTTATCCTTGCGCGTAAACTGCGCACAGCTCAGTCCCCTCAGGACCGTCTCCTTGCTCTTACTGAGCACATCAACCATCTAAGGTCTTTGTAATTAAACTATGCCGGAGCCCTCTGCTCCCGCAATATCTCACGGTCGTATCAAACCAAAGGGTTTGTCGCTTGTTTCATTCAATATCCGCGGTCTGCGAAATAACCTCCCAGAGCTTAGGCTATTTCTTCGAGATCGCGAAGCCGATGTCCTCCTCCTACAGGAGACCCATCTCAGCCCCAAGGTCTCTAAAGGCCTTACTGTTAAAAATTATTCACTTCTACGTAACGATAGACCCGACCGCAAAGGCGGCGGTACTGCCATCTATTACAAAAAGTCCCTTCATTGCTCCCACATATCTACTCCGTCGCTTACCAGTATGGAAGCCACTATCACTAGATTAGCTATGACTGGACACCAGTCGATGATTATAGCCTCTTACTATATCCCTAGCGGAACCCTCGTCGTTAAGAGTGATTTCGAAGCCATCCTTGCATTAGGCCACTCAGTCATTATGTTTGGAGACTTTAACTCCAAGCATACTGAATGGATCTGCCGCACTACTACCAGTAGTGGCAGGGTGCTGCTCAATATCACTCAGTCTCTCGACCTGACTGTCTACAGCCCCCTCACTGCCACCCACTATCCCGACATTGTTACCTACGCGCCTGATGTGCTAGATTTTGCTCTAGTTAAAGGAGTTTTCCTTAACCTTAGAGCAATCGAGTCTCTCGATGATCTAGGATCCGACCACCGTCCTGTATCCCTCCTTCTTGGCCATCAGCCATCTCCAACTCCCACTTCCAAGAATCTCATGGAGAAAATCTCTCCCTCCCACACAGCGTACTACCGGATGGCGAGAGCACTCCAGATAGACGCTATAACCCATACTCCCCCTCTGTCACGTCCCGACGGCTCCATTGCCTTCGAAGACGAAGAAAAGGCTGAGTGCTTCGCTGACAGCGTCGCCGCTCAATGCTCTCCTAGCTCACAACCCACCGACCCCTTACACATCCAACTAGTGGAGGACGAGGTCCCTACCGCCTCTGACCCTATCACTGTGTCCAAAGATGAGATTTCATCTACCATCAAAGGACTTAAGCCCAAAAAAGCACCGGGTGTGGATGGTATCTCCAACCAAGGCCTCAAACATTTCCCGGAGCAGGCAATCGCCTTACTGGCCATTATCTTTAACGCCTGCTTCGAATTCAGTTACTTTCCCACCTCTTGGAAAGAGGCAACTGTCATTGGCATTCCCAAGCCAGGCAAACCTCACCACCTCCCCTCCAATCACCGTCCCTTTAGCCTCCTCAAGGCCATGGGCAAACTTTTCGAACGAATCATTCTCGTGCGCTTGAGGCGCCATTTGTTTCCCACAGACGGCGACCCTCTTGTCATCCCACAACAATTCGGGTTTCGAGCCAAACACTCGTGCCCCCAACAAGTTCACCGCATAGTAGAATACATCCTCAGCGGTTTTTGCCCTCGCTGTCAAAAAACCATCGCGGTCTTCTTTGACATTGCCAAGGCATTCGACAGAGTCTGGCACGAGGGCCTTATCTACAAACTGTACGACTTAGGCCTCCCGGACCGTCTCGTTCGCCTTGTAGCCTCGTATCTGATAGATCGTACCTTTCGTTTTAGACACGAAGGCACGCTATCCTCTACCCGTCAAATAAAAGCCGGTGTCCCTCAAGGCTCTGTGCTTGCTCCCCTCCTATACATACTATTCACCAACGACATCCCTATCCCGTCGAATGGTGTTAAACTAGCCCTCTTTGCAGATGACACAGCCCTTTACTCTAAAGGCAACTCACTACCACAGATTCGGAACAAGATCCATAAGTCAGTAAGCGACTTAGGAGCTTGGTTCCAAAAATGGCGTATCGAAGTAAACCGGGAAAAGCTCTGTGGTTTGTTTCAAATATAAATGACGTCGTCTCACCACCACTCCGCCAATCAGGATGTTAGGAACCCCTGTCCCATGGCAAACTAAAGCCAAATACCTAGGCGTCATCCTTGATGCAAGGCTCACTTTCGAGCCCCATATCAAGAAGGTTACTCGCACCGCACGTTTTTACATGGGTAGGCTCAACAGCGTGTTGGGCAGACATAGAAAAATGTCCCTCCGCAACAAGCGAACCCTATATAAGGTCTGTATACGACCTGTCATGACCTACGCGGCCTCCATTTTCGCACATGCTAAGCCCAAAGCTATAAATGAACTTCAAATAGTTCAAAATCTATTCTGTCTTAGGGCCACTAACTCGCCCTATTATGTCCGTAATGCCGACCTACATCGAGACTTAGAGCTCCCAACAATCCAGCAGTTCCTTAAATCACTCTCTGAGAGGTTTTTCAAAGCCTCAGAGTCCCACCCAAATCATCTCATTCGTGAGACAGCTGCCTATGCAGCCCCTATCCACACTCGCTATAGTGTGCGCAGACCGAGAAACTCTCTCTCGGACCCCCCCCCCCAACAAGCTTTCGGCTGACCTGAACTGCCTCCTGGCGGCTCAGGCCGAGCCTACATAACACATCCCTTAATCTGCCTTAGTTAGGCACTCTTCTAAGCGGCTTTTCGCCGCTTGCGCCCTCCTTTCTGCCAAGGAGGGTCGCGTTCGTATACGGCTTAGAGATCTCTAGTCAGATCGTTAAGCCAATTCCTAAAAGGTTGGGTTTAGTGGGTAAAAGTCACCACATAACCACGCAGCCGGCTGCATGGTATGTTATGAGCATTCCCAACCTCCCTGCCCCGCTTTCCGGAGGGTTGCCCATATTTGCTTCGGGCGCAAAAAAATGTGGTAAAACATTCCAAATCCGGCAATGTAAGAATAAAGCATCAAGAAAATAAATAAGAAGAAACTCTGAAGAAGTATTATTTGCTCATCTAACTGCAACTGCATGCTCTTCAGTTAACATCGCGCCAGCATAACTCGCTCCATTACTAACATTCTCACACACGAGCATCAACAGCAAGATAGCCCCATTGAAAACGGTTAGTACATACATACATACATAAACACTCACGCCTGTCACCCAGAGGGGTAGGCAGAGACTACGGACTTCCATTTGGCACGATCCTGACATACCTCTTTCGCCTCCTTTACATCCATATATCTACGCATACATGCTCGTCGGTTAAGGGTACTTCTAACGTGGCCCATTTTCAAAATATCGCCAATTTGGTCGATAAACTTTTTTCTAGGGCGTCCCTTTCCGACTCGGCCATTCACATCTGCCATATAAATTTGCTTTGTCACTCTTTCCTCATTCATTCTTTCTACGTGACCAAACCACCAAAGCATTCCTTTCTTAATCCTGGTCACAACATTATCTTGCATACCACATTTATCTCTTATCACGCAATTTCTCACCCTGTCATTCAGATTAAACCCTAGCATATTCCTTAAAGACCGCATTTCTACAGCATTTATTCTACTTTCGTGCTTCTTCTGCAACACCCAGCTTTCACTACCATACATTAAAGTAGGGACTAACACAGCATTATGAATTACCATACGTGCCTGTTTTGACACATTCTGGTTCTTCACAATAGAGTGTAGTGCCCCATTCACTCTATTCCCTGCATTTACTCGTCGTTCTATTTCCCTATCATATCTACCATCCCTGCTAAATACACATCCCAAATACACAAACTCATCCACTTGCTCAATTAACTCTCCTTCTATTCTTATTTCACATACCGTTTTGCTTTCTTCTCTTTCAAAAACCATCACTTTCGTCTTACTTGCGTTCACTTTCATTCCCCTTTCTTTCAATTCCCAGTTCATTAATGTAACCATCATCTGCAACTCTGCCGCCGATGACGCAAGTATGACTTGATCATCGGCATACAAAAGGCATTTGACGGTTAACTCGCCCATTCTTAACCCACATTCTTCATCTTTCAAAGTTTACAAACACCGGTCCATAAATAGGTTGAACAGCCAAGGGGAAGCTACACAGCCCTGTCTGACACCTTTTTGGATGCCAAACCAGTCCGAGTAGACCCCATTGATCCTGACACAAGCACTAGAGTCCCTATAAAGAGACCTTAATGCCTGTATCAAACCAGCGCTCAACCCATATGAGTTCAGTGTTTGCCATAACACATTCCTGTCCACTCTGTCATAAGCCTTTTCCAAGTCCATGAACGCACAAAAAACTTTCTGGTTTTTGGCCAAAAACTTCTCCGCAATCATGCGCATGGAAAAGACTTGATCTGTACACCCCATTCCCTTTCTAAAACCCGCTTGCACATCCCAAATTTTTCCATCAGTTTCTTTCATAACTCATTTAATTAACACCTTAGCATACAGTTTACCCACAATACTAAGCAAGCTGATACCGCGGTAGTTTTTGCAGTCCTGCTGTGACCCTTTTCCTTTATATATTGGTACTATAACTGCTTTACACCAGTCATCCGGTACCCGTTTTAATTCCTGCCACCACTCCCTCTCCAGCCCTTAGCATCTCGAGTGATACTCTATCATATCCAGCTGCCTTACCTGCTTTCATGCTTTTCATTGCTTTCATTATTTCATCTACACTTATCTCCATACCCCTTTCCACTTCTTTCGGAATTTCTAGTTCATTTAATTCATACGACTCTTCACTCATAAACACGCTTTCAAAGTATTCCTTCCATCTGTTTAAATTCGAAACTTTATCATTCAGAATACATCCATTCTCGTCTCTTATAGCATTTATTATAGGCTGTTTTGTATTTCCCCTGGCAGTTCTTACGAGTTTCCAGAACATTCTTATGTTAGCCTGGAAATTATCAGATATCCTTCTATCATTCTTATCCGTTCTTTCTTTCTTTTTCCTTTCAACAACTTCTTTTACTCTCTTATTTAGACGTCTAAATTCTGCCTTTTTTCTTTCAATCTCATCATTCATACCAGAAGAATTACCAGCTTTGGTTGCTAGTAAATCTAACCATGCTTTCTTCTTTGATTCAACTTCCACCCGTACCTCATCATCCCACCATAACGTATTACTTTTCCTTTCATTTGTTCTCTTACTTACACCACATACTTCGGTGGCGGTATCCACCAAACCTTTCTTAATATTATCCCACAGAGTATTCAAGTCTAAATCATTCATACACAACTCATTCAAACATCTAATATTTTCTCTCAGTCTACATTTATACTTCTCTATCACATCTTCATCTTGTAACTTCTCTATTCTTATACGCTGTAACGCAGTGGTAGATACAGATGTCCGATGCCGCCAACGCTTGAAAAGACCATTAATTCGACATAAGACCAAGTAATGATCCGTCCCTACGTTGGACCCCCGGTAAACCCTTGTATCTACGACTGCGCTCCTCATTCTTTCATCCACAATTACGAAATCTATCATGCTTCTATCATCACCTCTTTCCCATGTATACATGTGAATCTTCTTATGACGAAAACAAGTATTCGTCACAAAAAGATTCTTTTCCGCACATACGGTGAGGAGGTCTTCACCATTCTCATTTATACTTTCATCACCAAACGTTCCCAATATCCTTTTATAACCAGACCTCTTCACCCCAACCCTTCCATTAAAGTCTCCTAACATAATAATATTTTCATTTTCCTTACATTTTGTCAACACCATCCTTACCATGTCCCAAAACTGCTCTCGGATGTAAGTGGGCTTAGACATGTCTGGGGCGTATACCCCTAGTAGGAACATCTTCTTTAAGCCCACTTTCATTCGTATCCATAGCAGTCTCGGGCTTACACATTCATACTCTTTCACACATCGTCCCATTCTTTCTGAAAGGATGAAACCGACTCCTTGGCATGCCCGTTCGGTCTCGCCCACACCAGACCAATACGCGGTATACGTGCCATGTGCAGTGGCATCCTTTCCCTTTCGTTTCGTCTCATTCACACATAACACATCTATTCCGCTGTCATTCATCATTTCGCATACTTCATCCATCTTATCATTCATTCCTCCACATACATTCAGCGTAGCCAGACGGGTTTCCGCAATCCACTTTTCGCCCCTCCGGGAGACAGAACGTGACGGGTGGCGAACCTCGTCGCCGGTTTTTCTCCCGGAGATTCTTCGCACCCCTGCCCCATTTAAGGGGCGCCGGGAACTCGGGGCCATTTCTTTTATTTCTTGAGTCATGGTGCGAACAAGGGTTGGTGGTAGATTTTACGCCGCTACCATACGGCGAGGAGCCGAGTCCATTTTATCGGCTTTGTCGCTCGTTTAGCACCACCCGGGGGACACGTGTAGGGTGGGCCTAAGGTTAGGTGGTCGAAGCCTACGGACGCGAGCGACTCATCCCCCCGGAAAACGGTTAGTATTCCTCGATTAGAGCTTTGCAGTGTACTACTGGGAGCGCGGGTTGGCAATAAGTGATTGGCAAAAATTGTCAATAAAAAAATCACACTGCCCTTTTATTAAACTAAATGAAGATTTGTTGACGAACAACAATCGTATTAGAACCTTGACTTGAACTTGTTTTTTTTTTATTTCATATTGAAAAAAAAAAGAATACGCACGCAAGAGTTTTGAAGAAATATATGTCCAAGACCCGTCCCCAGACCACGTCGCACTGCAGCAGTTCTATGTAGCCAATTGCCTTGAACTGATCGTGGAGACCAGCCAAGCTATGGGCGTTTTAACAGGCAGAGCTTAAGTGACTTACAGGCAAATTTTTCATAAAATTTATATTATAGTCAAAATTATTTCAGTACATAATTACTAATTTACATACATAATTTACATAGTTACTAATTTCTTTTCGAAAGGTTTTGGCTGGCGAAATGACGGTATACCGGATTTGTACGTAGTAAAATCAAGCTGTAGTGTATTATAGGTACAGCAGGAGCTGTTGGATTTACCCTGAAAGACCACTTCTACTTCTGCTGATATTTAAAGGGAGTAACTAGAACCTGAAATGTCTAGAGGCACTGATAATGAAAGAAAATATTTTCAGTCAATAAGGCATTCTATGTTAGTCTTTACGGGTAACAACTCATATGTAGGTACTTTAATTTATAATTGGGGCGAAAATGTGGATGTCTTATTCTGCATTATCTTACCATCTGAGTGGACTATATCCTCGTTTGTCCCGACTTGTATAAAAATTAAACAATGCACACTTAATGTACTGGACATACAATAATTTAATATTTGAATTAATTAAAATTTTGACTGAAACTATTTTGAATTGATTTTAAATAACTATTAAAGCTAGTAAGCTTTCCTTTCATTGTAGCTCTTTTTTAATCACCTGTTTGATTTGTTTTTCACTCATTGTTATTATTTATTCTAATTAATAATTAAAAAGGAAAACAAAAAGCAAGCAACGTTTGCTTTTATTAGATTTTAAATAAGGCCTTAATCAGCTAAATCTTTAAATCAAATTAAAGTAAATAATAATATATGAATGGAAATTAAAGTAAGTAACAATATATGACGCCTGATAAAAAAATACAACAAATACTTGGCAACTAAAATTGCGAGGCACTCAATATTCCAGCAATGTACACTTTTATTTTCGTAGTCGATCTGTAAGAAGAATTATAAAGGTTAGAAAGTTTGTAATAAAATAGTTTAAATACTTTTAATTAATAAATAAGGGCGATATGATAAGCCATTAATTTTTTTAAATAATTCAAGACTTTAAAAATGATAAAAGGGATTGTGATGAATTTACGTCTCGTAGAGGTAAACCGGCGAACCGCTACCATATCCTGCCGTCCCTCTCCCCCCTCCCCCCGCTGCTAAAACTACGTGACGCATGTTCATGCAGTGATGTCTCGCGCAACCTTGCCTTCACCATATACCAACATCAGTTAAATTACTTTTATCTTCATCATCTCAAAAATATTATGATAAATAGAACAAAGCTGCTTATAAAATATAAATTATGCCTAAATATCTAGGTACCATTACTATGGTAAACACACAAGCATCTATTAAAACTGATCTTGGAGACCAGCCAAGCTATGGTAGTCTTAACAGACAGAGGTTAAGTGACTTACAGGCAATTTTTTCATAAAATTTATCATCATCATCATCATTACAGCCCTTCACAAGTCCACTGCTGAACATAGGCCTCCCCCAAGTAATGCCACAAAGCACGGTCCTGAGCCACCTGCATCCATCGACTTCCTGCATGTCTTATCAGGTCGTCACTCCATCTAGTGGGGGGTTGCCCTACACTACGCCTACCGGTACGAGGCTGATACTCGAGAACCTTTCTTTCCCATCGGTTATCGGTTCTTCGAGCTATATGGCCGGCCCATTGCCACTTCAGCTTACTAATCCGTTGGGCTATGTCAGTCACCCTGGTTTTACTACGGATATCCGAGCATAGCCTTCTCCATACCTCGCTGAGCGACCTTGAGCGTCCTCATACGGCCAGCAGTGAAGGACCACTATCTCTGATCCGTAAGTCATCACTGGCAACACGCACTGGTTGTACACTTTAATTTTCAGAGATTGAGGTATACCTGACGAGAAGATGTGTCGTAATTTCCCGAACGCTGCCCAGCCGAGTTGAATCCGTCGATTGACCTCTCGGTCGAAGTTGGACTTACCTAGTCGGACTATTTGTCCCAGGTAAACGTACTCGTCAACAACTTCGAGCATAGTGCTCCCAACAACTACCGGCATAGGTGTGACATGGACATTGAACATAATCTTTGTTTTGTCCATGTTCATCTTAAGACCTATCCGTTGGGAGACACCATTGAGGTCATTGAGCATAGTGCTAAGGTCCTCCAGCGATTCTGCCATAAGGACTATATCGTCGGCAAATCGAAGGTGAGTGATGTACTCGCCATTGATGTTAATACCGTATCCTTTCCAGTCCAGTAGCTTGAAAACGTCTTCCAACGCGGCGGTGAAGAGTTTCGGGGATATAACGTCACCCTGTCTTACACCTCTCTGCAGTTGGATAGGTTTCGAATTCTGTACTCGGATAGCCATCGTAGCCCTACTGTACAAACACTTCAGCACTTCGATATACCCACAGTCAACTTGGCACCGCTGAAGGGACTGTAGCACCGCCCGAATTTCGACGGACTCAAAGGCTTTCTCAAAGTCCACATACGCCAGGCAAAGTGGCAGATTGTACTCTTCGGTCTTCTGTACAATCTGTCGCAGGGTATGTATGTGGTCTATGGTACTGAAGCCTTTTCGGAAACCGGCTTGTTCGGGAGGCTGGAACTCGTCGAGTCTGCGTGCGAGACGATTCGTAATGACTCTCGAAAACAGCACGTAGACGCGGCTCAGAAGGGAAATCGGTCTGTAGTTCTTCAAGAGAGCGTTGTCGCCTTTCTTAAAGAACAAGACCATCGCATTTCTGCTCCACGCCTCCGGAGTAGTGCCACCATGGAGGACGGAATTGAAGAGCTTCTGAAGGACTTCAAGTACCGGTGTTCCACCCGCTTTAAGAAGCTCCGCTGTAATTCCATCCTCGCCTACGGCCCTGCCTTTTATAAAGGTGCTGGAGAGCCATTCTAATCTCGCTCAGACTGACGTCCGGGATATCATCGGAATAGTGTCGGGTAAGACCCACTCTTGGATCGTTACTCACACTTGCGTGTGGCTCCAACGATGATGTGTACAACTGCCCATAGAACCTCTCAGTCTCACTCAAAATCTCAGGTGTCCCGGAAACGATGCTGCCACACTCAGTCTTCAGCTTTGACAGATGGCTCTTTCTAACAGACAGATCTCTGGCAAAGAATACGAGCAGTATTAAAGTTGCGTAAGTCTCGCATGCATTTGGTGATCTGTCTGTTCAGTTGCCTGTATGCTGTCAAATCTGTTGACGATTGCAGCCTCATCTCCCGTCTAACAGCCATGAGATTAAGGGTGTGATCGGAGAGTTTTTGTGTTCTTCTGCGGCGGGTCTTGCAGAACTTAGCTCCGACCGCACGGACAGTTTCCACGAGCTTGTCATTCAAATCGTCCACTGCATTGCAATCGTCTAGGCACTGAAAGCGGTAAAGTCTCGGGATTCTGGATCAGAGCACGAGGGGGACGGAGCGTTGACTTCATTAGACGAGACCTCTACAACTTAACGTTTAGGTTCAGTGCGCCTCTAACCATTCGGTGATCGCTACCGGTTTTCGCCCTTGCGATCACTGAGACATCACTGAACAGTTGGCGTCTGGTCGTCATAATAAAGTCAATCTCATTTTTTGTCGAACCGTCGGGGCTCGACCAAGTCCACTTCCTGTGGGGCCGCTTCTGGAAGAAAGAGTTCATCATAAAGAGTCCCTCTTTCTCCATAAAGTCAGCCAGCTGCTGGCCCCTACGGTTCCGTTGCCCTACTCCAAATTTCCCTAACTTCAGCTCACCGTTTTCTCTTGTGCCTAGTTTTGCGTTGAAGTCTCCCATCAACACCGTGTATTGAGTTTTGGAGGAATGCATGGCTTTGGAAATATCCTCATACATTTCCTCCACCTCCTCATCGGGATGTGCCGAGGTCGGTGCGTAAACCTGTATGACCTTCAGCGAATACCGTTTGGTGATTCTGAGTATCAGGTACGCGACCCTCGTCGACACACTTACAACGTTGTTGACGAGAGACTTGTGGACGATAAATCCGACACCGCCTTGGGACAGATGGTCGCCCTCCCGGTGATAGAACAAGTTGCCGGACTCAAGGATTACCGTGTCCTCCCCCTCTCTTCGGACCTCAGATAATCCAATAATATGCCAGCTCAACATGTCTACCTCTTCTTCCAGCTCCAGTATCTTCTCGTCAGTCCTCAGGGTGCGTGCGTTATACGTTGCCAGGTCGAGTCGTCGTAGGTGGCAACCAAACCTCCACCGGAGATTCTTAGCACCCCCTGCCCCGCCGTTACCATGGTCGGTAAAATTTATATTATGGTAAAAATTATTACAGTTCTATAAAATAGTAGACATAGTCACAAATTTATTTTTCTTTTTTTCGAAAGGTTTGGCTGGCGGAATGAAGGTATACTGTATTGCATTATAGGTTAAGCAAGATTTGTACGATTTACCCGGAAAGACCACTTCTTTTTCTTTTGATACTTAAAGGGAGTGACTAGAACCTGAAATACCTGGAGGCACTGATAATGAAACAAAATTTTTTCATGTAATAAGGCATTTTATGTTAGTCTTTACGGGTAAAAACTCATCTGTATTTTAATTTATAATTGAAACAAAAATGTGAATGACTTATTCTGCATTATCTTACCATGTGAGTGGACTATATCCTCGTTTGTCCCGAATTAAATTACAGTACAAATTAACTGTACACTTAATGTACTGGACATACAATAATTTAATATTTGAATAAATTAAAATTTGCAATTTATCGTTCGTTTAATATCCAACAACGACTACACTAGTCGTTGGAATCCAATTACAAATTATCAATGGAGTTTATTACTTACAAAGCCTGGTTTAACTATCACGCCATAAGCGTGAGCTCGTACTAACAGTCGGTTTGGATCTCACAAGCATTGCGTTTCGGAAAACTTTTGATGAAATCTTTACTTGACTTAAACACGGTATCATGCATATCTGCTTGAAAATAAAGCACTTAATTTTTTATTTCTTTATATCTCAAATTAATATAATAAAACTGAAAATAACTTGTTGAATATTCTGAAGACATATGAAATCCGTAAACCCTAAAAATGCTTTTTAATTGAGAGGCCCCGGTGGGGCCAATATAATCAGTCGCTTACCTTTTCATGTACAATTTGGATTTACAAAACCTTATATGGAATATAAGAAGCTTATTGGTGACCCGAATTTGGGTAAAAACAATCTTACCAGCGCAAGCCAAGTTACAGGTGCAATGTAGCCAGTCTTTCCGATTTGCTAAGGGATTCATTTCAGAGAATGTCCACATTGCATAACTTAATTCCTCGCTTTGCCTTCCGCCACCGAAGAGCCAGACGTTTGACGAGTCTCCATCCCTTAGTTTTTGATTTACCACGCCAATACTGGTAAAGCCATGCAGCAGTTATATTAGTAGTATAGTTGTAGCACGAATGGGTCGACTCGACCGGTGAAGGACCACGCTCTCACAAAATACCAGCATAAAATAGTAGCTTAATGCTGCCGTGTTTCGTGTGGTGAGTGTGGAGAACCGAAGACCCTTTTTACTTGAAACGAGGCATTCCATCCTAGTCCTCAAGGGTGACAACGCATCTGCATTTCGATTCGTAATCGAGGATAGATGTAGATGTTTATGGGCCACAGCAACCACTTACCATCAGGTGGACTGTGTGCTAGTTTTTCACCTTATTCTATAAAAAACGGTTTACTACATCGTTCGTCATGCATACAGAAAATAAGTGGAACAAATTGCCAGCATCTGTATTATCAGCCGATTACAATGTGCGTGTCTTTAAGGCAAGAGTTAAGTCTTTTTGTAAGTCAGTGCGCTTCACCATCTTAGGCTATATCATCACTTGCCACCATGTGGGAGTTTAGTTAAGCGCTGGCTCAGAATAAAAAAAAAAAACATGTGTCATGTAGAGGCACCGTAAGAGAATACCGAACCCCGTGTCATCATGTGGGTAACAGGCGACTATGGAAAATGAAATAACTATTTACCATAAATGGCGACATAACCACCACGTTTACTGTACTGGCTGGTACTGTGATCATTAATTTCCCTGTCAGCCTACAATTAAGTCTCATACAACGGGAAAAGCTATGTCCAGCACAAGATTTCTACGGACCGATAAAGAAGAAGAAGGGATATGATTTCAGTGTAGTGCAGAACGCATAGACAAACAAGTGGTCGTAAAATGAAACGGGCGCGATGCATCGCGGCGCTTTATACGGTCTCTGTATTCTTTTGTCAAGGCAATTGGCCACAGAACTGCTGCAGTGTGACGCGGTCTTGGGACGGGTCTTGAACATATATTTCTTTTACGTAATATTTCTTTGAAACTCTTGCGTGCGTATTCTTTTTTTTTTCAATATAAAACTTAAAATCAAGTTCAAGTCAGGGTTCTAATACGATTTTCGGTATCAATAACAAATCTTCGTTTAGTTTAATAAAAGGGAAGTGTGATTATATTAATTTAAATATCTAAAAGACACTCTGTTACAATCACAGATAAATAATCTTAGTTTAGGTATGAGCATAATTTGAATCAATATTTTTATTATTTATTTTATTAAATTCTCAGGACGCTTGAGTTAAACTACTGACCGGAACATTCTGGAATGACATTTTAAACGACATGTAGTAACAGCTATATGGAACCCAAGTCGTTAATCCTTGAACATCGGAGTGAAATTGCACGCTTGCCGGTGTTAAATTGATTATACACTTTACAGATCGTTTCCAGAAATACTGCATTTGTATCTAACAATCCCCTTTTACCGTTTACTCTTGCAGCTTTTTAAATTCTGTTACTTAATATTAACTCCCAACTAACATTTTAATAAAATCAGGTCGAAGAAAATATATTAATATTTTTTTAAATATAACTACAACGTGCTTAGCGGTGAAGGAAAATATCGTGAAGAAACCTTTATCTCTGACAAGCATGAATCAAAATATTTCGAAGACATGTGAAGTCCGCTAAAAAGAACTGGGGCAGCGCGGCAGACATTTTCCTGCTCTAAAACCCTCTCAGAAATGAGAGAAGGCCTGTGAGCAGAATTCAGACATATATAAGCTGTAATTTTAAGCATAATCATGGAGACCGGCGAAAGTCACCGTTGAGAACAATCATATATAATAATCATATACATATCATAAATGTATTACAAAGAATAACTTAAAAACTGAATGACAGAAAGAAAGAAAGATATGTTAGAGTAACAAACGAGCCATTAATCCTCTTGATACTCTAAAATTACGGCAAGTAGCTACTTCATGAAAACCTAAAGTTAATTTTAAGCATAGTGTAGTAGACGAAATACCTTACAGCTCGTGATTATAGTGACCCTGTGCATCTCATCGCCTATAGATACTTGCATCCACCCTCGATTAAGAATCAAAATGCAGAAGGTTAACTCTTGAAAGTCTAAATGAGGATACCCCGTTACAAGTCAATTCGGTATCTGGTTATCGCCGCCCAACAAACGAAAGACATCAGTATTATGGTGCTATTTTATATTTGTTTTAGGAAACTATATATTTCAGTGTTGTGGTGATATTCTGTGAAACCGTGGTATTTTTATTTATGGGCCAAACAATACGCGCTGTAGCCCTAACACAGCTGTAAACATAATTCAATGTAGCTATTTTAGGTTTTTTGTTTCACAACATTTGTTTCTATAAGTTCATCTTTGTTTTAGGGGCCTTTATATTCCGTTTAAAATGCTTACACAAAGCTAAAGTAGTTACCTAATTTTGTAAGGCAATATTGGGTACCACTGGTGAATGAGAAGCTATGAAGATTAAAATTGGAAACTCGCCAACTACTGGAGTACTACCTACTTTGTGGTCGTCTTATTACAAGCGAGACAACAGTATTTTTACAGCATTTGATTGATATTCCGACTAATCTGTAATGATATAAAATGTAAAATTATATTTGCCTCTTCAACGTAAGAAATTAAAATTTCATTTTTAAAGTTTAACTTACCCTCCATATTTACCAACCTTTCAAAATGAGGTTCATTTCACTGGAAAGGAAGTGAATGCAAATTTCGTGAAATCAATGCCTATAAAACACAAGCATGTCTCTTTATCGCACAGCACAGCGTGCCAGGTTTTGCACTCAGTCAATGGAAATGCGTGCTATAAGGCTTATTGTTGATACCAATATGGCTGGAACCAATCTAACTAGTCAGGCACAGGCGCAATGTAAGTAACGATTTGCTTTTTACAGGATATATTTAGGACAGGGTGAAAAGGAAAAATAGGAATCTTACGTGGTAGACCCATGCTGCAGTTATATTAGAACTATAGTTATAGCACGAATGGGTCGGCTCGACCGGGGAAGGACCACGCTCTCACAGAATTCCAGCGTAAAATAGTGGCTTAATGCTGTTGTGTTTCGTATGGTGAGTGTAGAGAACTGGAGACCCTTTTTACTGGAAATGAGGCATTCCATCTTAGTCCTCATGGGTAACAACGCATCTGCATTTTGATTCGTAATCGAAGATAAATGTAGATGTCACGTAACGTAAAATATTGACTTTCAATAAGAATTACTTGTAGTCTTTATTGAATAAAAAATTATTTTATTTTTTATTTATTTTATTTAGTCACCCTAACCATTTAATGACCATCCGATCCTGGATTCGGACCCAGGAATCATTAGCGTCACCATTTTCTGGTCATTCGCCCCGGATTTAAAATTAACAACCCTACCGCCGCACCAAATTGTTTAAACGCTTAGATAATTTTTTTGAGTTTATTAGTTATTTGCAAACAGAACTATTTTTTTTTGTAGGAAATGGGTGACGAGCGAGCACACAGTCCACCTGATGGTAAGTGGTTGCTGTGTCCGATATGGCCCATAGACGTCTACATCCATCCTCGTTTGCGAATCAAATTGAAGATGCGTTGTCAGTCTTGAGTACTAAGATTTATTACAGAGAGCGAGAGTTTTATTACATTTTTTGTTTGAACGTTGACCTAAAAATTCAAGGTAGCGCTGTCCTCCGCACGAATCAAAGTACAAGTATCCATATTACAGGTTCATTGGAGTAAACATCCACGACTAATTATCTGAACTGATCTGAAATAACAGCAATGTTTGCCAGAATTACCCAGCGCTCAGTTCACTTCTTAAGTCCTTTCAAGTTACTATTAAGTAGAAGGAGTTCTACTCTCAAAGAAAATCCATGACAGAATATTTGACTTAAACCAAGGTGTGTCTTTTTGCCGCCAAATATAGTTTTTACGTGGTAGAGTCATACTGCAGCTATATTAACAGTATAGTTGTAGCACGAATGGGTCAGCTCGACCGGCGAAAGACCACGCTCTCACAGACTACCAGCGTAAAATAGCGGCTCCACGTTGTTATATTTCGTAAAGTGCATGTAGAGAACCGGTGATCCATGTTCCTAGAAACGAGGCATTCCATCTTAGTCCTCACGGGTGACAACGCATCTGCATTTTGACTCGTAGTCGAAGATAGATGTAGATGTCTATATGCCACGGCAACAATTTACCATGAGGTGGATTGTGTGACCGTTAGTCACCCTTATACTATAAAAACTTAGTTTCACCTTAACTCGCCTTGAACATCGTTAACATCCCATATATCGCCGTGTAATATCGGTGGAAGAAAATCTACTATCATACCGTGAGTGTCATGTGAGGCGACTGAGGAAAATGCAACACGAGACAGCAGCAAATTTCTAAAAAAACAACTCAAAATAATAATAACTGGGGTTGCGAACCCCTGCCAAGCCTGGTGAGCGGTGACACAGAGGAGACCTCTATGAGGCAATCTATGAAAGAGAGTCACGGTCCGCAGTGAACTTGTGATAGGCTGTAATGAATGAATGAATAGATCCTAGGTACAAGATCTTAGGCAAGAATTCCAATTGTTTGACCAACTCTTAAGAAACTTCTTCAAATCTTGAGTTGTCTTCAAAATTTACCCAGTAAAACACCATTAGCCTGAAAACTTACCACGTGGTGGTATCTCTGTATTATGGCTATAGCACGAATGAAGTGGGCTTGACCAGAAAAGGACCACTATTGCATAGAGTACCGGTCTTCATTAGCGCTATAAATTTGCTGTGTTGATTATAGTCGGCGATGACAACCGGGAGCGCATTTTACTGGTAACGAAATCTTCCCTACTTCTTTCTTAAGAGTGATTTTCAATCAAGAATAGTGTTGACGTCTATGGACTCCTGCATGTAATAGCTGTGCTCCATCTGCCAAGATTGGAAACAGCAGTATTGTTATCTACTGTTACTGTCCATCTCCTGTATTAGTTTTCCCTCTGTCGCCTATATGCTATAGACCCACTGGATAGCATGTGGTAGTGGGTTCTCTTATGCGCCTACCAAACCCACAGGCACCTGTAAGCTTATCATAACCTATAATATTTACCAAGCATTTAAACATTTTTAATTGAGATGCTTCTTTTTAGTTTAATAAGTCATACTACATAGCTGGTTAGATATAACTTGAGAGAAAAAGTTCTACATTTCTTACATTCTTTAACAAGCACACAGTCCTGCGGTTAGTTACACAGATACTTAATGGTAAGTGTATACTATGTCCCATACACATCTATATCTATCCTCGATTAAAATGAAATGCAAACACGTTGCAACCCCTGATAACCATAATGGAATGTCTTGTTTCCACTAAAAAGAGTCCCGGATTTTACATTCACCGTACGAAATATGTTATGCTGGCATTCTATGAGAGCGTCTCCCTTCCCACAGGCTCATACGTGCTAAAGCTATAATACCATAACTGCAGCATGGCTCTACCCCACAAGATAACTCTTCATAAGAAATTATTATGGATGCCTTTAAATCTACTTAGATACGAAATTTAAATTAAACATCCTTTACACTCGGTCGTGTGAAATTGAAAACTGTTCTAATTGCTTCCACTTTAAGCTGAAATAGATTTCTGAGTAGTGAACACTTGATGTTCATTCATAACTAAGCGAATTAAAGCACGTTTGGATTTTGAAACTATGAATTTACAAAAATTAAGCCGTATTTGTAATAAACATGAAATGATTTAATATTGACGATGGATTCATTTGAATCTCAACAAGTATTATTTATATTAGTATATTTACTTTTTAAATTGGGAAGTTGTAACAGTTTCGATATTCGAAAGTCCAAAGTTCATGATTATATATATATATATATATATATATATATATATATATATATGTGTGTGTGTGTGTGTGTGTGTGTATGTGAGCAAGTTACACTTAGAGTACCACGGATTCTAACACTACGTAATTTAAATGATCTCTTCCTCTGTTCCTCCTCCGCTCGATGTTATCTGAAAAATACGTAGGTCACTCAATAAGTTTTGAGATGCTCGAAATTTAAAAATGGAACGCACCCGTCTTATATGTTTCTAAAAAACAAATTTATTTAAAAGTAAAACTCCATAAGCCAATTACTACATATTAAACAAAAACAAAGTTCTATTAATTTTCCCGCAACGGTTCCCGCGCTTTTCATTTAAAACGATGGATCTTAACCGTGAACATTTGCGCGCTATGATCTATAATTCTTTTAAATTTGGCTTAACCGAACAATTAAGTTTACAAAGGTTACAATCAGCATTAATGGACTCAGCTCCATCACGCGCAATCATTTTAAGGTGGTCTGCGGAATTCAGAAGGGGTAAAATTACCCTTAAAGGTGACGTCTACGATTGAAAAAGGAGCAGATGCTCCGTTTTCAAAACGTAGACGCAACGATTTCTGAAACACGCCTAGATAGGCGTGTTTCAGAAATCGTTGCTGGTGATTAAATATGGATCTATCAATATGATCCGGAAAATAAAAGGCAATCATCGGTATGGGTCTACTCAGAAGGACATTTACCGGCAAAACTGCAAAGACCTCGCAAGGTCGGCAAAAAATGGTGGCTAGTTTTTTTTCCCGGAGTGGATATTTGTCGACGTTAATGCTAAAAGGTCAGTCAACTTTAAATAGTATACTACATTTGCATTACCCAAAGTTTTTCAAGTCGTGGAGAGAGAATACCAAAGACCGGGCTTCGGGGAATCATGCTGCATCACGATAACGCCTCTTCACATACCTCCCTTCGAACAAAATTATTTATTGAGGAATCTGGTACACCCACACTACAGCCTCGACTTAGCTCCTTGTGATTTCTTTTTGTTCCCAAGAGTCAAAGAAATAATAAAAGGCTTATTTCGAGCGCCGAAGAAGCCATGGCTGCCTACAGAGAAGTGATTTCCGACCTGTCAGATCAAGACAAGTGTTTTCAGAGTTTGTTTAGGCGAATGGAACTTTATATAGAGCATGATGGAGAATATTTTGAAAAGATGTTAAAATAAATATTAATAGTATCTAGAATACGTTTTGTATATACCAAAACTTATTGAGACTCCCACGTAGATGCGTTCTCACCTCTGAGGACTGCCTCCTTTCCCGTAAAAAGGGTCTCCGGTTCTCTACAATCAATATACGAAATATAGCAGCATTAAGGTGCTATTTTACGCTGGTATTCTCTGAGAGCGTAGTCTTTCCCCGGCCGAGACGACCTACTTGTGCTACAACCGTAATATAGCTGCAGCATGGCCCTACCATAAGAGAATTACGGAATAAAATACATTATATATTTATAACTCTTCGACATACATAACTATTTTATGCTAGTGATGCATAAAGAAAATGCAATTTCGTGTCCAAAATTTGATAAGTTCCTTCATTCGAAATCATAAAAAAACATTGTAGCACGTCCCGTTAAGGATGAATGAACTACGTCGTTAAAATGTAATTGCTGCTCGAATTTTTAAAGGCTATTACAGACTTGTAATACAAAGTGCAGTAGGTACGAAGCAAACAAAACTTAGTACATAAAATTAGTTTGCAACGGGCTATTTCCCGCAACTCTATGTCCAAAGCATGCATTTTGTGTGTGGGCAGGAGTTTGTTGGAGTGGGAATTATGTATGTATATTTTGTCGAGCCATGGGATATCCTCGATAAAGTTCAGCTATCCCTTAATGTTCGACGCGCCGAGATACTTAGCCCTGCAAGTGGCGGCCTTCAGACATACTAGCAGTACTTGAGCTGCCGTTTGTTCTTACCTCTATAAATTCTGCGTAGGGGACTGTCTTTTATTTATAGAATACAAGCACACAGTACTTAGATGCTTTGTTAACCTGAGAACTAAGATAAAATGCTTTGTTTTCATAAAAAAGTCTCTAGTTCTCCATACTTATATGAATGAAACACTGCAGCATTAAGCTGTCATTTTACGTTGGTAATCTGAAAGATCTACTAAGGTAACATTCTAAGGCTGGACTTTAGCCAATAATATATAGGTAGCGAAACGTTTCTATTAGAAAATAAGATTTAGATTAAAAACGTGTGAAAAAGTCAATGTATAACGAATGTTCCTAGAGATATGACTTATCTCTCGAAGGTATAACTCTCGTACAATATTAGATAAATAGGTGTTTTTAAAATTACTCTTATTAACTTAAGAAAAAGTCCTATTAAAATAGTAGATGAAAGTTGGATATACTATTATACGCCCGAAACAAAAATACAGCCTAAGCAGTGGACTGCAAAGGGAAACCGGTTCCAAAAAAAGCAAAAAATGTTTTTTGGTCTGGGAAAGTGATGGCGACGGTTTTTTGGAATAGTCATGGAATTATCTTAATCGATTATCTTCAAAAAGTAAAAACGATTACAGCAGCATACTACGCATTATTACTTAACAAAATGAAGGCAGAAATTGCGGAAAAACGACTACATTAGCAGAACAAGGAAATCCTGTTTTACCATGATAACACAGATCTAGCCCAAAGCAACTTCTTTTGTTCCTTATCTAAAAAGCGAGGATAGTACGTGGAAAAATAAAAATAAATTTTAAGACAACATATTATGTTATATCTGTCTCATGTCACATCCTTTTCAGACCACCCACATAAAATATTAATTCAAATGTGCCCAGAATTGGTACGTACTCGTATATAAGTTGTAACTTTGCTTTTTTACTCCTACGAAAAAGTTGTACACACATTAGAATTTAGGTATTGATACATATTTTAAGTAAAGGACTTAATAAATCAAATTATAATTTTTTTAAAAATAGCCTTCAAAATTTATATTTTTTCTTTACTTTTATAAAATATTAAAAGAGCTACTTTTATCTTGAAAAAAAAAAACAACAACATTATGCTTTTACAAATTAAAAACACTTAATATAGCACAATATGAGGTCCCTATAGAATGGATCATCCAATCTCGTCAGAAAGTAATTGCGAAGGCTAAGCTCTTCAGCTATGTATGGGCCACCGAGTCGAATACCTTTCTATAGTCTATCCAGACCACGGAGAAGTTTCGACGATTGCGTTTACCCATTTTGCAAATAATCGCATCAGTGACGAGTGGTTCCTTGGTTCCATGACTACCGCCCCAACACGACATCAGTTTTGAGCACGCAACATCACCTGATTTAAAACCCGGTGACGAATGATTCGCATACTCAAAATGGATGTTAGTGTCCTTTATATGGTGGGTTGACACGTAATAAGGCGGTATTTGCTCGGATCTATGGAATCCCGGTCTTTAGAAACCAAGTAAGAGATCCAAGTAGTGAAGAGCCTCGAAGGTGAGTTTTGGTCGAGAGCTTCTTGAAACTGACGGTCGAGCACAGCATGACACACCAAGAAACCTTTCAGCCAGTAGTGATGCAACCCGTCGAGCCCCAGAAATTTCCAGTTCAGAGCCCTACGGACTGCCTCAGTTACGTTATCCGACGTTATGATGACAGGATCAATGGGCGTAACACTCTCACACTAACTCGTCACAACTTCAGTCCAAGAGCTGTGATTTACGGGATCTGACCAGAGACCGCGCCAAAATACGACAGTGTCGCTCTGACTCGGTGCTGGGCTCGTTCCACGTACCATTGTTCGCTCCAATAATTCATAGAGCTTCTTCTGATCACACTGGAAGAGACAATTCTGGTTGAACCATGTCGACTTCTCGGTATATCGCCGAATCCGCTTTCGCCAAGCAGCGATTCCCTCTTTCATATTATATATGCGCTACGTCAGTTTTTGCTTTATATCAGATTGGAACAAATCGATATTTGTCCAAGAAAACGCTATTCTGACGGACACAATTCTTTGCCTGTTCATCAATTCTTATTCTCCAGGCTGTAATGGCCCTATTTTGTCTACTAGCACGTCCAGCTATTGGGAGCTTTGCGTCGATAAAACGACATACTGCCAGTGCGGCGCCAAAAAGAATTTAATCCGTTTCGCAAAGGTCACGGCTGGCTTCCAAATTGGTCACCAGCATTGGCTTTACCGCTTGCTCTGGGTTAGCGAGAAAGTCGCGGTTGATTTTCGAGAGGCGTACTGCGCGTTTCCACAAGCGCCTTTTCTAATGTACTTCTCATTTGCTCTTCTAGTTCCGAGGCGACTGTTGTGTTATCGTCTGAATCAACCCGAACTGAGAGATTCACAGGGGTATCCATGTGTGTGGGTTGCGGGGTGCGCCTGTCGAGTCCAGCGCCAGCTTCAGATGCGACCTGCAGGCAGAGGTCCTTTGCGCGTTCCTTTGTGTTCCATCATCCATTTAATGGGCGTCAGTTAACGTGAGAATCCCAGACCCGGCACCGTTTCATGGTCATGTGCACAAGCGGGGTTTTGCACCTTCAATTTTGCTGAAGTACGGGACTAACATCGCTCGGCAAGGTGCTGATTTATTGCGCTGACCCAGCAATTTTGTCACATAACCGTTACGTCAGCGTTACTGTTATTATTATTATCTCTTACTATTCTTAAGTTACAAATTAACTTTCAGTTCAACTTGAATGTAAGTTAGTTTCACCTGGACTATGGGTTCGTTTGTGATTTCAGTTTAATAAAAAAAATACACATTTTCAAATAAATGTACACAAAATAAAATCAGGAGTTTATCGAGTTGTGAAAACAGAAAATTTACGAACTATTGAACAATTTCAAATGGCAGGGAAGGAAGACTGAAGATTGGGTGACATTTTTACAAAACCCATTTTGTCAACGGCTCAAATAAAAATATTCAATTTAGAAATTATCCATTAATAGCTAATTTTTTTTTTATTTAAGGCAAGGGCTCCTTTTTCTCAAAAAAAAAAATATAATCTTGTAAAAAATCTAATAATTTCAAATAACCAGACCGTACCGTTATCAATTTTGACCACTGAGACAATTACGAAATATTATTCAAAGGCGTCAATCGACTGAACGTCTGGACAGCCTTCGGAATATAATTAGTAGGTGTTATCAGTAATGACATATAGAGCTGTTTAGCGCTACTGCCGTGCTGTTTTTTTGAGGATGCTTAAAGTCGCTCAGTGAGCTGATTGATAGAATAAGTAATAAAGAAACACGACACGTAACAACATCGAAAAATGACCACACAGTCCAATTGATTGTAAGTTTTATTCAGTACGAACGTGGGCTTTTCCCGGTAGACTCATTTATGCTGCAGCTATACTTTTTCATTTTAAAGAATCACCAAGTTATCACCCTTAAATAAACGAGCACATAGACCACCTGATGTTAAGTGGGTGCTGTGGCCTATAGAGATCTATTTCTATCCTCGATTAAGAATCTAAATGTAGATATTTTGTCAACTTTAAGGACTAAGAGGAAGTGTCTCGTTTCCATTAAAAGGTGTGCGGTTCTATATATTCACCGCACAAAACATATCAGCATTAAGTTGCTATTTTACGCTGTAGCCGACCCATTCGTATTACGACCATAATATAGCTGCAGCGTGTCTACCACATACATATCTCCAGCATAAATCTGCCATACCAAAAAAAAATTAATTTATATACTAATGCCATACCAAAAAAAAACTTAAGTTAATCATACATTACTTATTAATCGAGCATAAAAAGAAATTTCTAAATGAAATCACCGGAGGATAATAAATTTAGATACATATTTAAAAAATTCAAAAAAAAAAAAATGCTATGGAAGTTTGATAAAAAATTGCTCAATTCACAAAGATAAGAAAGACACTTTGTGAATAATTGGATTATGTTTAGCAACGATTTCAAAGTAACTTTGTAGAAAGGATTATAAGCAATTTAGTCGATGCGATTCGTGAGTCCTCAAATAGAATATATCCTTTTATTCCTACGTTCATATAATTTCGTAAAATTATCAAGTTCTAATTTTTCTTAAATAGCTACAGGTTGATTATTAAAGTTTCTTTGACAAACATGTACAAACATTGTAAATCCGATTTCTGAATGTATAATTATTTATACTATAAACATGTGTTTTGTGCGGGAAGCGAACCTGTGGTCTTGCAGCGTCGCGACCAATTTTTTTGCTACTGCGTTACTGAGCCAATTTATAGTATTTAAAAAAAATATATAAATTATTCGGAATGGAAAAAGGAAGTATATAAAAATATTTTATTGGTAATAAAACAAAATGTACTATAATATATATATATATATATATATATATATATATATATATATATATATATATATATATATATATATATATATATATATATATGCGGTGAACGAAACGTAGTTTTATATAATTAATGTGTTGCATTCAGTTTTTTTTTGTTAAAGAGAAGTAAAATATTGGTTGAAAATCTTCTATAATTGTCCATATTATATAAATATTTTAAGGCGATACCTCCAGCGAACGACCTTGAGCGTTTGGTCTCTCGACGCTTGCTACAATATATCGCGTAAGAAATCTTCAAGACGCCACCTACTGCTACGAACGTAGTATTATTTTTTCAATGTCAATGAACTATTCTATGGAAATAGACACGGCGTACAATGATAAATGTATTTTAATTTTATTTATTCGGTATATTAGTTGCATTATATTAGAATTATGTATTCTAATATATTATCTAATTAATAAAAATGACTATTTTGATTATTTTTAACTATATACTATACTGCTAATATTGAATTAGCTTTTTATAGTGTAAATTATAATATTTGTCGAAATATTAATTATGGATTCGAACTTCACATGCTAATGGTGCTTCATTTTTGTTATTTTCATTTACTTACATATTGAAAATATACTTGAATAGTAGGTATTATTATTTTATTTAGCTACTGAATTTTAGGATATGTTTTACCTTGAGGTCAAATATAATTTTGAGGAGCAATAGTTATTACCCATTAATCTTTTATCTGCTATTCCTTATTTAGGAACAATATTAGTAAATTGAGTTTGAGGGAGATTTACTGTTTATAATGCTACATTTATTATTTTAATAGTTACCTACTGGGTAGGTAATTATTAAAATAATAAATATAGCATTAGTAACTAAATAGATATATTTTTTTAAATTTTTAAAATTAAAATTTTCGTATTTTTAAAAATTACTAAAAAAAGGGTTTGAAATAATAGATTTTCTCACGAACCACGGAACTCCGATATCACGCCCGACCGACATACCACCTGAGCTATAACGACGGTCCGTGATTTGTCGAAATTTACCTTCTTATATTGTAGCAGTTTTTTATTGCCTGAAAACATGGACAAAAGGACATTTTCTAAAAATAAATCCAAGCGTTCGTCGCTAAAATCGTTGGAGCCCTATAATTTTCTCATCTGGTTCGGTTCTATAAATATTAAAATATATAAAGATTATAAATTAAAATGAAAAGATAAATATACATAAATATCAATAAAATAAATAAATACAAAATAATATTATATTATTACTGTTATTATTATTATTATAAGTTGTGGTTCGGTGAAGTTGCAACCTAATGGACCATGATCTGAAATTTTTATGAAAAGAAGTGGCTGACGTCAATTATTATTATTCTTATTATTTTTTCATTACTGCCTTTTTCAACCTCACAAGATATTTGTAACTGCAAAAAAGAAAACTACGTATAAGTAAGTAAATCAGTAATATAGTGTTATGTATGATTCAGACTAAATAGGGGTTCCTAAAAATAGACGTAGATAAAGAAATTGCATAAAAAATTACTCAAATAAAAATGCAATAAACTTGTTAATTTTATAGGTACTTAGTAAAATATTGAAATAATAAGTTTTTTAGGATTTTTATGTAAAACATAAAGGTTATATTATGTTCTAACTACGTTCACGTTGGCGCATATAAAACCGCGGAATTTCACTAGTTTTATTATCAAAATAATAATTGACAACCCTACCCTAAGTTTGCCTTGATTTTACCAACTTAAACTCGTTTTAGGAGATCAAAACATAGATAGAAAGATAGGAGACTATTTTTTATTTAATATGGTTCATCAAATCCGTCAAAATAGTTTAAAATACCCACACAATATAATTTTGAAGTGCAGGTAAAATATCCGCGACCAACATTTGTACAATTCTGACGTTCACAGACGTTTCACAACTTTTTGTAATAATAATATTACTTCCTCCTAACCCTCGGCCGTTTGGTCTCCTCTGCCGAGGGCTTCCATCTGGTTGGATCTTTATTTATTTGTGTATTTTTTGTATTTATTTTATTTTATTGATATTTATGAATATTTATCTTTTCTTTTTAATTTATACTTATATATTTATAAAAACCAACAAGATGAGAAAACTATACAGATACCCCAACAATAATAATATAATAATAATAATATTCCACAACTATCACACAACGCCATCTAGTCCCAAGCTAAGCAGAGCTTGTGTTATGGGTACTAGACAACTGATAAACATACTTATACATTTCTAAATACATAAATATTATTGATAAATTACACCCAGACACAGAACAAATGATCGTGCTCATCACACAATCATTTGTCCTGGGTGGGAATCGAACCCACGACCTGCGGCATAGCAGTCAGGGTCACTAACCACTAGACCAACAGGCCTGACGATAAATAAAATAAAGTCTCTAGCTCGAGAGGAGAGGAGCCGTGGTAGCTCAGATGGTTAGTGCTTGCTAAAATTTTCACAGTGTGCGAGCAAACCGGGTTCGATCCCCGCCGGCACCAATAATATTGTAATTGCAAAACTAATTGTAATTGGAAAACATTGTGAGGAAACCTGCATGTCTGAAAAATAAGAAAAAAAATATTTCGAAGACATGCAAAGTTCGCCAACACGCAGTGGGGCAGCGCGGTGGATAATTCCTTTCCTAGGACCCTTTCAGAAAATAGAATAGAAATAAAAAAATAATAAATCCAAACTTCATTTAAAACCAAACATATAAATTGTAAAGTAGCTGCAGGTATCTATAACCAAGTAAAAGATATTCCTTTACTCCAACTTGTCCATGTTTCCCAAAACTCTGAGTTAAACTCTGACTGCCTTATTAATAAAAATTGCTTATTCCAAGTTTAATTCGAAGTTACACTTGGATTAGCTAATCTCAGAGTAACTGACTATTTACTTCGTTATTACAATGTTATTAATAAACATGGAGTAACCTCGGACTAACTATACATTCTTACGCCGGGATTAACGCTTGCGCTATGGCAACCCACTTATTTTAAAAGTAAAAAGAGTGAGTCAGTGAATGACTATTGAATGAATTCAATGCTTGATGATGACATTAATGACAGTGACAGACAATATTTTGAGTTTGACAAGAGATACGTGTTACGTGTTGTTCGTTATTCCTCGTGTTGTTTTAGGGCTCAGTGGAAAAACTAAGTTATAAATATAATCATTTTTAATATTATTTGTAACGAAATTTTAGAATTAATAAAAGAGCGTAAGGGACAAAATTAAATTAAATAACCATTTTTGTTTTGTTTTTTGGGGATAAATAAAATCTTTTGTGTATGTATTTTTTATATAATTATTTATTTTTAAAAAAAATTGTTAATAAATGCTGCTCGAACAGAATTTCCTATAACGGAGTTATTTACTAATTGTGTGACTTATATATTTTCATCATCTCCTTATAC
This sequence comes from Parnassius smintheus behrii, assembly GCA_036936625.1. Taxonomy (NCBI): domain Eukaryota; kingdom Metazoa; phylum Arthropoda; class Insecta; order Lepidoptera; family Papilionidae; genus Parnassius; species Parnassius smintheus. Next base: position 20,624,453 of record JAUPFT010000022.1, read on the forward strand.
TATATCCTCAAGCAGATCTTGCTTTTGCATTGCAATGTATATAGTTTTGTATGCTCTTATTTGGTATTTAGTAAACGCTCGCAGTCATTGAGTTATACAAGACTGATATATAAATCAATGCTCGCAGTAAACACCGAAACCTTTGCTTCCCTCCAAAGCATTGTTCTACAGTGTTACGGGCCCAGATGTGCGACCGGTTGTACATTTATTCCTTTTGTTTATTAGGACGCAGGATAGTAGTGAATAAATAAAGAGTACAAACATAACCAGAATCTCCGAGAAGTCTGCCTTTAAATTCTGACTGCTCAAACGTTTGTTTTAATGCGACTTTCATTAAATATTCTTGAGTCATGTGTGCTGCCTTGCCAATGTGCCACTGTATCCATGAACTAAATTTGCATTTGACACAACCTGGAACAAAACACTCATAACTTCTTTAATATGAAATAAATAGATTGAGGTGATTGTATTGAATCTACGAAAATAACTAAGTACCTGTATGGCAAAGATGGCCTAGCTAGGTGCTATAAAACTTACTTGTACATTTATTGAACTGTTTCCTTTCCTGTTTATGTAGTATTGTCCCATATTTTCAGTGACTTTCGGGATCAGAATATGTAGCAATCAATAGCCCCAATCACTTGTCTAAATCCACATAATCAATAAAAACCTGCAATCACTTTGTTGGCGACGCGCCTATAAGAATGTCAGTTTATTAAGTCAACCGACGACGAATAACTTTTCAAAGACTCATTGTCCAGTTAAAATGTTCTGATATGAAAATGCTTAGTTAAATCTTAAAGAAATGTCGAAATAATGGTATGAAAGTCTTGGGTTCGAATCCCAGGCCGGACTAGTTTACTGTTTTCTAAGTAATATCTTTCAATAAATTCATATAGGGAATTTTATGTTATAAATTATGTTACCGGATTTATTCCCCGGTTGAAATCGTCTTTCCAACGATGTAAATTCAAAGGAATATTAAAGTGAAGTTAGAGATCGGATTGGTTCCCCGGTCGAGATGATCACTCTGTGCATAAACAGAATTAACGGAAGTTAATTGCATAAGTATTGTCTTGTATAAGTATGACGTTTTGTACGAAAACAAATGCCTATTTGTTATGATTGATTAATGAGAACATTCACTTGTATTGTTATCTGATAAGAAACATGATAACTGATAAGAATCTTATCAGAGATAGTTTCCTACAGTTTGAAAATTATGTAGAAGCACTTATTTATTTAATATTGTTAAAATTAAGTGTATTTCAGACTTTCATTTTTTCTGATAGCCGAGAGCCGTGCAAAGTTAGTTGTTCAAATAGTGTGAGTTCACGGAAGCACGCTGGCCACGCCCTTAGGAGGCCGAATATGTAAAAATTTAAAATGTTTGTAATTTCAGCAATTTATGTAAAAATGACTTGTGAAACATTTCAGGTTGATTGTACGTGCTAAAAAGGTGAATTCTGTGTTATTTTATGTGAAAATTCCTGTGTATAAGTGAAATAATGATAGTTTTGTATAAGAAATTTAAAAGTGTTTTAAATAGTGAAATAAATAGAGAAAATGTAAATTAAACTATTGTATTAGTTAACATATGTATAAATTCAAGTGGGAAACATTGTTTTAACTTTCTGTGTTAAATATTTAAGAAGTTTGGATTTTGGATTTGTGATTAAAATAGGCATGTTTTGTTTTATAAATTAAAGGATTTTTGTGATACGAAAAAATAATATATATCATGGTGTAGATATTGTTTTGTGCTATCTAAATAGATAACTTGTATTTATGTATGATTTATGTGAATAAAGAAATTAAGTGAAACGTGAGAGAGTAATAGTACAAATTCATGTTGTTAAGTTGCGCAGGCACGCGAATGGCGCGGCTCACTTTCGCGTATAGTTCTGGGGGTAGCTTAGTGAACGGGTTTTATTGCAATTCGTTCGGGAACCAGCAGTCAATAAGAAGAAGAAAGAAAAAGTGTAGGGAAGTGATAGGGAAAAGTGATTACTCTCTCACGGAACGGTTTGAAGATAATTGCTGTTTTATTCCCAAGAAATTCATCCCTCAAAGTTATACAGTCCACATCGAAGAATTAAGGCGTCGGGACCGGGACGACTTCGGAAGACCCGTAATCCCCGTCTGAACCTACTTGCTGAAAAAGAACGAGGTTATCGCCCTTGTGTGTTACTCCGTTGCGGAGATCACATACGTTGTTCCCGAACCCAACGTAGGCATTATAGGAGGCCGGATCGAGAGAAGCCTCGATTTCTCCCTTCTGTTTCTTAATCGAAAGTCGAGTTCCGCTTGGTTCTTTTTCAATTGGACCTTCGGAGCCGGATTAAAAGGACCACCCGAACCCCGCCAGCTGGATCAAGGAACCAGCTGTGGACTGCTGGTTGTGGAAAAAGAAGACCTTCGGAGCCGAGTGAAGATCAGCAACCGAAGGAAGCCGGAGGTTTGAGCTGAAGCAATAGGACCAAAGGCCAGAAGACCAGGACGTCAGCTCTGAAGGACTGGACCTGGAACTACCGGAAGAAAGAAAACCGGGATTGCGGCCTGGGGCGTGTGCTCGCATGGGGCACGTATCGCAGCCGGGCGCAGGTGTCTTGTGAAGGCACTCATCGTGGCCAAGCAGGGCTTGGCATTTTTCCTGTCGGGCAAGCGTGCTCGGCATTTCCTGTCGGACGACCGTGTCCGGCATTTTCCTGTCGGGTCATCAGGGTGCAAGAAGAAGCATCCACCGCTGCTGCTGCCAGGCGAGGGTGCGCGTGGGCACCTGACTGCATCGCGGCCGGAGGAGGGCGCTTGGACGAGGCGTCACCGGCAACTGGGCGGCGAGCACAGCATACATCCCGACCACCTAACGGTGCCAAACGGTTGGGCTCTGGCACAACACCTTCGGGTGGAGTAGTTCTCTCGAGCGAGACTGCGCTTGCACTACCGCTCGACTGTTTCGTCATATTCCTTGGCGGGACAGTTCCTAAACCTTTCCTCCATTCCATTCCTGCACGACTCCATCCCTGGACGGCTCACCTCGGTAGGCCCCGTCCAGGATTGATAGGGCTGATAGGGCTGTTAGGGTGGTAGTAGGGTTGTAGGGTTGGGAGATAAGGGGGGGAGGGGTAGTGGTGTTAGGTTGGGGTGTAGAAGGGTTGTAGGTAAGGGGTTGTAGGGACCGTAGGGACAGTTAGGGACCGTAGGCCAACAATCACCTTCCTGCAAGATGAAGAAGGCACAAGACCAGACAGGGAGAAGCGAAGGGAGCAGGACAAGGACAGGGCTCTCAAGAAAAGCCAAAGAAGCGGAACCATCTGGAGCGACCACAGCTAATGCGTCAAATGGAGCAACTCCTTCAAGTGAAGCTACCACCGACACGTCCACATGCACGTGGGACTCGGGGACGTCCATAGCAACGACGAGCAACAGGACGGACACCAGTGGTACGCAGGCCAGCACCGCACAACAATCCGTTATATCCAGGAGTGAAACGGTGGTCGAAAAAGTAGGTCAAAGGACCGAAGAAGCGGCATCGCCAAGGACAGTAATCGGGCACACTAGTGATAAAGGGTCACAGAGAGGTAGTAGGTCATCGCGATCGGCGAGGCTGAAAGCCGAATTAGAGGCGCGGATTAAATTCGAACGCTCAGAGCTCGAACGAGCACAGGCAGCTGCTGCCTTAGCCAAGTCTCAATTGGAGTTGGCACGACTCAACCGAGAAGAGGAGATCGACTCGAGTGAGGATGATGAAGAGCGGAATACTCAGGTGGAACCTTTCGTAAGGAGTTGGGTTCAGCAGACCATAATGAGCGCGTCGGTTAGTGTAGCACAACCCGATATTACTGATAAGGAAGCGTGTAAAGGATCACGCCGCAAAGGGGCGGAGATCGAGCGCAACCAAGGAAATGCACAGAAAAAACACGCGAGTGAGGTGTCAGAATTGACCGAAGCGATTGTGAGTGCAATAAAAATAGCGGGTAAAGATAAGTCTTCCCAGCTTCATTTCCTCCAGGAATTACCGGTGTTCGATGGAGACCCGGGTGAATGGATAATTTTCAAAACGGTGTTTGAAGACACGAGAAGCCAATTTTCAGGGGTGCAAAATGTCGCACGCCTTAGGAGGGCATTAAAGGGCACCGCTAAGGAAGCGGTTAAGTCGTTGTTGTTTACTTTGTGTGAACCTGAAGAAATAATGAACGCTCTCGAAAGAAGATTCGGTAGGGTTGAGATGCTCATTCTAGCCGAAATCGAGAATGTAAAGCGTATGCCAAGATTGGCAGAAGATTGCCGGAATATAGGATCTTTTGCAAGTCGTATTACGAACGTGGTTGCCACGATACAAGCGTTGAATCAACCACAGTATTTGTACTCACCGGAGTTAGTGAGCCGCATAGTGGAGAAACTCGGAACTATGATTAAATTTAAATGGTTTGAATATCGAGCTCAGTATCCTTTGGAGCCAGAGTTACAGAAGATGGCCAAGTTTTTAAATTTATTGAGTGAACAATTTGGAGCGTCCTTAAACAATGAAAATGCGCCTGAAAAAAGGAAGCGTCCTGAATTCAGGAAGCAAACTGTACACACTTCAAAGGGAGGTGTACGCAGCCGTGCCGTGAGCGAGCGCTATATGCGCCGAAGTAATTCGAGCGAGCGTCTAGAACGCCGAAATAGTAAAGGGCACAACCGACAGGTGGTTATGACAACCCAGGATAAGCCTGCAAGTCGGGTCACATAAGTGTGTTATATGCAACAAGGAGCACTCTATAGTGAGTAGTTACAAGTTTAAGGACATGAATATTCGCGAGAAATGGGAAGCGGTCAAAAAAGCGAAAGTATGTTTCCAATGTTTGTCACCTAACCATAGGAGGTTAGAGTGCAAAGCGAAAAAATGTGGTGTAGAAGGATGTAGAATGTCACATCATCGAATGCTACACCGATACCCCAATGAAAAAACCTCGCCACAAGGGGACGAGGGGGGTAAAGATGCTCAGATTACAACTGTTAGTACAGTGAATGCACTGGCATGTGCATACTTAAAGATTATACCGGTCGAGTTGTATGGACCTAGAGGAAAGGTCAAGACAACAGCTCTTCTGGATGAGGGATCGACCATGACACTCATAGAGGAGTGTATGGCTCAGAAATTAGCGCCTCGCGGACGTAAAGAGGGATTACGTATCGAAGCCGTGGGAGGTAAGCGAATTAACGACGACAGTTCGTATCGCTTAAACGTTAAGATAAAAGGCATTTACTCGAGCGACTTGGAAGAGATAAGTGTACAAACAATTAAGTCACTTAACCTTTCTCCTCAGTCGGTAAGCCGAGAATTATTGCAACGGTGTTCTCATTTGACACCGATTAAGGATGAGTTGATGTATGAGAGGTCCAAACCTACCATATTAATTGGTCAGGACAATTGGCATCTCATAGTTACTCGTGAATTAATTTCAGGAGCTAAGAACCTACCTGTAGCATCGCTCACCAAACTTGGATGGGTTTTACATGGTCACATATCGGGTGGTATTAACCCGATCAAGATCGTTAACCACAATTCCACCAAGAAGGAGGAAGATATGGATAAATTGATCAAGGATTATTTTAGTTTGGAATCTCTGGGAGTGTCGGCTAGAAAGCCCGCGAACGACCCAGAAGAACGAGCCTTAAGTATTTTGAACAAAACGGTACGTCGTATACCTAATAATAGGTACGAGACTGCTTTGTTATGGCGCACAGACAATGAGTGCATGCCGTCGAATAGAGCGCAGGTTGAAAGTCGCCTGTTGAATATTGAAAAAAGCTCGACAAAAATAGCGAGTTGAAGAAGGAATATGAGAAGCAAATTGAAAATCTCATCGTTAATGGTTACGCAGAGAAAGCGAACCATATTCCCATTTCCCCACGTACGTGGTACCTTCCTCACTTCGCAGTGACTCACCCACAAAAAAGGAAAATAAGGATAGTTTTCGACGCCGCCGCAAAGACGGGCGGACGTTGTCTCAATGATGCATTGTTAACCGGACCGGACTTATTGAAGTCGTTGTTCGGAGTTCTGCCACGATTCAGAGAAGGAAGCGTGGCAGTAATGGCAGACATTAAAGAAATGTTTCTGCAAGTGAAAATCCGGGATGAAGACAGGGATAGCCTTCGATTCTTATGGCGGCACAATCGTGACGCGCCACCGGAAGAGTATAGAATGACGTCACTCATATTTGGAGCGGCATCATCACCATGCATCGCTATATATGTAAAGAATAGGAATGCGCAGGACAACGCACATATCTATCCAGAAGCAGCTTCCGCTACGGAAAGCAATTTTTATATGGATGACTATCTATAGGCATTTCCCGACGTGACGACGGCCGAAAGGATAGTAAACGATATGTATGAATTACATAAACATGCTTCTTTCCAACTGAGGGGATGGGCTAGCAACCGACCCGAAGTTTTAAGTAAAATGGAAAATAAATATAAGAGCGACAGTGCTTCGCTGGGAGATAAAGAGCACACAGAGCGCACGTTAGGTTTGATTTGGAATATCAAACGGGATATAATAAGTTTCTCAACAAGTCTTCGTAACACACCGGAAGAGGTGATGGAAGGTTTACGACCGCCTACGAAGAGGGAGATAACTAGCGCTGTGATGTCAGTCTTCGATCCTTTGGGACTCGCATCACCCATAACGATTCAAGGGAAGTCGCTGATCCAGCAAGTATGGAGGACAGGCATCTCTTGGGATGAAGAAGTTTCACACGAATTACACGTGTTATTTTGTAAATGGATATCGGAAGTGAAGAAATTAGGTCATTTAGAGGTACCTAGACCCGTTGCTGAAGGCGTCGGCAAGGGAGAGTTACACACTTTCACGGATGCTAGTGAAAAAGCATACGCTGCCGCGGTGTATTACGTCACCACGGACAAGCTAGGAATAAGGCGGATTACGCTGATCGCCGCAAAGGCAAGAGTAGCGCCGTTGAAACCAATTTCGATTCCAAGGCTTGAATTGCAAGCAGCTCTTATGGGCAGCAGGCTGGCTGCCTCGGTTAGTGAAGAGAGCAAGTACGAGATGTCCGAGAGAGTATTTTGGACAGACTCACGTACAGTGTTAGCGTGGATTAAGTCAGATCCTCGCGCCTTTAAACCATTCGTTGCTCATCGATTGGCTGAGATCGAAGATCACAGTAAACCATGTGAATGGCGATGGGTTCCAACGTCACAAAATGTGGCAGACGACGCCACTAGAAATTTTCCTTCCACCTTCGATGTAAGTCATCGCTGGTTTCAAGGACCTGAATTCCTCAGGAAGAGTCCTGATTTATGGCCCAAACAAGTGGACACCATAAAAAGCTTAGAAACAGGTGAAGAAAAATCGCCAAAGGGCGTAAATGCGTTAAGAAAGCAAGAACCGTTAAGTCTACCCGACTACGGACGATTTAGCAGCTTTAAGAAATTCCTTGGGGCAACTACACGCACCTTACAAGCGGTAGAAAAATTCAAGAGTTTAAGAAAGTCGGTTAAAGGACCCGACGACGCAGCCGAAAAGTCGGTTATGTGTTCCAACAAAGTTTTAGCAAAGTCGGTTAAAGGACCCGATGGCGCGTTGGACATAGCGCTCTTGAAAAAAGCGGAATTATTAATTTGGAAGTTCGTTCAAGACGAGTGTTTTTATTCGGAAATAAAATGCTTGAAAGCAGGCAAAAGTGTTGAAAGAAGTTCACGCTTAAGTAAATTATCTATGGAAATAGGAGAAGATAACTTACTCCGTTTAAATGGGCGTTTACCTTTCAAGTCTAATTTGACCGAGGAAAGTAGAAAACCCGTCATATTGGACGGTAAACACGAAATCGTTAAAATGATGATTAGAGAAGTTCATCATCATTTTGGACATGCCAATCACCAGACGGTGATGAATGAGGTGAACCAGAAATTTTATGTCTTGAACTTACGTAATGTAGTACGAAGTGTGTCACATCATTGTCAGTGGTGCAGGACATACAGGTCAAAACCGCAGAACGTGCCACAAGGAAATATTCCTCTGGAGAGAATAGCTCATCATGAACCACCTTTTACATGCTCAGCTGTGGATTATTTCGGTCCTATGAGTGTGACTATAGGAAGGCGACACGAAAAACGTTGGGGTGTTTTATTCACGTGTCTGACTACCAGAGCAGTACATCTGGAATTAGCAGCCTCGTTGACACCAGCGTCAATGATAATGGCGTTGAGGCGATTTATCGCCAGAAGAGGAAAACCAGCCGTTATATACAGCGATAACGGGACAAATTTCAAAGCTGCGAATAAAGAATTATTGAAAGCATGCGAAGAATGCCATGAGGGCATGAAAAATGAGTCATTTAAGAAATACATTAAATGGAAATTTATACCTCCGGGAGCACCGCACATGGGTGGCGCCTGGGAGAGGTTAGTAAGATCGATTAAAATTGCGTTGACCGCTACGCTCAGAGAAAGCAGCCCACGAGAGGAAATTCTACATACGTTGCTTTTAGAAGCAGAGCACACAGTAAATTCCAGGCCTCTAGTAACATTCAGTATGGATAGTCCTGAAGAGGGTTTGACACCCAATCATTTTCTTCTGGGACGCTCATGTGGTGATCGACCACCTGGATTATTTCTAGAGCAGCATCTGACGGGTCAACTCAATTGGAAAGCTGCACAGAGGTTAGCCGACCATTTTTGGACAAGGTGGCTGAAGGAATACATGCCTACCTTAATACCGCGAACAGGTAATAAGGGAAAGTTCATGGAACCTAAAGAAGGCGATATTGTTTTGATAATAGATCATTCGTTGCCACGAAATACGTGGCCGAAAGGCAAAATTAGTAGAACGTTACCGGGACCAGACGGTCACACCAGAGTGGTTGACGTCATTACTAGCACAGGTCACACAAGATGAGGAGACCTACATCCAGAATAATAGTCCTGGTACCCGCGACGCCTCCCAAATGATGGTGCTAACGCACGGGGGGGAGATTGTTGGCGACGCGCCTATAAGAATGTTTCAGTTTATTAAGTCAACCGACGACGAATAACTTTTCAAAGACTCATTGTCCAGTTAAAATGTTCTGATATGAAAATGCTTAGTTAAATCTTAAAGAAATGTCGAAATAATGGTATGAAAGTCTTGGGTTCGAATCCCAGGCCGGACTAGTTTACTGTTTTCTAAGTAATATCTTTCAATAAATTCATATAGGGAATTTTATGTTATAAATTATGTTACCGGATTTATTCCCCGGTTGAAATCGTCTTTCCAACGATGTAAATTCAAAGGAATATTAAAGTGAAGTTAGAGATCGGATTGGTTCCCCGGTCGAGATGATCACTCTGTGCATAAACAGAATTAACGGAAGTTAATTGCATAAGTATTGTCTTGTATAAGTATGACACGTTTTGTACGAAAACAAATGCCTATTTGTTATGATTGATTAATGAGAACATTCACTTGTATTGTTATCTGATAAGAAACATGATAACTGATAAGAATCTTATCAGAGATAGTTTCCTACAGTTTGAAAATTATGTAGAAGCACTTATTTATTTAATATTGTTAAAATTAAGTGTATTTCAGACTTTCATTTTTTCTGATAGCCGAGAGCCGTGCAAAGTTAGTTGTTCAAATAGTGTGAGTTCACGGAAGCACGCTGGCCACGCCCTTAGGAGGCCGAATATGTAAAAATTTAAAATGTTTGTAATTTCAGCAATTTATGTAAAAATGACTTGTAAAACATTTCAGGTTGATTGTACGTGCTAAAAAGGTGAATTCTGTGTTATTTTATGTGAAAATTCCTGTGTATAAGTGAAATAATGATAGTTTTGTATAAGAAATTTAAAAGTGTTTTAAATAGTGAAATAAATAGAGAAAATGTAAATTAAACTATTGTATTAGTTAACATATGTATAAATTCAAGTGGGAAACATTGTTTTAACTTTCTGTGTTAAATATTTAAGAAGTTTGGATTTTGGATTTGTGATTAAAATAGGCATGTTTTGTTTTATAAATTAAAGGATTTTTGTGATACGAAAAAATAATATATATCATGGTGTAGATATTGTTTTGTGCTATCTAAATAGATAACTTGTATTTATGTATGATTTATGTGAATAAAGAAATTAAGTGACACGTGAGAGAGTAATAGTACAAATTCATGTTGTTAAGTTGCGCAGGCACGCGAATGGCGCGGCTCACTTTCGCGTATAGTTCTGGGGGTAGCTTAGTGAACGGGTTTTATTGCAATTCGTTCGGGAATCAAACCAGCAGTCAATAAGAAGAAGAAAGAAAAAGTGTAGGGAAGTGATAGGGAAAAGTGATTACTCTCTCACGGAACGGTTTGAAGATAATTGCTGTTTTATTCCCAAGAAATTCATCCCTCAAAGTTATACAGTCCACATCGAAGAATTAAGGCGTCGGGACCGGGACGACTTCGGAAGACCCGTAATCCCCGTCTGAACCTACTTGCTGAAAAAGAACGAGGTTATCGCCCTTGTGTGTTACTCCGTTGCGGAGATCACATACGTTGTTCCCGAACCCAACGTAGGCATTATAGGAGGCCGGATCGAGAGAAGCCTCGATTCCTCCCTTCTGTTTCTTTATCGAACGTTCCAGCCCGTCTGGTTCGTTTTAAATTGATCCTTCCGAACCTGTTTCCTTTTCACACTTTGTTCTGCTCCACATCACTTCTTGGCATTTAATCCATTATGCTGTTTTTGTTACTAGTGCTTACAACTTATGAAATTAACAGGGGTAACAACGCGCGTAAACGTAAAATTTTACGAAATGTCAAAATACGCGACTAGTCTATGCTTACTCAGTCGTTAAACTAGGTACCGCCAAGGATTAACTTTTATTCCGAGAGTAGATTCGGATTACTTTACTCCTCCCTCCTTACTCTATGTTTATTAATGCTTAAATTAGATATTTTAAGCTTTAAACTAGGAGTAAAGTTAATCTTGCTCAAGTCTGTGTTTATTAATAGGGCTGTGAGTCTCTGAGTTAGATAGTTTAGGAGCTATGATAATTTGAATGTAACTATTCAAAGTGCCTCTACCCCGATATTAGATAACTAAACACCCATTCCAGTGAGTAAGATAAAATTCTTCAATAATTCAAGGAATCGTAAGCAAGCACAGTAGCATCCTTTGTGTGAGCAGGTAAAAAACGCTGTGCACAACAGTGCGAGCGAGACAGAATAACGGCTGTCTCCAGGTAAAAAGGGTGCAGTGTGCGCTTGTGCCGTTGCGCCCTCCTTTCTGCCAAGGAGGGTCGCGTTCGTATACGGCTTAGAGAATCTCTAGTCAGATCGTTAAGCCAATTCCTAAAAGGTTGGGTTTAGTGGGTAAAAGTCACCACATAACCACGCAGCCGGCTGCATGGTATGCTATGAGCATTCCCAACCTCCCTCCCCCTCTTTCCGGAGGGTTGCCCATATTTGCTTCGGGCGCAAAAAAAAAACTTGTGCCGTCGAACAGTCGTCCCTCGCTCTGCGTTGTGATAACATTCCTGGTTTTAAGTAAATCTACTTACTGTACATAATTATTGTTTGTTGTTAGACTTTGTTACGTTTTTGTTTTGTTGTTGAACTGTTACTTTTTGTTTATTATAATGAACGAGTACTCAAGCCAGCATATCGCTGACATCCATTTCGTGTATGGATTGTGTAACGAGAGTGCAAATAGAGCTGTTGTAGAGTATGCACGCAGATTTCCTAACAGACGTACTGTTAGGAGGGCCGCTCTGAAGGTGTTTTTAAAAAAAAAAACTTTTACACCCAATCCCAGAAGTTCTTTTGGTTTATTTCCCCAATATTAAATTAATACAAAAATTGTACAAAAAAAACCGCGAACGGCGTGTGCGATATGCACTTAATATGGGTTGGAACTGCACTGCCTCGATTACCTCAAACTCTAGGCTTTTATAGTAAATATAATAATCGAGTCAGCGCTTTTATCTAACTAGGGTTGGACATAACATCTCCCCCCTTTTGACGGAGCTTATCCTTCTTTTTAATAAGGGATGAGCAGAGTCTTTCAAACGATACAGTGAGAAAAAAAATGATTTGAATACAAAAATAATTAAAAAATAGTAAAATAGAATTGTTTCAATTATTTGTTATTATTATAAAATCAAATTGAATTGATACAAAAGCATAGTAAAATTAAACTATTCTTAAACAATATCTTCACAAAATTATAAGAAATTATTTATTAACATTATGAACTAGTAATATAGTATTTTTTATAAGATTCAGTGAATAATGAAATAGTAGAAGATTCAGTGTATTAATGCTAAGATTTAATTTTTATTTCAAATACAAACATTTAGTAATATTAATATTTAAGACACCGTGTATAAAACAAAATATAAACTTATATTCTAATGTAACATGAAGCCTTATGAAATAAGTATAGTAAAGTAATATAGTTTTTAGTTATTACATAAGTTTCGATTTGATAAGTGAAATTTACCAAATGAAAAGAATTCATTTGGTTTTTCACTGGCATATCGGGTAAGGATATAGAATCTTTTCTATCATCGTCTGATGATGAAACTTCAGTTAACTCAATAGAATTACTAACCTTTGATTCGTGTTTAACAATCCGTCGTGTATTGCACTGATTAAATATTTGTATGCAACGGCAAGAATCATTATTTCTCTTAATAGAGCAACAAAATATTTTATAGGAAATATATAAAATTATGCAAATAATCAAAAAGTATGTAAATGATGAATAGTATTTACCATATTTTATTATGTGAGATTGTTCTTGAACTCTATTGATCTCATTTTCTAAGTTATTTAAGGAATGGTAAGAATATTTCAGAGTTTCCATGTCTAGGCTAGTTAAAGATACAGTATATAAGTATGGAATTGATTTATTTAAAATTTCTTTATTACAACAATCGTCTTCTGTAATATTAAAGTTTAAATTCATTTTATTTTCGATTTTAATAGATTTAGTTGCAGATGGCATTAATTGAATTGTCTTAGAGAAACCAATACAGCTTTAGTTTAAACTTAGGATACCTGTTCCTAAAATAGTGAAATCTTGTATTATATTATTACATTTTATAGTTAATTTACATTTCTCAGACTGTACATAGATAAACTTATTATTACTTATTTTATACCATACATCAATTTGTCCATATAAAAGTTTGGAGTTACATTGAGGTGGTAAAGATAACGTTACTTCGGTTAACAATTTTGTTTCACAACATGGATTCTTTATTGTAGAAAATATAGAAATTAAAGGACATATAGAATAATCATTATTAATAATATTACAATCGTTTAAATTATCTAGCAAACTATAACTAAGTCTATCTTCTGTTATTCCAAGATAAGGCTTGGTAGGTTGGATTAGAGCGAAAGAGTTAGGATTATTAGGATTATGAGGGGTTGGTAAAGGTATGCATTTGTATAAGGTGAACTTTAAAGAAGAAATCAGTGGTATGCGTAATATGAAAATTATTCTTCTATTATAATAAAAAGATGTGAGTTTTGAAATATCTATCAAAGTGTGTATATTTTCAATCGTTAATGGTACTGGAAACTCTAATCGCTTATTTATATAATTACTCTGTTTTAAAAGCTGGCGAAATAAGTTCGTAGGAGCTATTACACTAGGATGTAGAATGTTTGCTTTAGAAAATAAGATAGAGTTTAGTACATTATCCAAGAAATTAGAAATAGTGGCTAAAGAGCTTTCTATTATATTAAGTAAATAGAAAGCTCTTCCAAAAATATAGATTTTAACCTTTAAACGATTTAACATTCTTTTAATTCCGGGGTGAACAGCAATTGTTGAGTCGTGATTTTCTTTGAGAATTTGTGGAACTTCGGCAGGAGTAGGGTAAATAATTTGATTTCGGTATATATGAATTTTAATGTTAGTATTATGAAATATGTAAGCAATTATGTTGTATATTTTCATATAGGATAGTTTAGAGAACGGGTCAGCAAAATCGGAAATGGCTAAGTCAGTGATTTGACTATTTTCTGTTAATATATTATCACGTAGTTGCATTAGTAAATTGTATATATTTCGGTATGTTAACTCTTCGAAATGGTGAATTCTCGTATATAAGAAATAGTATATTTTATCATTTTGCTTAACGCAAGAGATAGTGTACGGTTCTCGTTCTGAGTTTATTATACCTTCAGGATTTTGTAGCTGAGATAGAATATTTTTACAATATGGAATAGATTCATCAAAGTCGAGAGATACGGGGCAAACAATATTATTTAATTTAGAGAGGTGTAACGCTAGGATGTAGAATGTTTGCTTTAGAAAATAAGATAGAGTTTAGTACATTATCCAAGAAATTAGAAATAGTGGCTAAAGAGCTTTCTATTATATTAAGTAAAGCATATATTTTAGAAATATGTGATAATTGATTATTATTTCTGACAATTTGGGATAATACAATATTTAAAGAATTTATTTGAGAATTTAATTTATTTTCATTCATATTTAATTTATATATCGTTGACTTAAATACATTAATAGAAGATTTAATTATGTGAATATTATCCTTCATTAATTTTAAAAGTTCGGATTCGCTATTTTGACAAGCGCTAATGGCTGCATCGTATTTTCGTGCATCATCAGCATCTAAAGTTCCAAAAAAGAATTTCAAAATTTCTCCACCGAATTCTAAAGCTCGTTTATGCCTTGTTTGTTCCTCGGTAGGGACTATATGCGAAAGAGATTCGAATTTAGCAAAATTAGAATTTAATAATACTTCAATAGGACTTATGATATCATTACATTCAACGAAACCATGGAGTTGGAAGTTTTCGCAGAGCGTTGCAGTTTTAATTATAAGCGAATGTATATTCTCTAGATGTGGCTTAACTGATACTACGTCTATATGAGTTACAACATTCCAAAAATCATTATAAAAATTAATTGTAGTTATTTGATCGAAATAAATACCTGGACTATTATAAATAGGTAGAATTTGAGTTTCAGCGTTGAATTGGTGGCTTATGGCCCTGAAATAGAGTGAAATTAAGGATGAGCTGGTTTAATTTCATTAACATGGTATTTCATGTGCTTACGACCTATGAGAAGGATTACGTTATGTTTGCCATTTAATTTAATAATTTTATAAGGACCTTTCCAGATAGGAGATAAGGCTTTGCGAAGTCTGTGGTGGCATTTTAAGTAAACCATATCGCCTGTTTTGTAGGATATGTCTGTACTATTTTTGTCATAATAATTTTTTGATGTTTCTTTATTTTTTATTATGTGTTCTAATGCTTTTTGTCGACTAAAGTTCATGCGGTATTGTAATGCGCGGATATATTCATGATAAGTAGTGTCATTGCTCGTATTATATAAAGAATTTGGTATTGTGGGTTTATGCCCATATAACAATTCATAGGGTGTATATGTAGTAGTGGTATGAGGGGTAGTGTTGTAAGAGAATACTGCGGTTGCTAAGTAACAATGCCAATCATTCTGATTTTCATTAACGAAAGATTTCAGGTATTCCTTGAGTGTAGCATGACTACGTTCTAAGGCACCATTTGTTTGGGGATGATAGGGGGTAGCATATAAGGGTTTTATTCTAAATATTTGAGTTACCTGTTTAAATAATTCCGATGTGAAACATGTGCCGAGATCCGTTAATATTGTTTTAGGAATTCCAAATAATGAGATAAAATGAACTAGTGTACGAGCTACTTCATCACTGCTGGAAGTTATCATTGGGTATACACATAAAAACTTGGTTAGGTCATCTTGTAGAGTTAATATAAATTTAAAGTTTTGCAAGCCGGCTTCGGGTAGCGGACCGACTATATCTAAAGCTAATCTTTCGAATGGTTTTGTACTTGTGGAGGTTATCACCATTGGAGCCTTATTACATGATCTCAGTGGTTTATTTACTTGACACAATTTACAATTTTTTACGTAATTTTCTATATCAGAACGCATGTTTTTCCAAAAATATAGATCCTTTAAACGATTTAACATTCTTTTAATTCCGGGGTGACCAGCAATTGTTGAGTCGTGATTTTCTTTGAGAATTTGTGGAACTTCGGCAGGAGTAGGGTAAATAATTTGATTTCGGTATATATGAATTTTAATGTTAGTATTATGAAATATGTAAGCAATTATGTTGTATATTTTCATATAGGATAGTTTAGAGAACGGGTCAGCAAAATCGGAAATGGCTAAGTCAGTGATTTGACTATTTTCTGTTAATATATTATCACGTAGTTGCATTAGTAAATTGTATATATTTCGGTATGTTAACTCTTCGAAATGGTGAATTCTCGTATATAAGAAATAGTATATTTTA
The DNA here is from genome assembly GCA_036936625.1 of Parnassius smintheus behrii. NCBI lineage: Eukaryota > Metazoa > Arthropoda > Insecta > Lepidoptera > Papilionidae > Parnassius > Parnassius smintheus. Next base: position 20,640,777 of record JAUPFT010000022.1, read on the forward strand.
TCATTTTGCTTAACGCAAGAGATAGTGTACGGTTCTCGTTCTGAGTTTATTATACCTTCAGGATTTTGTAGCTGAGATAGAATATTTTTACAATATGGAATAGATTCATCAAAGTCGAGAGATACGGGGCAAACAATATTATTTAATTTAGAGAGGTGTAACGCTTCTTGATGTTCTTCGATTACAGTATTTGTAGAAATGGATCTAGTAAATTGTTTTTTAAAATAAGATTCGTATTTGAGTTTGTTAAGGACTACATTTGAATTTAAGGCGTGAATGGGTATGCGTGAAAGAGCATCGGCGTTTGAATTTTGTTTTCCTTGCTTATAAAAAATTTCATAGTCATATTCCTCTAACTTGAGGCGCCAACGAATTAATCTACTTCCTGGATCCTTGACATTAAAAAGCCAGACTAAAGGTCTGTAATCAGTGACTATTTTAAACTTATTACCATAAATATAGGGTCGGAATGTTTTTACGGCGAAGAGTATAGCTAAACATTCTTTTTCTGTTGTTGAGTAATTGCCTTCCTGTTTATTTAATGTTCTTGAGGCATATGCGATCGGTTTGTCTTTTCCGATAGGGCCTTGCGATAATACTGCGCCGACAGCATAATTACTGGCGTCTGTGGTGACAATGAATGGTTGAGAAAAATCGGGGTATTGAAGTAACGGGGCTGAAGTTAGTTTTTCCTTTAACAAATTAAAAGCTTGGGTTTGTTCTTGTGTCCAATTAAAATTAACATTTTTTTTTAACAATGACGTAAGGGGTTTTGTAATTTTTGAGAAGTTATCTATGAATCGGCGGTAGTAACCTACTAGACCTAGAAATGATTTAATTTCCTTGGGATTTTTGGGAATAGGGTAGCCGGATACTGCCTTCACCTTGTCAGGGTTAGGTGTGACACCTTTGTCGGTTATTACATGACCTAAATAAGTGACTTCGTGTCGAAGGAATTCGCATTTGTCTGGTTGTAGCTTTAAATTGAAGTCTCGAAACCTATCAAAAACAAGATGTAATTTTTCCATATGACTTTGAAGATCGTGGCTGTAAATGATGCAGTCATCTAGGTAGACGAAACAGTGGAGACCTTGGAGACCAGAAAGGACGGTATTCATGAGACGTTGGAACGAATTTGCAGCACTTTTTAATCCAAAAGGCATGCGAGTGAATTCAAAATGACCGGAAATGCCATTTATATTGGTTACAGTAAAACCAGTCTTTTCAGCATCCTTAGGATTGAGAGGAATTTGATGGAAGCCGGAAACTAAATCGAGTGTCGAAAAATATTTGGAATGCCCTAATTGATCTAATATATCGCTAATTAAAGGAATGGGGTAAACTTCGTTTATGGTCGCATCATTAAGTCGCCTGTAATCTATAACAATGCGCCATTTCTTTTTGCCCGATGCGTCCATTTTCTTAGGCACGACCCATACTGGGGCGCTCCACGGAGATATTGACGGCTTAATTATATTTTGTTTTAACATCTTTTTTAATTGTGCGTCTACTTCGTCTTTATGACATTCGGGAAAACGATATGACTTAACATGAATAGGAGGGGTGTTTCCTGTGTTGATTGAGTGTTGGATCGCGTTTGTACATGTGAGGTCATCTCCTTCAAGATAAAATATGTCTGAGTATTGTGAGAAACAATCTAATAAGAGTTTTTTCTCCTCTGAGTTTAAATGAGAATGACGAATTTGTTCGCAGACGCGTTGGACACGATTAGAATAAGTTGTAGAAATAGTATTTATATTATTACAAGATTTAAAAGATTTGGAATACTCTTTAAAGTCAATTGGTATTAAGTTAACTTTGAAATTTTTTATTTTAATTTGCGAATCGGTTGTGTTTAAAACCGAAACATTAACTCTTTTATTCGCTTTTAAAGTTACTAGGCAGTTCGCTAAATAAACACCATTACAAACGGTTTGATCTAGTATGAGTGCATCCTTAAGGTGACGCAACTCGGACGGGTCATTTGACACGGAGCATTCGATAACAGTTTCGCTACGCGCTGGTATAATGTATGTAGGTTCCGAAAAGTGGATAGGCACAGATATAGAATTTTTGAAACAAAGTGAATAAGTATGATAATCAATGTTTACTTTAAAATAACTGAGAAAGTCACTTCCTAATATTCCGTCATAATCAATATTAATATCGTCGGATGTGACATGAAATTTATATTTTATGGAAAAATTATCTAAAATAAAATCTAACAGTAATGTTCCTAATGTTTCATTGCAAGATTGAGTGCTGTTTATACCCTTGAGTTTTACGATTTCATCAGAAAGCTTAAAGTTTCCATTTAAACTCGATTTTTTTATAATAGAGACACTTGCGCCTGTGTCGAGTAACAATCGTAGGGGTTGAACCGAAAAATTCGACCTAAAATAAACATGAGGTAGTGATGTTTTCTTGTTCGATGTGTTCATGCTGTATGTTGGTATTTCACCTTTATTATTAATTGAATTATCAGTGGGATTAGCATGACTCGAAATTCCTTTTTGAGATGTATATTTTGGATAAGAGATAGTATCATTATGAGAGACAGAATTAGTATAAGAATTAGTGCAAGAATTAGCATTAAAATTATTTCTAAGACTCTGATGTTGATTCAGAGGTGTCCTGGGATAATTTTCCCGAGGTAATAAATAATTGGTACTATGACTTTGACTTTGTGTCAAAGATGGACTCGGATGCTGTTATCGAGGTGTAGAATTAGAATAAGAAATAGTATTTTTTAAATTACATGATTTAGTAGGACTCGGCGGCATTTGACGTCGCTGAGATGTATTGTAAGAATATTTTGTACGATAATTATAACTAAATTCGTTATCATTATATATAGGCTTAGTATAAGATTTAGTATAAGAATTAGTAGAATAGTAATGATTATTTGTGCCTTTAAATGCTTTCGATTTCGGTAGGCACTTTTCCGAAATCAGATTTAGTTTAAATTTTCGTTACTAATATCGGCATTAGGGCTTGCAAATATTCGAAAATTTTTGGTATTCGAATATTCGACTTTTTTTCGGGTATTATTCGAATTATTCGAATAATATTCGAATAGTTAAAGAAAAAACAAAAGCTGTAATAATAATCATATTTTTAATTGCTGATCTCTTACTTAGAGTCTTATTTCTCTGAATCAATAAAAATCGCAGTTAAAAATTAAAGAACTGTTTGGAATTTTACTGTTACGGCACTAATGCAGTCCCACAAATAACTATAAAAAGTTGGTGCTTAACAACACAACCACATCACAATTACACAACAGTTTTATTTATAAATCGAGATCTGAGTATTGTAATAATATTTATATAATAATAATGATATCAAAAAATCTATTACAAATACAAAACCATGCTTAAAATCTTAGTTACATAACTATGAATAAAGTATTAAATTCTAAAGATTATTTTTGGTTCTTAGTAACGTTACATATGATGCACATTGCAAACTTACATATAACTTACTTACAAAACTTAAAAGATTAAAAAAAAAATTTTCACCTAAGATAAAAATAAAATACAAATAATTAATCGGTATTACAATTTATGAGATCAGAATCAGATCAAATTGCACAAAAATAAAATACGTTTTAGTCTTATCATCTAACTTTGGCTTATTCTTACACTTACACCTACAAATTCGTACCGTAAAAACAAAGTAGTACATTCAAGGCGAAAGTGAATGGGTATCATATATACAATAAAAATAAAAATAAAATCTTCAACGTTTTCCTTGTAAATGGGACCTAAGGAAACTTAGCGCGTCTAGGGAATCATCTTTTAAAGAACACCTTAAATGGTTGCAAATGTATTTTGTTGATGAAAACACTCTTTCACACTCTACACTTGTAGGTGGTATACACATGAGGAAGTCATACGCTTGGCTCAAATGGACTTGTCTAGGACCTCCTCTGTCAAATAGCGCCATCTGCATTCGCACTGACGTTTCTAACTCTTCTCTGTCTGATAAATTTGCTGTTGACGTCGAAGGAGTTGCAGAATTAGTGTCATTGATCATTTTTTGTAACTCTTCTTTAAAGCTCATTTCAGTTGATTCCTGGTGTGACTCGTTTTGTAGCTGATGCTGGCGTTGCCGCTGCTGAAGTTGAACTAGGTTTATGTCATCTTCGTCATTATTAGAATTTTGTCTTTTAGAAAAGTATCTCTCGTTTATTTCAGTTATTACTTCTGTAATAATGTTATTGCCTGGTGATGGAAAGATAGACGAAGGTGGCTCTGCGTAATATTTGCATGGATTGTGGAGATATTTCAAAGTGCATATTAAATTTGGTAAGCGTCTCTGAGCAATTCTAATCTTCAGAGCTTCGAGTAGCCTGTCACTGATAAAACTGTTCGTCTTTTCTAATTTAGCAACCATAAATTGAAGGGCTGTTTCCGCAGTAAGCAGATTTGCATTTTCTTGGCAAAGCGCCTCTACTGTTGCCTTTACAATATTCAAAGAAGTGGCCAATTCTTGCAGTAAAGCCAGCTCACCTGAACTAAATGTGATATCGTACTTTAAATCAATAAGAGTCTTCAAAATAGGGTCTTTTAACGCCAAAAATCTGGTGATCATATCGGCTAAACTGCTCCACCTGGTTTTACAATCTAGGATCAAACCCATTTTATTCTGTTTCTCTTGAAGATAGTTATCGAGAATCTCTTTTCTGGTGGGTGACTTCCTAAAAAATTTTACTATTTTCCGCACTTTCTCTATTACATTTTTTAAATTCATATCCCTGTATAAATGGAGGTCTCGATTTATGTTCAGGTGTTGCTCGACTACAAATCCTCTTTCCTCACTATCACTGTCAGAGTCAGTATCCTCATTTGTCTCCTCTTGGTTTTCTGCAGATTCTACCTCTTCTTGCTCATCTTGATTATTTTTGTATATAGCATCCAGCACTGCACATTGGGTACCATGTGCTAAACATAATTGATGGTACGAAGGCACTTGTCGACCCATAGCGCACATCACGCTTGCTCCGTCAGTCACTATGCATGCTATGTCCTCTTCCAAAGATAGATCATAGGATGCTAACTTGTCCTTCAAAATATTAGCACAACGCTCCGCCGTTGCCCTGCCAGTTATTCTCGCGAGTCCCAAATTTCTATATCCCTTGCCTTGGAAATTTGAACAATGAATGTTAATGTTCATATAACGTCGGTTACCAGCTGAAGTCCATTCGTCCAGGGAAGCGGAAAATTTATTTCCTTGGGCCTTTAATTTCTCCAATTCTTTCTTCATATCACCCTTTAATTGTGCACTCTTTTCTACTACGATCTTCTTGATTGTGTTCGGTGACTTCGGCAAGTCGTCGTAGCCACTTTTTTTAAAGAGATTTCGAATGGATTCAGAGGTACAGAAAATGCTGAATGGAAGACCGTCACAAGCAGTCATTTTTGATATCACATTCTCCATATCATCCTCAGGATTTTTAAAGTATGCATCAATTCCTTTCATTTTCTTCTTTTTTGGCTCATTTTCGTCAACTTTTTCTTGTAGATTTAAACGTGTGGTCGATGTCGGGGTTGCCGAACATTCATCGACATTTGGTTGAGTAGGGTGGAGTTTTAAATGGTTATGTAGACATGTAGTTGTGTTTCGGCATTTAATAACCTTTTTACACTTTTTACACTGCGCGTGAATCCCGTCTGAAGTCCTCAAAAAAAAGTTCCACACCGAAGACTTCTCTCGCAAACCTTTGACGTACTCTTTGAATTCAAGTTTATCTTGCTCCATGATTGAATTTGAATGTTCAGTTCAATACCAAAAGCCTGCAACATCAAAAAATACCTTAAAGGCCTGTGTGACATATAGACATAATGAATAAGGTACGTGAGAGTAATATGGTCACCTTAAGCTTTGCCGCCCTATAAAACCAAAACTAGGAGGAGGACAGAAACAAAAAACACAAGGACATATACTATGACTAATATATTAACAAAATATTGCAAACAAGCCTTGGCAATAATTATGAACACTTCGAAAAGTCAACTTAATAAAAAAACTAACTACACTATACTAAAATCGACTAAAATATTACTATAATACCAACTGTCAAAATCGCGTCGATAAAGCGGCGCTCTTTTAACCTTTTATTATTTGATTGACTGATGAAGAGCTATCGTATCACAAAGTCATCTACGCAAACAAGGCTGTAGTTTTAGAGTTATAAGAAAGTGACCATATTAACCGGATGACCATATTACCCTTACGTAATATATAGACAAATACAGTTGCGAGCGAGGCTTAAAAAACAAAAATATATCACTATTTGTAGAGACGACAATATTAATATTAACATATTAAAACGAGTGGGCATTTTGCTCAAAAAATAAAAATTTTGCGCACATTATATGAAAAAGTTACTTGGCCGTATATAAAAATGCCTTCGCCGCTGTCATACCTATACGTGACACAAAATGCACACGTGCAAAGGTGCTTCACTGTCATTCAAAAATAAAAATATAGCTACTTACATTGAAAAATATACACGTAATTCCTTTCCTGGGTAGTAGGTGGATAGACAAGTAGGACTTTGGCATAACAAAACTCACTGAAAAAGCCTAAAACCTCAATTATAAAAAACAAAAAATTATAACCACGCTTCGCCGTCGCACGCGCACAAAATGCAAATGGCAGACAAACTACAAACAACTTTCTAATCGCTTCCGAGCTTTGACGAACCCTGTCGGGTCGGGGGGAACAAAGCACGACGCACCCTAGAAATGTCGCAAGCGAACTTCAAAAGTAATATTTTGTGCACAGTAGTAATATTTTTTTTCCGAGTTTGGCTTTCAGAAAATGGGTCGAATATTCGAATATAGCTGATTTAATATTCGAATATTTGCACAAGGTATATTATTCGAATATTCGAATATTCGAATGCAAGGCCTAATCGGCATTAGAGGTAGAAGGTTGTGCGTCACATAAATGCATATTATTTCTATTAGGTGCATGCGCACTGGGACTTGGTAACGTATTCGTCGTGCGAGTGTCTGGTTGCATATTATGACGAAGGCTATTGTTATATTGTCGCTTTCGACATTCGTTTATCATATGTCCCGGACTTTTACAATAACTGCATATTTTAATAGGATTTTTGCTTGAAATATTATGAAAATTAGAATGAGGGTTATTATTTTGTGGATTAACGTAATAAGCTCGATGAGATTGTTTTTTCTTATGATTATAGCAGTTAGAAGAATCATGACCAAATTTTTGACATATAGGACACTGTTTATAAGATTTGGAAGATATTTTGCTCAGAATAAATAGTTTTTCTTCTTCTATGGCATGCGTAATTGCCTCGCTTAAATTTTTCGGGTTTCGACATCTAACAATATATCCGTAATTAGAATTTAGACCTAATATAAATGTGTTGAGGGCTAAATCCTCCATAGCGGCAATTCTTCCTATTAGCTCGGGCTTATTCTCGCAACTGTAATGTATGTCGGATTGTAATCGCGTTAAACAAGATTCGATTCTAAGTGAATATTGCATTACTGTTTCCGAATTTCCTTGCCTACAATTTTGGAGTTCAATTAAAAGGTGTGTGGAGTGCTTCTTCTCGCCAAAGGTAGTTTTTAGAAATAGTTTTAATTCATCCCAATTATTAAACGTTTTTAGAGAGCACGCGATTTGAGCTTTTCCTTCTAACTGGGATATGATATAACGATATAAAACTACTTGCTGTTCCGAGTTCGCGAGTGCTATGGCGTTATCACAATTTGTGAGAAAAGCCGGAAGTGATTCTCTATCACCATTGTAAGGTTTGATGAATTTTACAAGGACGGATAAGGGAATTTTGTCGGACATTTCTATTTCTTCTGGTTTGTCCTTTAAAGTTTTAACCTTATGCATATGGAATTAGAAAGATTTAGGAGTTAGTAAATACAAAATTGGTAAAATGAGAATATTATTGTACACGACAAATGACAAAAGAATGTAAGGAAATAGAAGAGAAATAGTATAAATTTATAGCTGAATTAAAGTTACCTAACTTACAATATCACGATCACTACGGTGTACATTGGTTGCTATGCCGGTGTCGTGTTGCGATGACGTGCAGCGGAGTCGCGTTGCCGTGAGACCCAGGGAGTCGTTTGACGGCGGCGTCCACGTGGTTGTGCGATGGGAGTGCAGCAGCTCAGGGCAGGCTTACACGCTGGTGGTGTAGACTAACAGCCTTGATGAACTTCGGGTTGACGATGGTGTCCCAAGCTCGTGGGGTTGAGACCTCGTTGGTGCTTTGATGATGCAGGCTCACACTCGTGGGGTGGAGACTTACTGTCGATCTTTCACTTCAGAGTTTCCCAGGATTCGGATGCCACGCTACTGATGTACCGGTAGACCTTGCGACATCCCACTTCTGACACCAAATTTGTTAGGAGGGCCGCTCTGAAGGTGTTTTTAAAAAAAAAACTTTTACACCCAATCCCAGAAGTTCTTTTGGTTTATTTCCCCAATATTAAATTAATACAAAAATTGTAAAAAAAAAAACCGCGAACGGCGTGTGTGATATGCACTTAATATGGGTTGGAACTGCACTGCCTCGATTACCTCAAACTCTAGGCTTTTATAGTAAATATAATAATCGAGTCAGCGCTTTTATCTAACTAGGGTTGGACATAACAGTACGCCGAATGCTCGCACTTTCGTGAGAATTCATTTGAGACTTGCGGAAAATGGAATAAGAAGGCTCGGTAACGAACGTACTCGTGTTTTGTCGCTCCAAGATGAACATCAAATATTGCAAATGATTACTCAAGACCCTAGCCTGAGCATTAGACGCATAGCTAATCGTCTCAGTCTATCAAAATGGTCGGTGTGGAAAATTTTAAAAAGAGAAGGATTACATCCTTACCATTTTCGAAGGGTGCAAGAAATACTGGAACCGGATTATGTTAGAAGAGCAATATTTTGTTCGTGGATATTGAGAGAAACGCGATATGATCCAAACTTTTTAAAAAGAATTATGTGGACAGACGAAGCTACTTTCACGCGATCAGGGTATACGAACTACCGTAACGAACACCTGTGGCTTCAAGAAAATCCACATGCGATCCGCCCAAGTTCTTTTCAACATAAATTTTCTGTCAACGTTTGGGCCGGAATGATTGACGACATTCTAATTGGACCAATCATTTTACCGGAGACAATGAATAGCCCAAGATTCCTAAATTTCCTGGAAACGAATTTTTTGGATGCTTTATTGGAGTTACCATTGGCCTACAGGGCCAGAATGATTCTGCAATTGGATGGTGCTCCGGCACACTTCGCGCTTGTTGTGCGGAATCATTTAAATGCACACTATTCGTCGTGGATCGGACGCGGAGGAACAATTGCTTGGCCACCGCGGTCGCCGCATTTAACACCTCTCGATTTTTTTTGTGGGGCACACTCAAACGAAGAGTGTATGTAAATGTGTCAAATACACGAGAGGAGTTAGCAGAAAAGATAATTCAAGCAGCAAACGAATTGCGAGAAGACAAGGCAATGATCCAGCGCTCTACGCAACACGTTGCACTAAGAGCAACAGCATGTCTGCAGAGACAAGGAGGTCACTTTGAGCAGTTTTTGTAATTATTTTGCCAAATTAAATGCAATTGATATAAATTATTTTGTTTTATTTCATTTGCTAGTGTATCCGCGCTTTTCAAATAAGTATGTTTACACTGTCATAGCTCCTAAACTATCTAACTCAGAGTTAAGATTTAAATGTGCATTTATAGCAAATATCCTGTATTATAATAAAAACAAGTAAAAAATTGGTTAACACGATGGTTTTTTTTAAAGCTAAGAATCTGAAAAACAACATCAATTTGTTGTCTAATTTATTTTTTCAAAAATGTTTTTTACTAATACTGAAAAATTAAAAAATAATATTTTGAATCTAGATTTATTGTCTACACTATTAACTAACATTTGAGACCAATTTTGTTTTTGAAAGTCTTCTACTTGGGTAGATATTGTTAAATTAATACAAGCATCTATGCTTCGCCAACAATTTTTTTTAAAGTGCTGCCATTTTTTTATTGATGGCGAAAAAAAATCATTGATCCCTGATTTGTCGATAAAATTAATTGTATTTTAACTCCTTAAAGTATCGGACATCGGAAATCGGACACATTGTATATATACATATATATATATATATATATATATATATATATATATATATATATATATATATATATATATATATATATATATATATATATATATATATAATTTAATATTAAAGTATAATTATCGACAATACAAAATAAATATACCACTCCGCACTAGTCGCGAGGCTAATTATGATAAGGAGAGACAGACATACATGTTTGCAGTAAATGCAAAAAGGACGGGCAGTGACGCGTGACGGAAATGTCCAGTTTAACTTGACCCTCGTTGTGTAATAAAAGTGTTGAAAATATTTTGGTAAAATAAAGAAATGTACTTACCGATGAAAAGTAATATTGTTTGTTGTTACACTACATGTTTTACTGTTGTTTCCGCACCATTTAACGGCACTACAAGACATGATGCCGTAAATTGATTTTAATTTATATTTTAAATGTGAGCCGTCTCTTCGGTTCTAGTTTTTGGTCGCAAGTCGCAACTGGCGGGAACCGGGAAACAAAAGTGTTCCGAAATATATCAGTGACTAGCTGACTAGTCACTGACGAGTTGACAGGTTCGGGTCGCCTTGTATTACGTCTCTATAGGGTTAAGTGCTCGTAGGGTCTGGATGACTTTTACGCGGCTACTATTCTGCTCGTAAGACCGTTTGTCCTTAAAATATTATTCAAGCAATATGTTCATGTTTATATTTCACATAAGATGATCATCAAATTTTCACAAAAATTTGCTCATAACATAAGTTCAAACTAGCAAGTAAATAGTGTAGGTAATCTAAAAAGTTCGTTTGTTTTAATTTATGGAAACACAACGTAACACAAACAACTTAAAATGCTAAATTACTCTACAAAATTGTTGAACCCTGGCTTTAATTTCCTCAAGGCTCGTTGTTAGTTCAATAATAGCTCTATTTGTATACAAAATTTGCGAGCATAATTGTATTACATTGTGAAAATACAGTTCACTCTTATCATTTAAGAAATAAGAATTAAAATGCGTTGAACAAAGGAAACAAAGCGGGCGTAGCCTAAGGATTAAGTAGAGAAAATTTAATGGATATTTTGAATAAATAATGCAGGCATCTAAAGCCGTCCCCTGTTGCCAAAAACCAAGTAAAAAATAATTATTTGCTGCCATACAATGTGAATAATACAGAGCGGTACCGCGGCGTCCATTTTGTGTTTAGCGTGTGTTTATCGCGATAAACTTTACAACGCGCAGTGTGGCTAGGCATCTTCGCCGTATACCGAAGGCGAAATTTCGTCGCGATAATTCTATTGCGTACTGTGTGGCCCGGGCATCAGCCTCACGACACTGTTTGTATGAAGTTTTAATTTTTATTTTAGAATGAGAGTGACAAAAGAACACAGTCCACCTTTAGGAAATAGATTCTGTGGCCCATAGATATCTACTTCTATCCTCGGTTAAGAATCAAAATGCAGATACGTTGTCACTCCTGAGGAATAAGATGGAATGCCTGATTATATAAAAAGGATCGCTAGTTTTCTAATTCACCACACGAAATATGGCTGCATTAAGCTGCTATTTTACGCTGGTATTCTGTGAGACCGTGGTACTTCCCCGGTCGAGCCAAATGATTTCTGCAGCAACCGTAATATAACTGCAGCAGAGTCATGCTGATACCAAGTAAAAATTATGATTTACACTGTATTACGTGCGGTCGGTCGCGTTTTTCCACATAATCAACCGGTGTAAAAGCCTGACCCCCGCGCATGGATCAGTGTTGCAGAGGGGATTTTCATTGTTGGACGTGCGTGTACGTTTTGTGTACTGTCACGGTAGTCATTGATGAAGATACTTACTATGTGGTGGATCCATAACTCTAGGTGACCGTCTGGGTAGGTAAAGGTGGTACCTTAAAATGCAGTGCTGTGTTCTAGCCTAAAAAGTATAGAGATCCAGTATAATTACAGTCTGTGAGGTATTCCTTCTTAGTACTCAGAGATGACAATGAATTTGTTTGGTTGCAGTAGCGTCTTACAATCTCCTTAGAGGTAAACTGCTTATATATAGGGCACACTCGAAGCTTTACACTCTTGGAAGCTCATAAATGGTATGATTTTAAAAGTTCATTCTCTTCGCAAGATTCCAATGCTAGTCTCCAAAATGTTTTTGTTGAGTTTTGAGGCAGCATCTCAATTTGAGCACTATAAGGTGTTGGTACGCAAAATTTGATCGCGGCCGTGTTCGTGTCTGGATAAAGTTTATCGAGCAAATTGGCAATATTTTGAAAATGGGCCAAAGTAAGAGTACTCTTTATAGACGAGCATGTATGCGTAGGTATATTGATGTGACAGCGAAAGCGGTGTGTCAGAATCGTGCCAAATGGAAGTTTGTAATCTCTGCCTACCTCTCCGAGTGACAGGCGTGAGTGTTTATGTATGAAATGATTTTGTGTAAAAAAGACTAACAACCTTAAATCCAGGGTTGTGAACCATGTACGTTTCACACTTCTCAAGCCAAGCGGTAGCATGCTGCTGCCAATATATTTTTGTTACTTTCTTTCTGAAAATGGTGTAGCATAATTGTAGGTAGCATTTTCTGATGAAGAAACTATCTAGGTACCTTGCTCACCACTTGTGCATTCACCTACTTCTTTTATTCCTTTCCTCCGGCTCTTTTTAAGGACGCGTTTACAAAATTGATAGGTATAGAATCGCACTACTACATTGACAAAACTCGCACACACACTAGTGTACGCACGGTTGGCTGTGGGAATCGTAGTCAAATGAAATTATTTTGATAATTTGAAAGATTGAATTTGTTTTTCATTTCTTATACCTACCTCAGAAATATACTTCGATACGAAATACGAATACCTGCTCCAGAGACTGCTTGGCACTGGAAGCCCTCTACTGGTAGTGAGATGTTAACTCTGGACTTTGAACTGGTTTTGTCAGTTATAATAATACCTTACCTACCTGCGGACTTGATGGAGTGACCTGAAGGTGTAATTTGGTGATTGCAACTGCAACTCCTAGACTGGTAGAACTAGGTGTGCCGAGTTTGGGTTCGTTTTGTTAGTTATGATGAGACTTTACCACCAGACTTGATGGAGTGATCTGAAGGGGTAATTCAGTAACTATTGCTGGAATTTCTGAACGAGTAGAACTAGGTGTGCCGAATTTGGGCTTCGTTTTGTTAGTTATGACGAGTCCATACCTCCGGACTTGATGGCGTGACCTGAAGGTGTAAATTGGTGATTGCAACTGGAACTCCTAGACTGGTAGAACTAGGTGTGCCGAGTTTGGGTTCGTTTTGTAGGTTATGATGAGACCTTACCACCGGACTTGATGGAGTGACCTGAAGGTGTAGTTCGGTGATTACAAGTGGAACTACTAGACTTGTAGAACTAGGTGTGCCGAGTTTGGGTTCGTTTTGTTAGTTATGATGAGACCTTACCACCAGACTTGATGGAGTGACCTGAAGGGGTAATTCAGTAACTACTGCTGGAATTTCTGAACGAGTAGAACTAGGTGTGCCGAATTTCACTCCATCAAGTCCGGTGGTAAGGTCTTATCGTAACTAACAAAACGAAACCAAACTCGTCACACCTAGTTCTACTAGTCTAGGAGTTCCATTTGTAACCACCTGATTACACCTTCAGGTCACTCAATCAAGTCCGGTGGTAAGGTCTCATCGTAACTAACAAAACGAACCCAAACTCAGCACACCTAGTTCTACAAGTCTAGGAGTTCCACTTGTAATCACTGAACTACACCTTCAGGTCACTCCATCAAGTCCGGTGGTAAGGTCTCATCATAACCTACAAAACTAATCCAAACTCGGCACACCTAGTTCTACCAGTCTAGGAGTTCCAGTTGCAATCACCGATTTACACCTTCAGGTCCGGAGGTATGGACTCGTCATAACTAACAAAACGAAGCCCAAATTCGCCACCCCTAGTTTTACTCTGCAGGAAGTTCAAAAAGCGGTCACGAAAGTACACCTTCAGGTCACGCCATCAAGTCCAGAGGTAAGGTCTCATCATAACCAACAAAACGAGCCCAAACTCGGCACACCTAGTTCCGCTCGTCCAGGAGTTGCAGTAGTAGGTAAGTTTATATATCCTACTTATTTTTAGTTAAATACAAAACTGTGAGTATAAAAATAATAATTTTATCACTTGTCAAGTACTTATGTTTCCAATTTGTTTTTTTCTAATATTTTGTGTATGTACAGCGATCTTTTCAGAATGAGCCGCTGCAAAGAGGCGATACAGTGTCCACTCACGACGGCGGCCGAGCGCGGACTGTGGTTTCATCGAAATCTTTGTACAATAAATCAAAGCAGACACCAACAATAAAATAGCCCTTATTGCAATAGATTATGATTCATCTGTATTAGCAAAATATGTGAAAAAATGTGCATCAGTTTTTATTTTTTTTACGACTATTTGTGACATTTTGATAAAAAATAAACCCAGGGTTTTTAATTGAATATGTCTGTCATCTCATAGTATTTTTTAAATTTTTTAAATATGTTGATAATAGACCAAAACATGTACCGAAACACAAGCCGGTATCGTTAATTTTGTAGAAAATGGCAACGAAAGTTCGTTTTTACAATATAAAAAACTACTATTTTCAACAAAAGAGTTACAGAAGTTTGCAGATGAAGAACCAATCTATACATGGTAGTTTTTACTTATATTTGATTTGGTTTAGTTTTGTCACAAAATCTACCGAAAAACACCCTAATTTTGGTTGATTTGCAAACGCGTCCTTAAAGTACAGAGTAACCGAAGTAGAAAATTATGTATTATATTTATTTATTTATAATACCGTTTATTGTACACAATATACAAACAAAGGGATACACTAAATTATTTTTAAATAAATTATGTTCAATTTTTAAATGGGGAGATTGCGGACGTCTGTATTTACCCCACCTCCCACGTCCGCAACAACTTCGTCATAGTTTTTTACACCTGTGTTTTATGTTTTACTACAGTTATAATGATACATCTCTTAAGATTTTGTGACAGAGGTAACGTTTTGTAAATTAAGCTGTAAAGCGCTCGAAACCTCAGCCGGGCTAGCATGAGCCGGAGAGAATATATCCCCGGAGAGAGGATATAATTTTTATCCCTTGCTTAGTTTTATCCACCCTGCGAGCATGGGCAAGAGACATAAATTATATCCCCCGATTATATCCCCCGATTATATCCCGAGTATATCCCCGTTTGACATAACGAGTGGACATATATCTCCCCGTCCGTAGCATGAGGCCAAGGGAAAGAGAAAAAATTATCCCTTTTTGACATTTGAAAGGGACAATTTTATCCTCTTTCGCGGACGTGGGTTTAAGTTTATCTTCAAACCATTTTAATACAAAAAAGATGTCTCGAGCCTATTGCAACTACATTTTCGTGTCAGAAATTGAAAAACAAGAAAGAGAATTACGTCAGCGATCGATACGTGATCAGAATACTTAATCTATTGGAATTCTCCGACAACGAATTTCTACGCCGGTTTCGGATGCTTAAAGATTGTTTTGTATTTGTGCAAAGAACTCTATGAGGCTTTAAAGCCTATTAATTCTGTGGATGGACTACCAGTGCATATTGAAGTAAGCATCTATTACAACCACCTTGTCCAAAAATGTCTCAATAGCTCAATGCCATGATTTAATTACATAGGTTGTGTCAACAATACCCAAGGCGAGTCCATGGTCAAGTCAAATTTAATGATAAAAGAATCGGTCTATACTATATTTTAGGTAAGTATTATAACGTTTTAAAATAAAGTTATCAAACTTATTAAAGTTACAATTCAAAGGTTTAAATTAAGAAATATGTTGATTCTTTAGCAAAGCTTGCTAAATATACTATACTCATAATTATAAAATTATTTATTCCTTGTTTTGTTTGAAATCATTACATTTTTATTCTTCATGCTTCATTTTCAATTAAAATTAAATCTTTGTGACTTAGAGTTGACATCAATTTTGATGTATTTTATAATTTTCTTTATATTATATATAATGGCAGTAATTGCGGAGATATATTTTTTTTATTTCTTCAAGAGGTTACACCACCTCCAAAGGGTCTGTATTGTCCAGTTTCACAATAAGCTTAATTTTAAACACATATTTTTAAATAAATGCTATCACAAGCGAAGTAATACCTGCGATTTGATACAAGCAATGTATATTTAACTTAAATATTATACAAAAGAAAATGAAGAAAGAATTAGAATAATAGAAAAATAAAAACAAGGCAGAAATACGCTTAAAATAAATATAACAAATATTATAAATGACATATTGTTTAACAAAAATTATGAACAGTTTAGCAATATAATAAACAAAAGGTAAAAGAAAATATAAGTTAATGTAAATCTACTTAATCTTAAAACTAGTTTATAGCTAGTATAATTTATAGCTTTATACTATGGTATATTATCTATGCGCGGGGATAAGTTTATCTACTGTCAATATTATATCCACCATAGGCCCATGCTCGCAGGGTGGATAAAGCTTTGACATAGGGATAAGACAATTTTATCCCTTGTCAGTGGATATAATCGATGGATAAAATTTTTATCCCCTGCTCATGCTAGCCCGGCTGGTATTTAAAAATTTAAATATACGCGATAAAATCCGTAAAAACTAGTATTATTTAAATGTGTAGTGTTCGCGTAATTATAAGAAATCATCCTGCTATATTATGTTCATCTTCATCAGCCTTGCTGGTACACTTGACCACTGTTTGTGGACATGGGCCTCTCCTGTTGTATGTAATTCGTCAAACATGGAAGGTGAATTGCCAACCGCAGTATAGTAGTGTCGTATGGAGGTAGGAGAAGTGAGTCCACCGGAGTATTTTACGTCTAGCGTGAACGAGATGTTTATGCTTCTAACTATAGAAAGCCATATAATTTTTGGCATTTCCTATAGACGCATCTTACATATTGATTTATATAACACTAGATCAGTAATAACCGCGCCAAAGCGTTGCCACTGCACATATGGCCACAGCCATATGCCTAGCTAACATGAGTTCATTGTTCAATGTGACGCCGACAGAGTTGAGCCGCGACAAAAATGGGTAAATGCGTAGTGAAAGAATGCTATTCAAGGCCACAAAAACGTAATAAATCAAGCGTAATCACTTTCAACACATTATTTTGGTTCTTGTTTTCAGATAAACGTAAAAAAACCTCAAATAATGAAATAAAATTATCTAATATTGCCATTTAGGTTCAATATTGCCACTTTTCCGCATTTGTGATTATCCTACATTAATGGGAGACTATATAATTAATGGAGTAAGTTAATTTGATACCTCTGATTTTAAATATTTTGGAAATCATAATAAAAACTACGTTTTAACTTTCATACAGAATAATTAATTATTTTTTATTTTAGTTTATTCATGAATTATCTATTAAATATATTTTATTACCTATTTTATATTAATAATTATATATTATTTATATTTTCATATAAATTTTATATTAATTTTATTTTATTACCTATTTTATATTGTTTGATTTATTAGTAACATAAAAATACGTTTTATTTCATCATTATGTTTGCTTTTATTCATCTGATAAGCTTTGTATCCCTTTTATCTAAGGTGACATAATAAAGATTTTAAAATAAAATATACTTTTTTACTATAAAAATAATTAACTGCAGCTTAAAAAACTCATTTTTATTGCGTATTTTAGGTAAAATTTCATATAGTAAGCCACACCAACCCGCCATTGCATGTTTGTGTATCTATCTTTATCTAATCATTGTTTTCGCAAATTGTGTATGTAAGATAGATATATGTTTACATAAAATTGTTATTAGTTTCACAGCTACGTCGTCGCGTTTGGATAGTGGTTACACTTTTTTCGACGCGCTGTAATGTGGTTTGCTCCTCTAGTGTTGTATAACTCAATGATTTTACAACACTCAGGATATCACATACAGTGTAAAGGCAAGCTGCAGCTATACTATGTATATAGCACAAATGGATTGGTTAGCCTGTGGAAGGATCACGCTCTCAAAGAATACAAGCGTAAAATGGCGTGATAAAAGTCATTTCATCTTAGTCTTTGGGGTGACAACGTTTCTGCAGTTTAAGGTTGCCCTAGTCGATGGCACGAACTAAGTGGTGGGCGGGGTAAAAATGCATGCTATCTCAACCGACATTACGTGCGAAAGGGATAGACGCTGTGATGACATACGCACTCCTGAGTGACGCAAAGCGACGGCGTCATCGCGTATAATTATAATTATTCCTACCTACCTACGCGGTTCTTGTTTGAATGATAACATAAACTCAAAAGGCAATTCCGAGCTCCGTGACGCAGTGGCTTAGCAATGAGTGGCTGCACTTGGGGCTGCGGGTTCGAATCCCGCACGGAACAAATATTTGTATGGTCTACAAATAGTTGTTCCGGGTCTGGGTGTTTGTCCTTGTGTAATTTATGTTTGTAAACTGCCTCAACGATACAGGAGAAAATCCTATTGTGGGGGTAACGTATTTTAAAAAGAGAAAAGAGGGAGGAAACAAACTGGTGTCATTAGAACTTAGGATCTGCTGTGTGAAACGTAATTATTATGAACCCAATTTGGTTGTTATTATGAAAGTTCTTATGTGAATTTAAGTGGGTGTTATTATATACTAATAATTTCATTGATTTGTTGTTACCTAATTTTTAACCGACTTCGAAAAAAGGAGGCGGTTCTCAATTCGTTGGTTTTATGTATGTTCTAAAGAATATACTTTCCAGATGATCCCACGGTAATCGATAATGGTCAGGTCAGGATCTGATGAAGGGATCTTGGAGAAATCGACGGAACTCTTCAATAAATGACAGCAAATCAACCGCGATTGCTGCTATCGCGTATCTATGCATTCTTTACGCAACCACACAGTATAATATCACGCCTGTACCCACTAAAGGGACATAACTCTCAACTAAAAATGGTAAAATAAAAAACTTTTTTTTTTGAAAAAAATATAACCGACTTCTAACACAAACATAATTATTTTACACTTTTTTCTGTTTTCTTTATGTTTTCGTATTTTATTGTAGGTTATGCAAATATGACATATATAGACAACTGCTTTTTCAACTGCGCGATTTTGATGTGAGTGGGGCTTTTATGTAGGTTAATAAAATAAATAAAAAATATTAGTTTGTAAATTGTTTATTGATTGTTTGTGTTCAATAGCGGTTTGCAATATTCTCCTAGTACTTAGAAAGTTATCAACAATAGGCATTGTGTCACTGCAGGGACAATTACATACGTCTATCAAAATAGTAACGTACCTAAACCAAACCTAAACGGAATAGGTACTAACAGCACAGACTTCCTTACAGAAGTCCAAAGAACACGTCTAGACAAGGTAAGTAATTAGAAGACAACTACAAATTGAGATTGATTGTAAATCAAATTCACAGTACAGACACAATTAGCGAATTATAAATAAAAATTTGATTTATTTTATGATAGATAACGCTAGTTAAAAACTAAACACTATGGGAATGACATCACTGAACGAGTCAGGTGGTCAGTCCAAACAAATAAAAGGCGCATTGTAGAAAGAGATTCGTTACGAAACGTTTGTAGGCTAGGGGGCTTGGCCTGTTTATGCTATTGATAACGAAGGCTATAAAATATGTACAACTTAGAAACTAAATCCTATTCTCCTATATTTACTTAATCTGTATTCATAATCTGAGGTAGGTTTATGCGCTCCTTAGTTTTTATATAGTTCGTATTATTCTGTAATAAATTAAATCCATTGATATTATAAGAAATTAATTATAATATCATTGATCAAATCTAATTCAAAATATACTATAATACCATAGCAAAGCTACTACAATTTTATTTCGTAGTAGCTTATATAGTAGTATAGTAAATTATATGTAAAAAATATGAAAATGTCTGAGGTAAGGTTAAATATTATAAACAAATATTTGCCAAGTGCGAATCGGACTTCCGAGCTACCACATATTACTATCTATCAAAAACAGCCAAAAATACACGTTTCTTTTTCTAGTAGGAAACCCTTTAATTTCAAATTTATTTTTACTATTTGTTGTTATAGCGGCAACAGAAATACACGTTCTGTGAAAATTACAACCATCTAGGTACCTGTTACGGATCATGAGATGCAGCCCGCTGACAGACAGACACACGGACAGCGGAGGCTTCCTGCTGGTTACCCTTGGGGTACGGAATCTCTGTATGGTTCTTTCTTCAAAGGACCATATTAGCCACCTACTTGGTTCTCGTTTGACATGACCAATGTACTGGACTGACCTCTCAGAGTTTGTTTCGGCAGATCGGGTGTTTCTTCTTAGTTTCATGTTTTTGTTGTGTTAAAGAGTTTTAAAATTATTATTGTTCTTAGATTACTTAACAAATTACATTAGGTATATTAGGATATGAGACTCCTATACGTAAGCACGATTACAAAAATTTAAAAATTACTTATTCTAATTAAATTTATAGATAATTTTAAGATTTTCGACAATCGATCAATGAGATGTTTTCGTTAGTTGGCAAATTAAAGTAGTTAAGTACCTAGTGTACTACCTGTATCGAAAGTTCATTATTATATATATAAGTAAGTATTATGTACCTACATGTTTTCAATTTTAATGTTCAAATGTAAAAATTCAAATGCTTCAACAAACTTATGGGTACATTTTACCAGCTATATTCATCCCGGCTTCAGCCTTCAGCAAGTGGACACGAACAAAAGGAAGCAATTATTCTAAATAAAGATGAAGATATGTAGGTATTACAACCATAAATATATAGCAGCGGCAAACCTAGAGAGCATGTGTGGGTGCGTGCTGCGCCCCCTCCTCCGTCCGTCCCAGTGATCGGGGAAACAATTTGTAGCGAAAGGCAAGATGTTTAATAACAATAACGGGCGCGCGATATTTATTAAACAGACCTTTGGTAGTCTGGATGCCATGAAAAATCTATTGAATGTATCTGTTTAAACTAAAATTATTTGCATTTTTAAATAACTAATCTATCCCTGTATGGTAACTGTTTTGCAATTTTCGTTCCTCTTATGGTATTTATTTCCGCCCAAAGATGTGTTAAAAATAGTGTTGAAATTCGGAATTTTCGACGCGTATTACTTTTAAACATAATCTTTTTTTTTACTTTTTTGTTTCCATACAGGGCTAGATAATGATAAGACAAATTGAAATCATTTTTTATTTTGTACCTACACCATCAAACAGTGGAGTTATCGCCAGACTACGTTTGTATGGAAGAACGAGCTACTAGTGTACCCTTAATTCTTAATTTAGGATAAATGTAGATATCTTAGGGCTATTGCATCCACTTATCATCAAATGGACTGTGTGCTCGTTTGTTATTCTATATAATATAACCTTATTCTATAAAATATTACATTAATATAATACGTTAAATAATAATTATAAGTTGTCACCACTAAAAACTGCGATGAATTGCCTCACAGCTTGTAAATATACTGACTCTATATACCCGGTACTATTTTTAGTCACGGGTACCGGTACAGATCTATTCAGGGCGCCACACAGCAGTGCAAACACTTATATGGCAGCTGTTTTTTGTCAAAAGAAATAGGCAAGTGGGCGTACGCAGGGGTAGCCCCCTTGGGGGCCCACCCACCAACCCAGGGGGGCTACTAGGCATTGAAGGAATCATACCTACCAACTTACCTACTTAGTAAGTTGTTGAAAAATAAATTATATATTAACGTACGTAATATGAATAACAAATACTTACTAAGATCCGATCCAAGTGCTTAACATGAATAAAACTAGTTTCTCGGAAAACTCCCCAGGACACAATTTTCTGCCTCAAGCGTCTAGTAACTTATCTTTTAAATTACAGACATAATTAGGTTAAACATTGCGGCAGCGAAAAACTCGGTTGATTTTTTGGCAGTGTATAATGTATATTATACTGCTTTTTGTGATATGGGTCTTGATTTGAAAAACAAATTTCGTGGAATAGTTTGTAAATCCTGCATCAGGATTCTGTAACCAATTCTTAAATATTATTTGGCTTAAACTTTAATTATATCATACAATATTATTTATTAAGACACCTTCACGACTTACGTCGGTTTTAATAAATACCCCGTCCTGCATCCCACAGAAAAAAAGGTATTTATATATCCCCATTAATGAGTTTTAAATTAATATAATGTTGTAGTTTTGTATTGTACTTTTTTCAATATTGAGATGTAATTTAATGAAAATTATTACGCAAATTAAAAGAGTCATTCAAGATGTACTTTCTGTTGTGTCGGTGTTCGTCTTTTCTCATTCTTTTTCTCCCTCGTCCTCGTTTTTGTCGAGAATTTAGTGACTGTTGTACATTCGGATTATAATTTGTGTTAGATGAGTTCGGTGCATTTAATGATTGTTGTATGCCTGTTATGCCTAATGATTGTTGCATGGTTTGTATGTGTTGTTGTTGGATGTTTAGTGAACGTTGTATATTCGATGTGTTTGTGGTGTTTA
The DNA here is from genome assembly GCA_036936625.1 of Parnassius smintheus behrii. NCBI lineage: Eukaryota > Metazoa > Arthropoda > Insecta > Lepidoptera > Papilionidae > Parnassius > Parnassius smintheus. Next base: position 20,663,441 of record JAUPFT010000022.1, read on the forward strand.
TTGTATCCGTTGTTCTTGGTGACTGCTGCGTGTTTGATGACTGTTGGGTGATCTGTATATGTAGATGGTCCGGTGGATTATGTACAAATACGGTATCCCCTAGCACTTTAGTGAGTATAGTTGATGTGTGAATAGCTGCTTGTTTTTGAAGGATACTAATGTTAATATGGCTATCTAATTTATCTATGTATTTCCTAATACTTTTTGCTACCACTCCCGTTGCTCATATTACTATGGGAATGATATATTACTTACTATATTTTCATATTATATTTTCACTTCGACTTTAATAGTTTCGCTCTCGTGTATGTGTGTTTGGATCGAAATTCGTAAATGATAAAAATCTAACTTGCATCAGATAACTATATAAGGATATAAAAATATTTAAAAGCCGTTTTGAGTACGAGGTTTATTAAAAAAAAATCAATTGAATTGCTAGCAATAAAAATTACAGTTAAATAAAGAAGCTCAGGGCAAGACCGAAATCAAAATACACCAATATACGTGTTATGTGCATGTGTGGGTGACAAACAGTGCTGCACCAAGCATTGCTTGCCTTAAGGCGGTACCCTGACCAAAACCTGGTAAAAGTGCGTTTTTTGGAGACTATTATCTCATTAGTTATGAGAAATAAGCTACATCTAAAAGCACATTATTAATGTTCGATATCTTATCATCACATTCCACGTTCTAATTTGTTTTTATGCATCTGTTGCTAAAGGAAATGCTCTAATCATTTGAGAATTACACTAATGGATAGATAATTTAAAAATCTATATTCTACACGTTTTATTTAATTTCTTAAGTTCGCTTATCTCTTTTAATTGAAATAATTCCAAATATTCGGGCGTATTTTTCCGTGATATATTGTTGCGAGAGCGCGTGGATTGTATGGGACCGAACGCTCAAGGTCTCTCGCTAGGGGAACCGTCTTAAATTAAAGCGAGATTTTTTTGTTCACAGATGACGCAAGGCCGATGCAAGCCAGAGCAATTTTCTCCTTCTCACATACGCATACACAATTGTGTTTCCTTTTTATGTTGATAAGATGACCACAATCCCCCACGGATTAACTTAATGCCATGGATACAGACTTACAGCCAACTTAAATTCAAACAAAGAGCGTTTCAGATGCATTGTTACGTCTGAGGACTATTCGCGTTTGCTCCAATGCTTGTTGGCGGACTTAACAATGACTTAGAAATATATTTTTATACATTTTCAAACAAACAGATTTCGCCACTAATCATTAGTTAAAACTGTAATTAACCACTAACATTACTTTTAATATGTTAACTTCTATATATATATATATATATATATATATATATATATATATATATATATATATATATATATATATATATATATATATATATATATATATATATATAAAAATATATATACAGCAGTTCCTAACTATGGAAACTTATTTATGGGCTCTTTGTAAGAAACGACTGTCGCAAATTGCGTCCGTTTTAAAGTAACCGGCGACTGCAGAGCAAACTTGGCTCTTTTTACGAGAAATTAGTGACATAAAGTAGTAGCTTTGAGTGCTAGTTATATGATAACAGAGGATCACATAATGATTTCTCATATATACGCGAATACTACACATGGAATAAAACTAATTTTACGGATTTTATTGCGTTTAGTTTTAATAACGGACGTCAAACACCACATTTCCCTCCGTGATGGAATTCAAAAAAGTTAAAACGTGATAAAACCCAAAAAAATATTTTCATTCCAATAGAAGTAAACAAATGTCGAAAATGGTAAAGTATTTTCAAGTGCTTTTAGTATAGCCTGAGAAATCTCAGGCTATACTAAAAGCACTTGAAAATACTCGGAAACAAAAAAAAACTTTTAGAGCATTTTATCCGACAGCCCCAGAAGTTTTCTTGAGTATTTGGGTAATTACATGTATGTAGAAATACATATTCATCCAATATCCATCCAAAAAGCCTATCAAAGTCCACAGCTGAACCTAGGCCTCCCCCCCCCCCCGAATTTAGCTTATTACATACTGCTACGTGCAAAATATATTAATTTTAGTGAAATAATAATAAAAATATTACTAATAACGTAATTATAAATTTCTTTAAACTTAAAATCTTATTTGTAAGAATACGGTTGTACAATGGTGGTGAATATGTAGATCGAAGTATAAGTATACTTCGATCTACATATTCTACCTTAGTGGTGTGGAAATATTAATGGTTAAGTAACTTATACAAAAATACTTTTCGAATTTTTACCCTTCGAATTTTTACCCTGCTTTTCAAAAAAATAAGCTTTTGACCTTGAAAAACCACTTCATTCGCCCCCGGTCCGCTCAAAATCGGTTGATTCGTTTGTGAGATATCGTTAACGAAAAAAATTTAAAAAATTACGACGATATTTCATATTCAACGTCATAATCAGGTGAAATTTGGATCGCTTTGAATTTGAAATTAGCGGAAAGTCACAGAAATGGCCTGCAGGGTCAACCAATTTTTTAATATTATTCGGTTGATTTGATGATTGTTTATTATGTCACCGTGTCAGAAAAATGCCAATAAGATAAATAAGTTAATATAATAGCTCAAGTAAGATTATTGTTATAGCTCAATATCAAATATTAAACGAATAAATATACACATATTATGTGGATTTCAGTAATATATAAATAACAATTTTTTAATATTATTCGGTTGATTTGATGATTGTTTATTATGTCACCGTGTCAGAAAAATGCCAATAAGATAAATAAGTTAATATAATAGCTCAAGTAAGATTATTGTTATAGCTCAATATCAAATATTAAACGAATAAATATACACATATTATGTGGATTTCAGTAATATATAAATAATACCCATGCAATGTATTCTTTTAAAGAACAAAAGCTTACAAGAAGTTTCTTGTCAGCAACAATTGTACGTACAAACTTCTAACACAAAACAATCAGAGTAAGACATATTCACGCTCCTTTTGTTCGCGGCATTTTTTTTCTTGTTTCGTTTTTCGTAAGATACTCGTACATACATGTCCTCCTACTTTCTACTTTGAAGATTATAATTATCTGCTGAAATAACATTTTCTTTTCTTTCTTATAAAGAATTGAGGACTGCTTAAGAAGGGATTGCACGAATATTATTTATTTAAGGCAGTATGGATAAATGAGCACACAGTCCACCTGACGGATAGTGGAAGATGTGGTTAAATATTTGTCTACATTTATATTATTACTATTTATTTATTTTTTAATCGTTAACCTTATCTTTTCCTATATAAAGGCAAATTAAATACTCAATTGCACAAGAACAAACATCCAGACCCAGATTCATATTCGCGACACTGCCGCAACCCAATGCTAAGCCCATGCGCCATTGAGCAGTTATCTACATTTCTATCCTTACTTAAGGATCAAAATATTTTATAATAGTTGTCACCGCTGAGGACTAAAATGGAATGCCTCGTTACAAGTAAAAGGGTCATCGGTTCTTTACACTACATAATATGTAGGTAATACAACATACGTAATACGCCATTATTACTCTATTATTTTACGCCTGTACTCTGTCTTTAAGACATTAATATATTTAAGTGGTAAAAAATCTACATTTAATACAAATGCATTTTATATTAGATGTATGCATTTATTCTGCAGAAAATGTTGGAGAGTGAATTCAAAGAAGCTAAATTAGACAGTTACAAATTGTGCTGCTTCCCCGTTTATCCTACTATTTCACCTCAGACCCGTTTAAATCATTCCATTTTGTAGAGAACTTTGCATTTGAAACTATTCAAAGAGTCTTAAGAAAATTTAACGCACATTTTCTGAAGTGCCTCGTTAGCATTTAGTTTGATTTGACTAAAGCTGCATTTTGGGACTGTTAGATAAATATCCAGTTGTAAATATCACATTTATTTTTAATTGTAAAGGTCATCATCTTAAGTCTTGATTATTATTTCCTAAGCACGAGGGCGGTGCAAAGTTCAACAAATCACGGCATACGCACAAAGAACATCACTCACTACGTAAACGTAGGAGGTACGTAACTGCGCTCCTAGTATAATTCATTTTGTATACAGTTCGCCTGACTACTACATTTCTTTTACAGTGTTAGCTTATGCTTGATACTCCTGGTACATGAAACTTCCCACCATCCTGTATTTATAATAATTTATAACCAATTATACTGCCTGTTTATAACCAGCTGTACTTATAATATCATATTGCATTTGAAACACGCCCCACCAAAAAATCCCAACGTTTCCGAGACAGATTCAGAAAGCGTAGATGGAAATGTATCTGACCTTCAAAATACAGATAACAACAGCAACATTAACATGGGACGCTTAAAGAGAAAGCGTGAAAATGAATTTCATACTTTTATGGAAGAGATGCGTACTATGCTTTTTAGGTTTGCATCTAAACAATCAAACAAATTACAAAAATTGGAGAATTCGCTATCTGAAATAAATTCACAGAATAATACTTTACAACTCTCAATGGAAATACTGTCTAATAATTATGATGAAATTCAGAAGGAGTTGGAAGGGTTTAGAAAAGAACGAAAAGAACTTATAACTTAAATAAAATAGCCCGAAAATAAAATAGAAAACTTAGAAAGAGCTTCTTGTTCTACTAAGGTAGAATTTAGAAATATGTATACCAATATTCAAAACGAGAACAAGCATGTACTTTCAAATACGATTAAAAAATTGGTAACATACTAAGTTTACAAATAGAAAGCAGAGATATTAAAGATATATATCAAATCTAATATATCAAAACCAATAGTGGTCGAATTCACCTCAGTTTTGACAAAAGAAACAATTACAAAACCTTAAAAAATTTACTCACAAAGAAATAAATTAAAAATTAAATACTTCTATTTTGGGCTTTGATAGAATACATAAATTACAGATTTACATATCGGAAGCTCTTACACCGAAAGGAAGACGTTTATTTTTCCTGGCAAGAGATTTTGCAAAAACTCACGGTTTCTCATACTGCATGGACGTCTTATGAAAAAAAATTCTTCGAAAAGAAGAAGGCTTGCCTCTAATTCGTATTCAAGAAGAAGGGGATCTGCTGAAACTTTAGGAGAAAACCGTCTTGTGACGGTATTTTTTATTCTGCCAAAACACTAAAACTTAGTACTTTAAACATATTATTTCTAAGAAAAAAAAAACCAATATTATATCACAAAATATTTTATTCAGACTTCTTATTATAATAAATTTTACATAGTACTTTTTACTAATTTTAGTTTTTAATTACAATTCCTACAATTTACTTGCTTTATTAGCAGATATATTGTATCATCATCATTCTCTAAACCATTTCCCATTATCTGGGGTCGGCGCAGTAAACCTTCTTGTTCCATTCCTCTCTATCAGCCGTCATTTCCATACTTACTCCTTTCATTCTCATATCACTCTTCACACAGTCGATCCATCTTTTATTCGGCCTTCCTCTGCCCGTGTGTCCCTCCACATTCATATTCAACACTCGTTTTGTGACATGACTTTCATTCCTCCGCATCACATGCCCAAACCATGCCAATCTGCTTCCTCTCACCTTTTCTACCACTGGCGCTACTTTCAGGCTTCCTCTTATATACTCATTCCTTATCTTATCCATCCTTGTCACACCACACATCCATCGTAACATTCTCATTTCATTCGCATGCAGTCTATTTTCATCCTTCTTCTTGACGGCCCAGCATTCCCTTCCATACATGACGACAGGTCGGATGATCGATTTGTAAATTTTCCCCTTCAGCCTTATTGGCATTCGGGGATCGCACGTTGTGGCTGTGACCTGTCGCCATTTCATCCACCCTGCGTTAATCCTATGCTGCACAGCTCTATCTATTCCGCCGTCGCCTTGAATGAGGGAACCGAGGTACTTGAAATCTGAGCAGGTAGGCAGTATAGCGCCATCCAACGACATGGGTACAGGACTGGAAAGACCGCCGAAATCACAGCACAGATATTCGGTTTTGGATCTGCTGATCTTCAAGCCAACACTTTCCAGCCTCTGTTGCCACCCCGTCAGTCTGCTCTGTACCTCGATGCCTTCTTCCCCGACAAGCACGATGTCATCGGCAAAGAGCATGCACCAGGGTGCCTCATCCTGCAGGTCCGACGTCAAAGCGTCCATAATCAGTAGGAAGAGGTAAGGGCTCAATGCCGACCCTTGGTGCAGCCCTACCGCCACATCGATACTGCCCGTAGTTCCCGCGGCAGATCGTACACATGTACGGGATGCTCTGTACATAGCACGGACTAACCTCACATACTTCCCAGGCATACCTTTCATCTTTAACGCCCACTACAAAACCTCACGGGGAACCCGATCGTACGCCTTTTCAAGGTCGACAAAAACCATGTGCAGATTTTTATGCACGCGCTTGTACTTTTCGCACAATTGGCGTAATGCAAAAATGGCATCTGTCGTACCTCGACCGGGCATGAATCCGAACTGGTTTTGTGTTATCTCACACTCTTCTCTCATTCTTCTCTCTATTATTCTTTCCCAGACTTTCATCGTATGTGACATGAGTTTTATTCCCCGGTAACTGCTGCAGTTTTGAACGTCTCCTTTGTTTTTAAAAATGGGGACCAGTATACTACTGCACCATTCCTCAGGTATTTGTTCTTCCTGCAACAATTTACCGAAAAATAAACTCAACCACTTCCATCCATCCGCACTCAGCAACTTCCACACTCCTACTGGTATTCCATCTGGGCCGACTGCCTTCCCATTCTTCATATTCCTAACAGCCATTTTTACTTCTTCCACACTAATTTCTCTCACTAAGCCCATATTCACGGGTGGGTTTTCAAGCATACCATTCCATTCATTCTCCTCATTCATCAATTTCTCAAAATACTCCTTCCATCGCTTCTTTATACTTTCATCGTCAGTCAAAATCCTTCCAGAATCATCTTTTATACATTTTACATGTGAAACATCTCTTCCATTCCTTTCTCTCGCTCTTGCAATTTGAAAAAGTCGTTTTTGACCTTCGGGGCTTTCAAGGGACCGATATAATTTATCTTGCGCCTCTGCCCTACAAATAGCAACTTCCTTCTTCGCTCTCTTCTTACATTCTTTATACGCCCCTCTCTTACTTTCTTTTATGGATTCATTCTGGTCTTCTACGCCCTGCCATTCTTTAAAGGCATTTTTCTTTTCTCTCAAAACTTCTCTAATACTTTCACTCCACCACCACCCATCCTTATCTATCATACGCTTCCCTTTTGTTTCTCCTAACACCTTCCTTGCCACACTTCGGATACAATCAGCCATTTCCTTCCAGCACTCATTCACACTCATTCCTTCCATCTCACCCATCTCTATCATCTTGTTTACAACTAGCTCTCTAAATTCACTTGCATACTCCTCCTTATGCAACAAATGCCACTTTATTTTGGGTGGGGGACGATCCTTATGTTCGTTGAGGCGAACAGTTAAGCAGATGTCAGCCAGCAGAATTCGGTGCTGGGATACTAAGTCTTCACCTGGAAGCACTTTGCAGTTTTTTACACTCTTGATTTGGTTCCGTCTTAACAGAAGATAGTCGATCTGTGTCGCGTGGTGGCCACTTTTATAAGTAACAAGATGCTGATCTCGTTTTTGGAACCACGTGTTTACTACAGCCAGGTCGAAAGCACATGCTGCTTGCAGAAGAACTTCCCCCTCACGGTTGCGCACTCCGTACCCCCATCCACCGTGTACTCTTTCATACCCGTCATTCACTCTCCCTACATGTCCATTAAAATCTCCTCCCATATAAACATCCTCACTCTCAGGTATTCCCATCATCATACAATCAAATTCCTCCCAAAACTTCTCTTTCACACTCTCTTCACAGCCTGTTTGCGGAGCATACACACTTACAACATTCACTACTTTGTTTTCAATCATTAATTTAACAACTATCATTCTGTCATTTACTCTTTTCACATCTGTCACTCGTTCTTTCATTCCACTATCTAACACAACTCCTACTCCATTTCGCTTCCCGTCACTTCCACAGTAATAAAACTTGTATCCTTCCCCAATCTCTCTTGCTTTATTGCCCTTCCATTTTGTTTCCTGCAAACAGGCAACATTCACTCTTCGTCGTTTCAAAACATCTGCTAACTCTCTTCCTCTTCCAGTCATCGTACCTATATTCCAGCTTGCAAACCTCACTCTGACATTCTTCTCTCTACGGGCTCGCCTCTTACGTCGCACCCGCTCCGTAAGGTGCGACAACCCTCGCCCACTTCCCACAGGAGCCGGGTGCTGCCCCTGCGCGTCGCCTGCGGGGTACGCCCTAGCCCTGTCATATATCCCACAACTCGTAATATTCATAAATTTACTGCATGGGATTTGGCAAAAGTTTTACAGTCGGCCGCCTGCCTGACACCAACCCTCTTTGGGTATGCTATTGTTGGTAGAGGAAGCTACCATTTTGGGAAAAGGAAAAAGAAGGTTGGGGGTAGGAGCGTAGGTGTAAGGATACTGTTATCTCGGCAGGAATGGTATGAGAATAACAGTAGCTCGGGGAGCCGGGGTCGCGTACCCGTATTCCATAACAGGATCACCGGAAAGATAGACCAGCATGAAAACCCCCTGACTAAAGCAGATATATTGTATACCTACATTAATTATAAAAATACCTACATTAATTATAAAAATTAATTTTTATTGTATGTTATGAGGCCTTAAGCGCTTTATTTTGGGTCATAAATCTCAATCAGCATTACTTATACAGGTAATAATACTTTTAGTGAAATAGATAATATATCTGTATCCGAATCTGCGTCTTACAAGGTCGAAGATTGTAAGAGTTTATTATATCAACCTTCACACTATATACTGTACTTACTCAAAATATTCGTAGTATTTCAAGAAATTATGATAGTTTTTTGTAACTCTAAAAGGACATGATATTTCCTGTGATATTATTATACTGACAGAATGTTGGTTATCCTGTAATCCGGCTATACCTTACTTGGATGGTTATAATCATTATATGACTAAAACCTATTTAAACCAAAATGATGGAACAGTAATATGTAGTAAATATAATCATCATATCACTATTGAAGAACCAGAATATCAAGATGATAACTGTCTTATTATAAAATTATGTAAAGATTTTGCATTTCTGGCATATATAGATGTCCATCGTTTAAAAACATTGAACTCTTCCTTTATTCACGTGATAGGATTCTTGCAAACAGTCTCTTTAATTGGTGACATAAATGTTAATATTTGTTCTGAAACTAGTGAACCCAAATCTTGTTATGGCCTTTTACCAGCACATAATATCTGTACTAAACAGAATAGCTGCTTAGATCACGTTATTTTAAATACTAAATTTCAATCCCGAACTATAGTTTTACAATCTTGAGTCATGGATTACCAGGCTGTACTACTATGCCCTAAAGTGAAACAAAAAAAAAAAGATTTGGCCCACGTAACTTTTAGTAAAATAAATAGTGTGGCATTGGAGTACAATTTAAAACAGATTATTTGGAGTACCGTATAAGGGTCATGTGATCCAAATAAATCCACGGAATTTTTCACAGAGCAAACACTAAAATGCAAAATCTTTTCACACAGAGAGTATAAAAAATGATATACCACTAATTCCATAAAAGCATTAGTATTGTTAAGCACTGATGTAGTTGAGATTGAGAAACTCATTATAGATTTAATGCTTATTTTTATGCTTGTTCCTCAAAACTATATTTTTTGTTTAGTGATGATCTTTCTCTCAAAGTGCGAATTGGCGTTTAAAATGCTGGTTTACTGAAACTGATACGGACTTATTGGCTTCAACATTTACCAGTTGTCTGACAGATATTTTATCTTTATATATAGCAGAAAATCCGATAGCAATATCTAATGGGTGCATCTACCAGAATTGGAATACAGTAATCTCAAATGCCTCATTTTGAGTTGGCTGTTAAAAATAATGATCTACCAAAAGTGTTTAGTTAAATACCACACAGGTGCAGTGTAACTTTTCACAGTAGTAGCCTGGTTAATATTCTGATGCGGCAAGAAAAGCAAGAAGCAAGTTATTTTCTTATGAGCAGAAGATTGTTTTTTTCTGAGTAAAAGTGAAATCGTAAGATATAAATCGATAAAAATTAGGGTTTTTACATAAACTTTAAACCTTTTGATTTTTGATAAACCTTTGAAACCTTAATTTCACCATTAGCTTATTCAGCACTGCAAATAAGTCCCATAGCAATATTAAAACAAAAATATGAACATTTACAAGAGTTAAACAGTTTTTGCTCCGAGACCGCTTTGCCTTTTATGGTAACTCCCCCACTCAGATAAAGAATGAACTCTAGCTCACTTCTGAATTATTTTTTGACATTACTTTGTTTAGATTTGTATTCTATTTAGGTAGTAGAAGCCGCATTTATTTTTATAAAGGAATGTGTACTTCCTCATTAAAACTACTTTTACGGATTTTATCGCATTTTTTAAAAAAGTAAAAGTAGTTTTAATCAATGTGTAGTGTTCGCGTAAAATATAAGAAATGAATGTGTACTTGGTTTAATTACGTTATTTGGCACTTGAAAACCGTTAATTTATTGAAATTTTTTATTTTATATTGATAATAATTATATACTTTTATACAGGTGATAATAGATAAAAAAGTGAAGATAAGAGATTAAAAAGGGTAATATGTGCTTCGTAACTCAGACATATTTTTACACTAGTTAAGGGACTGATTTTTTACTTAATAAATAAGTAAATTTTGCTCTAAGTTTTATTGTAAGTGTAACAGTGAATGTCATTATTATATGACAAAATATTTTTATCAAACCCGCAAATGCTAAACATTTGACCAATACTGTTAGGGAAATGCCGCTAATGTGCATTATTCTAAAATATGTTAACTTAAGTTATACAACTATGGAGTAGGCAACTAAAATTGATAGTATTAATGCTTATAAACCACATATTCGCGGTACTGAATGCCTAACGAGGATAATATATTTTGAAATACCAAAGGAGAATTAATCTGGCATGTCTTTTGAGATTTACAAGATCTGGCTCTATTTACAGGTGTAGAGCGAGCATATTATTGTGTATTTGTTTGAAGCTTTGCTAAATAAACCAGTTCTAAAAATCATTATTGAGTAAATGCAATAACAATTGAAATTCAAAAGAAACTTTAAAATGAACTTTGAGTTTCTAAGTAATAATTCTTGGAAATAAAGCTTTACATTACAATAAAGACTTAACTTTTACCAAATAACCCTTTTCGATGACCCTTGGTCATGTCCTATTAAAAATCCTTAAATTCGCAAAAAAAAATGTGGTTCACTCATGGGCAAAAAAACTATCCTATCTCTCAAATTGGACCATATTGAACACGGTGTACAAATTTTATTTAAAATCGGTTTAGTGGCTTAGGAGTCCATCGCAGACAAACAACGTGACACGTAGTTTATATATATATATATATATATATATATATATATATATATATATATATATATATATATATATATATATATATATATATATATATATATATATACAAATTACGTGTCACGATAAGATAATATCTCGGAGATTATCAAACCGAGTCGACTGATTTTGTTTTAATTGCTATAGTGTACTTTTACAAAGGTTCCAATTTTTAACTATATCCACCAATCATTAACTTCATTTCATTTCATAAAAAATTAAAATTGACGTTTTTTATAGAAGTAGCTATGTTTTATATGATGAGTGTAGAGAACAGGAGACTAGGGATGATAATTGACGGAGAAATAATCGATTATTTGAAAATCGATTTTATCAATTTTCTCGATATCCATTAATCGATAAACCGCCATCGTCATATCGATTAATCGATAAATTGAAGAAAAGTTCTAGGCTGTCGTTAAAATAGATTCATAATGTGCTGCGATGTGCGAAAGACTGTGTTCTTGGTTTTAAACAATTAAATTATCCAACATATAAAACAAATAAAATTCTAAAAGAATAGCATTTATTACCACAATTATTGAATTTTATAAAAACATTCTATTAAAGGAAATAGCCAAAAATTGTATGAACCTGTGCTCCAGACTGTACAGAGATGAAATCTATGTCATTTGAAAGTACAGATCTTCTATATAAAGAATTAGAAAAGCTACGCAGTAGTGGACAAAAGTTATGAAGATTTAAAAAAGTTGATTTTGGCATTCGGTTTTTATCATAATTACACAATGTAGATTTTAATGAAGTTCCAATTCATGAGTGTTATGTAGGTTAATGTATATGCATGATGATTAGGATGTATCCTAACTGGTTTAGCTAAAAAAACAAGGACAGTTTTCAGTCTTTGAAATTATTATTTGTAACTAGTTTTTGTAACATTTACACATAAACTTATGTATTACACTGTTTATAATTACTGGAACACTCGCGTGGGGCTACGGCACCTATTAAATAAAAGTAAAATACGATAAAACACAAATACGAAGGAAAAGCGTACATATATCGTATGTACTGACTTCAATTTATACAAAAGTACTCTATGTACCGACTGACAATTCGACTGTTTTGATGCTTGACGTACGGATCCAGTGTTGCAAGTACTAAAGTAAAATAACCATACCCTATAATGTAACGCTACATGTTTAAGCTGTTGCTGTATTAAACAAATAAATAAAATGCTATTCTTTAGTGTATTTAGATTATTTTGATTTATTAATTCATTAATTGTAGGCTTGTTTTTATACATAACATATCATAAATAAAATATTTTTATGAGTTTTGCTATTGTTTTTTTCCCTAGTCTGATCTTTTTAAGTATTACATGGCCACATTAAAGTTGCTATAGAGTGACTTCATGAGTAGTATCCTCTTAGTATTGAATAAAAATACTATTTACGGATGTTATCGCGTTTAATTACTTTAATTTATTTTTATTATTATCCCGACGTTTCGAGTGCTTTACAGTACCCATGGTCACGGGGGGGACTGAGATGTTTGACGTCCCAATGTCATAGTTAGTCCGGCTAACTTCAGTTTTTTTTTATTTAATTTAAAAAAAAAATTATTTAATTTAAAAAAAAACTGAAGGTAGCCGAACTAAATATGACATTAGGACGTCAAACATCTCAGTCCCCCCCCGTGACCATGGGTACTGTAAAGCACCCGAAACGTCGGCATAATAATAAAAATAAATTAAAGTAATTAAATGCGATAAAATCCGTAAATAGTAGTTTTATTCAATGTGTAGTGTTCGCGTAAATTTAAGAAATCATTATCCTCTTAGTAGTCTGTGAGTGACTTTTAAGAGAAGAAATCACTTGAAATACTTTTAAACTTGATTATTTTTCAACAGCTGCTATGAAATGATACTATTAACACAATAACTATTTATTCAAAATTCTTTTTTTATTTTATTTAAATTAATAGCAATAGTCTTATTTTTGTACAGTTTAGGGCACATTTTTTGGCCATCTCATTTCATCTAGAAATGACAAAAAGATTGACAAAGAACATTGAGCTATTATGTACTACGTACTAGAGGCGACACTGCATTCAGCTACTCTGTTCCACTCAACCGCGGTGCATGCACCGCACTTTAATCAGTCACTCGCTAGGTGCTTGTAGAGTTGTCACGTGTTGTGTTGATTAAAAAAAAATGTCTTGATAAAAATATGCCGTCGTGTGTGTTTAGATATTGCACAAATAATTCAAGAAATGTCAATAAAAACCAAGGTATTACTTTTCATCGGTTAATAAGATACTTAATCAATAAAAAAGTATAATAAATTAATAATAAAACAAATTATTCCTAGGACGCCATCTCGTGTCATGTAATATAGATAATAAAATTAATTTGTTCAGATGCGACATTTCTGTGGGTACTTAAGTATAGGACGAATATATTATTATACACATTTTTTTGTAGAAACGTATATGAGTTATCATTATTAGGCCAATTTCTTATATTTAAATCTGCTCACTATTCTTTTGTATTATTTTTAGGTTTCCACATCAAAGTCAAAGTGAAATAAATTCGTCCTTTTTTAACTCTCGCGTGACCAGCATTTATGAACGACTCTTATTCTAATTTAAATAAATATATTTGTAATTTAAATTTTATATTAATAAGTTTTGTTAAACATACATTTAGTGTGTTTTTTTTATATTTGCCTTAGATACCTTTTAAAATATTCAGATAAAAATATCATTAAAATGTAATTGTGATATAATATTATGTAATATGATATTAAATAAGCAAATATAATATACAAAATAAATGACAAAATTTGAAAATTGTTCTCGATATAATTTACCTATTTAACAATACAATCTAGTATTACCTACTGATCATTCTACCTATGTATATTCTATGATAAAAAACCAACCGCGCGAACTACTCTGTAGCGCATGTGGGCTTGGTTGCTAGGCAAATAAAAGCGTCTTCACTCTTCTAAAAATTTATATATTCTTCTTTTTCAAAGATAGTTTATAATTACAAGCACGAAGCCAAAAAGATAAAAAGAAATGAATAAGAAAATACAATTAATTAGAAGTAAGGAGTGCTTGAGATAGGAAGCCGAGAATAAGTTAGTCGCGATTTAAAATAACCGTTATTCTGGCGGCGCGAGCGTGGGGTCTAGCGCTGAGACCGTTTTAATCATAGATTACTGTATATATACTAGAGATAGATGTGCGACTCAAGTTTAATTTTAGTTAAAGTTCTTGTTTTGCCTAATAGATGGCGTTAAAATATTGGTGCTTTGGGCTCGCCCTTTTTTTTTGCACTTTAATATTTTTATTTTATATACAACCACTAATTACATTGCGCAAGTGCTGCAATGTAATTAATAGTTGTTTATGTTACTCGTGGTAATTGTAAGTTCCTATACCAAAAAATAAAAAAACAGGTTATTTTTAAAACGTTTATTGTTTAAAAATTCTTTGCTTAGTTATTGAATAACATTAGATGTGTTAAATTTAACAGTATTTGCACAATATCAATTGATTTCTTTATACAATGTCCCTACTAGTTAGTAAATATCTTATATTACAGAGAATAGAACATTTTTTTAAATTAAATATAGATTATTACATAATACTTATTGGAAATCGTGTTTTATTTACCACCGATACCAATGTCCTGGGAAGAACCAACAAGAAACCCAGCGTGACTTTTTTTTAAACATATTTCACTTTACAATATCATTTTTTAAATAAATTTTAATAGTACATACAAGCATGATTGCGATCACCTCATACCCAGGAGTTATTTTATGTATTCTTTGATATTATAATAACACTTTTTGTACATTTTTCCTTTAATAAAACATTTCAAATTGTTAATTGACAAATTTTGAACATTTTCTGAAATTTTGTTGTGAAAGCGTATAATACATTGCCCCATAAAGCACTACTGACTCAGTGGATTCTAGTAACTGGTATTACAAGCTTATGTTTGTTCCTAGTGTTTAAAGTTTGAACATCTTTATTCTTATAAAAGCTATTTATAACACTTTTTGTACATTTTTCCTTTCATAAAACATTTCAAGTTGTTAATTGACAAATTTTGTACATTTTCTGCAATTTTGTTGTAAAAGCGTATAACACATTGCCCCCATAAAAGCACTACTGACTCAGTGGATTCTAGTAACTGGTATTACAAGCCTATTTTTGTTCCTAGTGTTTAAAGTTTGAACATCTTTATTCTTATGAAAGCTATTTATAACACTTTTTGTACATTTTTCCTTTAATAAAACATTTCAAGTTGTTAATTGACAATTTTTGTACATTTTCTGCAATTTTGTTGTAAAAGCGTATAATACATTGCCCTATAAAGCACTACTGACTCAGTGGATTCTAGTAACTGGTATTACAAGCCTATTTTTGTTCCTAGTGTTTAAAGTTTGAACATCTTTATTCTTATGAAAGCTATTTATAACAGTTTTGTACATTTTTCCTTTAATAAAACATTTTTGTTAATTGACAAATTTTGTACTTTTTCTGAAATTTTGTTGTAAAAGCGTATAATACATTGTCCCATAACAGAACTACTGACTCAGTGGATTCTAGTAATTGGTATTACAAGTTTATGTTTGTTCCTGGTGTTTTCTTTATTCTTATGAAAGCTATTTATGTTTTTATGTACGTACATATTATATTACATTTTCATAAATATATTGCTATGCCAAAGTTAATGTGTTTATTTCTTTAAATTTTTTAAAAGGCTCCTTAAAATTTAAGATAAAAATTGACCGTGCGGTTCTCTTTTATAATCAAAATATGGCTTCAATATCAATCACATATTGGTCCTCAAGACGGACATTAAAAATGTCCTTAAATAAATACTAATTAAACCAGGTATAAACTTAATTATATTTAGGCCTATGAAAGAACAAAGCTTGAACATGGCAGATTGCTTGTGTTTCTTAATGTTTGATGAGATGCTAGTGTTCTAAACTACATTACAATACAACTGTCATAGGTTCCGAAGACTGAGGATGTTAAGAGTGAGAATATAACCATAAACATGTTTTGGTTTGATGATAAAGGAGATAAAGCTCATATTAAGCTATCAATTTGTTATAGATTTTTGCAAAAATGCTACGATGGCAGTAATTAAAAAAATATATATAATAAAAGATTTATAACAAACATGATTAAATGTTGTCTATGATTACATATACATAACATACATAAACACCCACGCCTGTCACCCAGAGGGGTAGGCAGAGACTACAGACTTCCATTTGGCACGATCCTGACACACCTCTCTTGCCTCCTTCACATCCATACACCTACGCATACATGCTCGTCGGTTAAGGGTACTCCTAATTTGGCCCGTTTTCAATAAATCGCCAATTTGGTCGATAAATTTTCGCCTAGGACGTCCCTTTCCGACTCTGCCATTCACTTCTGCACCATAAATTTTCTTTGTCACTCTTTCCTCATTCATTCTTTCCACATGACCAAACCACCGAAGCATTCCTCTCTTAATCCTGGTCACCACATCATCTTGCAAACAATTTTACATTTATTTTTTACATTATTACACAATTCCTTACCCTGTCATTCAGATTCAGCCCTAACATACTCCTTAACGACCGCATTTCTACTGCGTTTATTCTACTCTTCGTCTAACCTTCGTCTTACTTGCGTTCACTTTCATACCCCTTTCTTTTAATGATCCGTTTATTAATGTAACCATCATTTGCAACTCTGCCGCCGACGACGCAAGAATAACTTGATCATCGGCGTACAAAAGGCATTTGACGGTTAACTCACCCATTCTTAATCCGCATTCTTCAAATTTTGCAAACAACTGTCCATAAATAGGTTGAACAGCCACGGGGAAGCCACACAGCCCTGTCTGACACCCTTATGGATATCAAACCAGTCCGAGTAGACCCCGTTGATCCTAACACAAGCACTAGAGTCCCTATAAAGAGACTCCAATGCCCGTATCAAGCCAGCGCTCAACCCAAATGAGTTCAGTGTTTGCCATAGCAAATCCCTATCCACTCTGTCATAGGCCTTTTCCAAGTCCATGAACGCACAAAAAACCTTCTGGTTTTTGGCCAGAAACTTCTCCGCGATCATGCGCATGGAAAAGACTTGATCTGTACATCCCATTCCCTTTCTAAATCCCTCTATGATTAATTTACAATTAATACCAAAGTAAGCAATAATTAAGTTAATAGGACAAAAAACAGCAAGAATGCTTTTGAAATTTAAAATTAGAAATAATTCTCTTTGTTTGATCGTACACTTATCGAAAGGGGAAATTTTATTTGAAAATAATTAAGATTTATACGCATGACATAGTAGACTGCTAAATGGGAGCATTTAAAATTAATTACTACTTTTAGATATTGATGCGGGAGAAAATGAACTACTGGATGATGGATAAGTAAGCTGACAGATACCTCAGTGTAACCTGATAAAACACCTAAAATTAAGAGTAAAGTACGAAATTTAACCAACGTGTATTAGTAATAGTGTAATAGTAGGTGGTATTAGACTTTGCGCAAATAAGTTTTTACAACTAAAACATATTACTAACCCCAAGAGAGCAAAGATACTGCAGATATTACTGCCTGAAGTTAGTCACTTTTGTTTGATTTTGTTTAATTCCTTTAATCAAAGATTTTATAAAAAGTGTCTAAAACATAATTCTGAACATATATGCCGTGAAACAAAGTTTTACCTATTACAATGAGATTTAAGGAAGTTAAAAAAGATATGGAAACAATTTTTGTCTTCGCCATTTTCATTGCTGCTTTTATTTGACATTTTTGTTTTCTAATTTTGCTTTTTAAAATCATGATTTTGTTAATTATTTTTTTTTCATTTTCACATCTGTACACCTTTCTTGTAATCAATGTACCTGAAAAAAGTACGACAATCAGGTATGCATATAGAGATCAAATGAAACAATGACGGCATAGATCAAATTGTATTGGATTCTCCTTTTTTAATAAATGATTTTGAATTGCAAGTTGTGCCTTAGGATAAAATAATAAATAAATGATATAATATATATTATGCAATATGCTATTAGAATGCTTTTGGAGCTGGCGCAGTGCTGCAGTGTACACAGTGCAAAAATGTAGCATTTCCACTGCATGGCTTGCGGCTCAGTGATAACAAAAGGAGGATGGCCAAATCGTACCAGACAACGAAATTACAGCGTCCCAATATGAAATATTTATGTAAAATACCTTATTGTTAAGGTATAACTCTCTAAGTAGCCACAAAAAAAAGTTATTAATTTATTTCTATTGTTGTAACTGTTCAAAATTATTTCAAATAATAGTTTCAGAACGCACCTAATGACGATTCATTTCATGTGTGAAAGGACTTGGTATTCAAAGACTATAATTATTCACGTTTTTATGAATAGTTGTTAATTTTAATTCAATTCAATTAGTATGTAGACATCAAATCAACTACTATGCTGATTTATTATGTACTGGATTAATATCAATCATTATTAATCAGTTCCACGTCATTGACCATCTTATGTACCATGTTTTTAAGCAAATACATTTTCTATTCTAAGAATATGTATTTTTATAGAATAAGGGTGACAAAGGAGCACACATTCCAATAGCAAAGTGCAATCGGCAAGTGCATGCTGAAGCTCATAGACACCTAAATTAATAATATAATATATAAAGAATCAAAATGCAGACACCGCTTGTCACCCCTACCCCATGAAATTCCTTGTTTCCAGTAAAAAGGGTCTGATTCTCTACGCTCACTGTAAGAAACAGAGCATCATTAAGCTGGTATTTTGCGCTGTTAGTCTGTGAGAGCGTAATCCTTCCCCATTCGAGCTGACTCATTCGTGCTACAACCATAACATAGTTGAAGCTTGGCACGTAATAAGGTATAATAGAATATAAGATATAATGAGTTCATATCTATACCTTTTCCGAAAAATTGGGTTAGTTTTACAGGAACATTACAGTGATGTATTTGATATTTAAGTCTAATTAAATAGTTTAATTAACTTAGACAGTTTCATGTATTTTTGTACTTAAGCTGTGCATAACTGCTTAAGTGCAACTGAATGTCTGTGGAAATTGTTTTCGCTAATTTAAAACTCACATTTAATTGTACACACATCATGTATTTTTCTAAAAAGCTGTATGTTTTCCTTATATAAATAACTGAGTAATAATGTCCTCCAGACCGAATTTCGGCCACGGCAGCCTGCCTCAACGGAGGCTAGCCATCGGCGCAGGACAGGATTATAGTGCCCAAGTGTATGCGCAAGCACAGGTGCACTCTCTACTCCCTCACTTTCATAATCCGATGGGATAGTAAACTGACAAGACCGGAGAGAGATCAGGCGCAGGACCAACGGCTTTACATGCTTTCCGAGGCATGGGGTGAGGCACCGCCAACTTCCTGGCTCCGGGCAATTACTGAGAATTTCTCGACGGAAAACTCAATAATTAATTTTTTCGTCTGACCCGGGATTCGAACCCAGGATCTCGTGATCAGCAGTCGCACTACTACAACCACTAGACCAACGAGGCAGTCTGAACTGAGTAATTAATTAATTAGTTAAATAATTAATCGACCATAATTTTAATATCAAAAATTTTAAATTAACAAGTAATCATCAGGTTACGTTATTTATAGGATTATTGAAAATACCAGGATTCAATTAATTTGAGAAACATCCACTTTAATTTAATTTAACATTCAACATGTTGAGCAGGAGTGCCGGTGTCACACAAACACTGACGTGAACCGAGGACGTTGTCATGAGGTGCAATTGCCACTTAAGGATGTGATTATGTTAATATTATTATCCCTCATGATAATGTATCCATATATGGGTAAATAACAATATATAATAATATAAATTGTCATCATTTTTTTTAAAACCACTGCTAAATACTGATTAATAACGCTAATTACCCCCCTCACTTATCGCTTACACTTTTAGGCTACATCGCAGTCGGATAAAGCGGCCAAGCAAGGTTTTTCGTTATTAATTAAAATGTGCAATAAATTGCCCTTAGAAATAAAGACTTCCATTAAACGCGTTTCGACAATTGACAAAAACATAATTTTTGAATCACGCTTTCTACAATATAGAAGAATATACGAAATGTTCATTTTTTGACTTGCTTGACATGTAAATGTAGATGAATTTTAATTTGTAATTTTAATAATCTAATGTAATGTAATATCATTTACATTGATTGTAATTTTGACAAACCAATGTTATATTTTAACAAAATGGTCAATAAATAAAAAAGTAAGAGGTATTTGTTGATTTAGCCTTAAAAATATTTTTGACGTTATTATAAAAAATCGTGGCTATTTAGATATTATTTTTAAACGTGATTGTGTTTACAACATAAAAACAAACCAATCTAACTATAGTTTGTTTTGGGACATGAAAAAAAAGTCCAGCTCCTATAGAAATTTGGCCATCCTCCTTTCGAAGTTATAAATACAAGAGTTGTAACCGCTTTCTACATTTGAACCATTATTAGTCGTAGTTGTTACTATTATAGTAATCTTTAACTTATCACACGGAAAACTTACTGGTATAGTAATAGAATATAGTTACAGTAATTACTAATTATTAATGTAACGAAAAGAACCTACTCTTTTGTAAATGCCCCCGCGTGTTGTGGTTCTTCATGGGCGGTGATAGTTACTTACCATCAGGTGAGCTGCATGATCGTCCCCCCCTCCCCTTTAAAAAATAAATTAAATACCTCTTATAGGATTATCATGTGAACTTGGCAGAATCTTGTGAAGTACATTCAGTATATGTGGTGTGGGTTCCATTTCTAATCCTTCAGCATGTAAGCCTGTAATAGTGGTGAAAGTATATGAGTAACACAAAACTTTCTTTATTGGGCTTGCTTTATTCACTGCTACATACCACATATATAATGATAATAATAATTATGTCCTCCAGACCAAATTTTACAGTGCCCAAAGTGTATGCGCAAGCACTGGTCATTATTACTATTTCCAATTTCTCAACTCTAACTTAAAAATTTAAAACTGCTGAGAATTTCTTGATAGAAATACCCAAAAACAGATTTTGGACCGAACTGGGATTCAAACCCGGGATCTCATGATCAAATTGCATTTATGACACTAGACCAACGAGGCAGTCAAGTGTTATTATAGTATTAAGGAATAAATTAATGTATTTTCATTATAATCATTAAACCTAAAAATAAAAAATGGTGCTCCTTGAAAAATGCCGATATGTGTGCATAAAGCAGTCAAATACTTAAAATTTGCAAAAAGATTAAGTTACACTCCACATGTATTTTTATTATGATATATGCTTTTTTTTCTATTAAAAATTGTTTAAAGTTATGTCATAAGTAATAATCGAAAACTATACCGATTAGGTAATCTACTACAACTGCCCTGATTTATCCTGAGGGTCGCCCGCATAAACCAAGAGAATTACAAATGAAACTGTATCAGGCTTTTTGATTGTATGAATACTTTGATTGAGACAACAATATCTACCAACTAAAAAATAAACGAAAATAGAAAGATTTCTTCATAAAATGTTTATTTCTTACAGTTCACAATAACAATACAAAGTTATAATGCAGCTAGTTTTATGTCATTTTCTATGGAGTTGTAACGAAATTTTTACCAATCCAAGTTCAATTAATAAGTTGGTATTTATTTTATTTCTTTTTTTATTTTATAGTATAGGGTGACAAACAAGCACACAGTCCACCTGATGGTAAGTGGTTGCTGTGGCCCTTAGACATCTACATCTGTCCTGGATTACGAATCAAGGTGCAGATGCGTTGTCACCCATGAGGACTAAGATGGAATGCCTCGTTTCCAGTAAAAAGGGTCTCCGGATCTCTACACTCACCATACAAAACACAACGGCATTAAGCTACCATTTGACGCTGGTATTCTGTGAGAACGTGGTTCCTCCCCGGTCGAGCCGACCCATTCGTGCTATAACTATACTACTAATATAACAGCAGCATGGCTCTACCACGTAAAAAATGGTAGACTATTACTCGTTAAAAATCCGTTAACTTGTTAATTCTAATTTGATGCGACAGTTTTCCTTTCAACTTCATTATATATGCTACTATTGAGTATACTTTCCACATTTCCAAAAATAGCAGTTTTGTTGGCAGAGACACATGACCCTAATGAAAAATATAACTTTAAAGCTTAATATTTCGGTAACACACCCCTGAATCGTAAAGGTGTTCTTCCATACTCGCAATGTTTTTGAAATACTTATCCAACAATACCTTACAGGATGGAATATATGGGTAAAAATAATCATTCATTTACCTGCATAGGAGGTGTACCCAAAATAAAAATGTTTTTAAGATTTTATTTCACAGTTTTGTAGACATGATTAATGCCTATAAACTATGCAAAATTACAAATTTGTAACACTTAGTGTCTCTGAGTAAAACTGCGTTGGGATGAACATGGAGAAACTATAAGGTTTCCTTGTTGTGTGTAAATATGGAACCCTAAAAATGTAAAATATTATTAATTTACTATCTAGGGCTTTATAACCACTTACTACCAGGTGGAGTTGTAGTAGTTGTTGTCAAGTTATACACTGACATACCATTGTCTTTAATTTAAAAGTGAGTAAGCTTTTTTTCTTATTTTATTTAGGGATTTTTGTTAGTTAACATGTCAATCCTATTAAAATCTATATGTTGCTATTAATCTGCACATACTCAATGCAATATCCAAGGTGGGGGCATGTAGGATGCCCTGTGTAATACCTATATTGTCCACATTTATCTTATATGTCCTTCCAAATAATTCCCTTTCCCCTAGTTGCCGTTCACATTCCATCAAAAAGTGATGTAAGTTTTCTATTACTCCACAAGTTTCACATTAGATGGAATCAGTTCTTTTCATCAAATAAGAAATCTTTTTCATGGAATGTGACCTGTTCTTATTCTAGATATTAATTTAATAGAATTTTTTTTTAATTTTGTATCTACAAACCAAGGTATTCGAGGTGGTTCACTCTGTATTGTTTAGTACCAAACACCTTTCGTTTTAGAGCGTTCATTGAAAAATTCTTTCAATTTGTTATGACATTAATTTTTGAATTTTGGTAGTACTTCTGAGTAGCAAGGGTCAATATTATATTCTACACCATTTATACAAGCAGAGTTCACTAATCTATCTGCCTTGTCATTACCCAATATTTGGTCTATGTGCTGGAATCCACTGCACTCTTGCACATGTGTCGCGTAGACTGAACTGATATATTATTTGGGAAAGTATGCAATAGGCTTTCGAAACACCTACGATTCCAGAGGCAGATCAAGCCAAATATTGGATAGCAGTTTTCCTGTCCGAGTATATAATAATTTAGTTACAGTTATAGCTTGCAGCATACTTTAGGGCTTCGGATATTGCAATGAGTTCAAGGGTCATAATACAAATGTCATTAGTAACTTTATAAGATTTAGAAACTGCTTGATATGGGTCGAAAAAAGCTGCCCCTTGTAACTTTAGCACTCTTTGATCCGTCTGTGTAGATTTTGTGCCAATCGTGATATTTATTTTCAAGTTCTTCAATAACATTTACTTTAACGGAATTTATTCCTACCCCTATCCTATCCAATCCTATCCTTTAGTTATTGATAAGACAGTGCTTTACTATCTATGGCTTTATAACCACTGACCATCAGGTGGGGTTGTAGTAGTTGTCGCAGTCAAGCTATACACTGACATACCTATAATAAGTAAAAACATAAAGTTTGCTTGCCCACCTTTACTAATATTACAATCATGAAAGTGAGTTTCTTTAGTCTGCACTGCTAAAACAATTGCTAATTAACATGACAATGAGAAAGTTTTTAATAAACTTACCAAGGTCTTTTAGTTCGAGGATATAGAAAACGGTCCTCAAAGTGCCGATCGCAAATGCGGTAGTTATAGTAAAATTCACGATCGGTTTTATATTTTAGATGTTCCAGCTATACTTTTCAACTGCTGAAACCTTTCTAGTGAGGTATTCTGGTTTCGGAACATAGTGTAAAACATCTGGAATAATAAAATATAATCATTAATTCCGAGGCGAGAGAGGGAAACTGAAACAGGAGATGGGCAAGAACCCGTCTGCCAAGCGTGGCAGCTATGGCAAATAGTACCTATGAGGCAATCCGTGGAGGTGCCTTGAACCTTCAATTTCTTAGATATTAGCTGTTAGCTGTTGTTAAAAAAGTCCTTACTTGGTCACATTTAAAAACACATTGCCATTTTTCTTCTTCTTCACATTTTTGCACACATTAAAAAAACACTGGGTCGCAAATATTTATTTTAATACAAGAAAGCATATAAACAAACGAGGAATCAGAATAATTTGAAATTAATATTAATATCAAATTAACCTCAACTATCAGTGACCGCCATTAAACATCCATTAACTGCGTGGGTAGTGGCGTGGTGCGTCTAATTTAGTCTAGTGCTTAGGAATGTAGATGGCAGCACAAAAAAATATCATTTTGTTCTCAAAATAATGTTCTAAGTTGCACGCCCATGGTTTTAATGCAGACTGCCGGTAAAAACCGAAGGCGCCCGGACTGTCACGAAAGCAGATTTAACGGAGCCGAGCATTCCCGACCGCAACCGACGCGAACCTCGCGTCGGCGCGTACGTCGTTACCTAAACATGCAAAAGAATGACAAAATTGCATGTCGCCACATCAGCCCCCCGGAGACCTTTAGGGTCGATAGAAATCAGGGAATCGTACTCGGCGACCGTAGCGAGACGTCCTAAATTGCGGAGGAGTTGAAAGTGCTCTTGTACCATCACTCGCAGCGTTAGTCCCATGCGTTCTAGGCATAGTCGACGTCGCACCAGAACTACCCGGTTCATCCGTCAGAATATAGGCCGGTTTCAACCTGTCGATCGAGACGTTGACTATTCTACCAGACACGACGATTTTGAATTTTTTTTACCGCGCTCTATTACCTTATACGGACCGGCATAAGGTGGTTGTAAAGATCTCCGTACAAAGTCCTGTCGTAAAAATACATGTGAAACAGTCGATAAATCTTTAAAAACGAAGATTTTATGCGTACCGTGTCGAGTAACTATTGTAGGTTGTAACCTTTTCATAGTGTTAAATGAATAAGTCAACTAGCGCCATCTAGTGTCAGGAACGAGAGCGAGGGGAGCGTTGCAGTAAATGACATCACACATCTTTCGACCGACAGCGCCACCCGAAGAACTAAGATTCTAGAAAATCTATACTCGAACTCTCGGTACCTTGCGCGTGTTTACTTGAACATTCCGGATATTTTGCTAATTTAAATAAATAGGTGGCGCAAGATGCGATCGAGACAGAGTTGAACTCAGCGACACAAGCGAAGCTTCGGAGCGGAATTAAGTGAATTAGTGTGTTTAATTATTAGTGTTTTAACTTTAATTTGTGTAAAGTAAATTAAAGTGTTAATTTAGGTAATTTTATCGGCAATTTTTATTGTCACGAACCCTAAGCTCGTAACAATTGGTGTCAGAAGTGAGATAAAATAATGCCGATTTTACCTAAGGAGGAAACGGAGGGTGTCCGTACCCGAAGTCAACGCCAGCAGGAGACGGACCAACGAAGATTTGGTGGTGCAACGCCGCAGACGTCGGAGGGCCAGCCGCCGGCTGCAGGCCCGTCAGTAGCTCCTACATCTGCAGCACCTGACTTAGGTGCTCTGATGGTGATGCTGCAGGAGCAGGCTCGCCGACAGGAGGAGCAGGCCCGTTGGTTGAAAGAGCAGCAGGAGGAACAGGCTCGCTGACAGGAGGAACAGGCTCGCCAGCAGGAGGAACAGGCTCGCCGACAGGAGGAACAGGCTCGCCGACAGGAGGAACAGGCTCGCCAGCAGACGGAACAGGCACGCCGATTGGAAGAGCAGCTGCGGGGTGGACAGGAGGAGCAGGCCCGTCGGTTGGAAGAGCAGATGCTCCTCATGAAGGACCTTCACGCTACCTTCGGGAAGGAGATAAAGGAGGTGAAGGAAAGGGTTGCTCAGCATGACAACCGCCTGTCGGAAGCTGAAACCCAAATCACGAAAGCTGAAAACCGAATCGAAAAAGCTGAAACCCGAATCGACCAAGTAAACAATCGGGTTGACAACGTAATGGCTGACATGAATAAATCACTGGACGAACACAAACTTGGGTATGGAACTACAGCTCCCGTATTAGCTACTACACCTTCGCTACGTGGGTTCAAAGTGCCACCGTTCGACGGGACTTCTTCCTGGTCAGCCTACAAAATCCAGTTCGAGGCTGTTATGAAGGCGAACGGCTGGAATAAACGTCAGGCCATGACTGCTCTCACACTAGGCCTGCGCGACCAGGCCTTAACAGTTCTGGAAGCTCTTGGTGAGGAAGTGACTTATGAGCAACTCCTTGAGGCATTGGAAGCTAGATATGGCGACGCTCACCGGGAACACGTCTTTCGTGCGCAGCTTAAAGATCGTGTGCAGCGCATCAACGAAAACCTGCAGCAGTGGGCTCTAGAAGTGGAGAAGCTGGTGCGAAAAGCATACCGGTCTGTACCTGCGCTCATTGAAGGGAACCTGGTGCAGACATTCATCGACGGCATCCGTGACCTGGAAGTCAGATCTGCTGTCAGGCTCGGGCACCACGAGACGCTTAAGGACGCCTTGGCCCATGCACTGGAAGTGGAAGCCGTGCGGCAGGATCATCGTTCCCATCGCGTCAGGGAGGTTGCAGCAGCTACAGTTCGCGACCGCAACAAAGGATGGTATGATGGTATGACTGTGGGGAAAAGGGCCATCTTCAATCCAGCTGCCCTAAGCGAACCCTAGAAAGGGAAATTGAACGATCTCAGGAGAGTAGTGCCGCCAACAGCACCGCCCAGCAGCAGCAGGGAAACGAGTAAAAGCCAGAACTGCGGGGCGGGTGCTGGCTGATGTTAAAAGAGCCCCAAGGATCTCGATCTCACAAACCCATGATGGGAACAGCCTAATCATAAAGGGCGAGATCAACGGAATGCCGTGTAAACTGACCATAGACACTGGAGCCTCTCGTACGGTTGTTG
This sequence comes from Parnassius smintheus behrii, assembly GCA_036936625.1. NCBI lineage: Eukaryota > Metazoa > Arthropoda > Insecta > Lepidoptera > Papilionidae > Parnassius > Parnassius smintheus. Next base: position 20,691,028 of record JAUPFT010000022.1, read on the forward strand.
GTTCCCAACTTATAAGTCAGTTCCTTGGGGGCTCCGCATACAACCGAGAACGCATTAATTTGGTAACAGCCACCGGTCAGCGTATACCCATCCAAGGAGAGAAGGAGATGGAGTTGAAGCTAGGCAACGTGATCTACCTGCATAATGTCATCGTGGCTGATATAATGGACGACTGCATCCTAGGCTTAGACTTTATAAGGAATAATTGTTGCGAGATCGACGTTAAGCAAGGTGTTTTGAAATGTGGACAGGAGGAACTTTTTATGGAAGGTGCGTTACCAGGGAACGTGTACAGCATTAAGAAGATTGTTCTTCCGCCGAGATCGGAAACGATTGTTCCGGTTAGTCTTCCTCGAAACGCTGGGCAAGCCCACCGTTGTGTACTTGTGGAAAGGGTAAACAATGACCTTCCATGGAAAGTAGCTCGAACCTTGGTCAGGACCACTGACATCTCAGGTGTACGTGTGCTGAACCTTTGCGACCGGGACCAGATTATAGAAAAAGGCACACTAATTGGTACTTGTGAGGAAGTGGATTGGTTACGTCGGTGCCAATATATATCGAGTGGGACCCCCAGCAAGGATGCAGAAACGAGAGTGACCACACTTTTGGAAGACTGTCGCAGTGTTCTCTCCCGAACGAATTGGTCAAGGCAAAGAAGTTGTTACTCAAGTACGCCGATGTATTCTCATCAAACGATGCTGACATAGGAAAGACTGGCTTAGTTCAACACAAAATAAACACAGGAGAAGAATTGCCTATCCGTCAGCGGCCAAGAAGATTGCCGGTAGCACGTGAAAAGGAAGTGGAAACCATGATTGAAGGAATGGTGAAGGATGGTGTTATTGAACCTTCCTCTAGTCCATGGTGTTCACCAGTGGTGCTGGTGTAGAAGAAGGATGGCAGCATGCGGTTTTGTGTTGACTACCGCCGTCTGAACGACGTTACGAAGAAGGACAGCTATCCCTTGCCAAGAATTGATGACACGCTGGACATGCTTACAGGAGTAAAGTGGTTTGGCACGCTAGATCTAAAAAGTTGAAGCATTTTTGGGTTTGTGCTCCTATTACCGGCGATTCGTGAAGAACTTTGCAGATATAGCCAAACCTCTGCACAAGCTAACCGAGGAGAAGCGACATTTCTGCTGGGATGAAAGTTGCAATATCGCATTCCAGGAGCTCAAGGACCGTCTGTGCAAAACACCTATATTGGGATACCCTGATGCAAGCAAAGAATTTATAGTTGACACAGACGCAAGTGATATAGGACTTGGCGGTGTGTTGTCTCCACGGAATGGTGACCAAGAGGTCGTGATAGCGTACTTCAGCAAGTCGTTGTCAAAACCGGAAAGGAACTACTGTGTCACAAGACGCGAATTGCTAGCTGTGGTAAAGTCGTTGCAGCATTTTAGCAAATATCTTCTGGGGCGAAAATTTCACTTACGAACTGACCATGCTGCACTAAAATAGCTATTGCAGTTTAAAAATCCAGAAGGACAAGCTGCGAGGTGGATTGAACTACTGCAGGAATACGACTTTGAGATCGAACATCGTAACGGGAAATCTCATGGCAACGCAGATGCATTGTCAAGAAGACCTTGTCCTGAAGATTGCAAACAATGTACTAGGCAAGAGAGTAAGGAAGTGGTATCCGGGAGGATGCTCAGGGCAGACCACCTCAGCAACGAGTGGAAGGACAGCTTACAACGTGCACAGCAGGAAGATCCGGACATCAAGCCGATCCTGGAATGGATGAAGGCCGGTGCTCCCAAGCCCAAGTGGAGCGACATCTCAGCGATGAGTTCGACCACTAAAAGCTACTGGGCCCAGTGGGACAGCTTGCTGCTTCAGGATGGAGTTCTGTGCCGTAAATGGGAAAATGTTCGGGGAGACAGCTGTCATTTACAAATGGTTGTCCCTAAAGCTAAAGTACCGGATGTTCTACAGCTGTACCATAATGATTATTCAGGAGGCCATCTGGGAGTTAAACGAACTCTACTGAAGATCCGAGAACGGTTTTACTGGGTCCACTGTCGAAACGATGTCGAGGACTGGTGTCGCAAATGTACAAGTTGTGCGGCTGTAAAGGGACCTCAGACTCGTAGTAGAGGTGCATTGAAGTTGTACAATGTGGGTGCACCATGGGAGAGAATAGCCATTGACGTGGCGGGGCCGTTTCCGGAGAGTGAAAGCGGTAACAAGTATTTCATGGTTGTGATGGATTACTTCACTAAGTGGCCAGAAGTCTTCGCCATTCCAAATCAAGAAGCTTCAACAGTTGCAGATAAACTAGTTCATGAAGTCTTCTGTCGTTTTGGAGTACCTTTAGAGATTCACAGCGATCAAGGAAGGAATTTTGAGTCTCAAATATTCCAGGAAACTTGCCGAGTTATGGGTACTCATAAAACAAGAACGACTTCTTATCACCCGCAATCTGATGGAATGGTGGAACGATTTAATCAGACATTGTAGAGGTACCTAGCAAAAGTTGTAGACAATCGGCAACAAGATTGGGACAAGCACATACAACCGTTTTTGTTGTCATATCGAAGTTCTGTTCACGAAAGTACAGCAGTGACACCAGCTTTCGCAAACTTTGGAAGAGAATTACGGCTGCCTGCGGACCTGATCACCGGGATACCACCTGATGCCCCACGCAGTATAACCGATTATGCAAATGACTTGCGGAAGAAAATGAATGACATTTATGAGCACGTCAGACAATCGGGCCAGCAAATGTCTGAGAAAATGAAAACCCGGTACGACCGCAAAATGAACAATAAAGGGTTCAACGAAGGTTCATTAGTGTGGTTGCACAATCCAGTCCGCAGCAAAGGGAAATCTCCTAAGCTTCAAGCTAAATGGGACGGCCCGTACCGGATTGTAACCAGGATCAACGATGTGACCTACCGGATACAGAAAGGCGCAAGAGGGACTCCTAAGATCGTCCATGTGGATCGCTTAGCGCGTTATTATGGGACCGATAATGCTCGGGACGAGCATGTCTTAGGAGGGGGCAGTGTTGCATGTATAAGTCAACTAGCGCCATCTAGTGTCAGGAACGAGAGCGAGGGGAGCGTTGCAGTAAATGAAATCACACATCTTTCGACCGACAGCGCCACCCGAAGAACTAAGTTTCTGGAAAATCTACACTCGAATACTCGTTGCCTGGCGCGCATTTACCTGAATGTTCGGGACGCTTCTTTGCTAATTATATAAATAGGCGCTGCAAGATGCGATCGAGACAGAGTTGAACTCGGCGACACAAGCGAAGCTTCGGAGCGGAATTAAGTGAATTAGTGTGTTTAATTATTAGTGTTTTAACTTTAATTTGTGTAAAGTAAATTAAAGTGTTAATTTAGGTAATTTTATCGGCAATTTTTATTGTCACGAACCCTAAGCTCGTAACAATATGTAAACGCAACCTGTCCAGAAAGTCGGTGTAATCAGTCAGTCTGTCAGCCGTCGGTTCAAACAAGTCGCCGGGTAACTTAAGCGGTTCTCCGTAAACTAGTTCAGCAGTAGAAGCAGACAAATCGTCCTTCCATGCACTACGAATACCCAGAAGTACAAGTGGAAGTTTTTCGGTCCAGTTCTCGTCTGCGTGACACATAATAGCTGCCTTAAGTTATCGATGGAAACGTTCCACTAGACCATTGGAAGCAGGATGATACGCAGTAGTTTGTATATGTCGTGAACCTATAAGCGCTGATATCTGACAGAAAAGATGGGATTCAAACTGTTTCCCCCTATCTGTGGTTACCTTTTCTGGGCAACCAAAACGTGATATCCACGATGATATAAAAGCTTTTGCTACACTCTCCGCTCTGATATCCTTTAACGGCATGCCTCTGGCCACCTGGTAAACCTATCTACAGCTGTGAAGCAGTATCGGTAATCATCAGAGACGGGAAGTGGACCTATCAAGTCTACGTGAACATGAGAGAAACGGGCCGTAGGAGGCTTAAAATCCTGGATAGGGGCGTGTACGTGTCTCGATACTTTCGATCTCTAGCATGAGGTACACGAGCGCGCCCAACTCCAGCAATCCTTCCTAATGCCCGGCCATACATACCTCTCAGTCACCAGTTTAATAGTGGCCCTAGCACTTGGATGACTAAGTCCATGAATATTGTCAAAAACCATTTTACGGAATGCAGGTGTTATGAATGGTCTGTGTCTGGGCCCAGATATGTCACAGAAGATTTTCGTACCACCAATACAGACCTTCTGTAACTTGAGAGACGAACCGGTTCGTAAAATATTTTTGAGTTCTGAGTCCGTGTCCTGAGAAGCTGCTAAGGCAATAGGGTCTAGCGAGGATGTTATTGCATCCGTTCTCGATAACGCATCCGCAACAACATTGTCCTTCCCGGTAATGTGACGGATATCCGTTGTAAATTGGGATGTAAAATCTAAATATCTAAATTGTCGCGAAGAGCAAGCGTCGCGAGACTTCTTAAAGGCTGAAATAATTGGTTTATGATCAGTCATTATAAAGAACGGTTTTAATTCTATCATATATCGAAAATATTTTACTGACTCGTAAATAGCTAAGAGTTCACGATCATATGCACTGTATTTAACTTGCGTTGGTGAAAGCTTACGAGAAAAGAACCCTAACGGCTGCCAATGACCTAGGACCTTCTGCTGCAATACTGAACCAATGGCGGAGTTGGATGCGTCAGTTACTAGCCAACGGAGCAGACATATCTGGATGAGCCAGAAGAGCGGCATTAGAAATGCTTGCCTTGCAAGCATTAAAAGCGCTTTCTAGGTTAGCAGTCCAGTTAATGTTGCTCTTGCTCTTCACCGATGGACCACTAAGTAGTGCATGGAGAGGAGCCTGAAGCTTGGCAGCATCCTGTATAAAGTGTCTATAAACGTTTAATGCTCCGAAAAACCGCCTAAGATCCCTAATAGTTTCAGGTAGTTTAAAGTCAAGAATAGCCTTCACCTTGTCACCAACCGGTTCAGTGCCTTCCGAAGAAACCAGGTAGCCCAGAAACTCCACCTGCGGCACGGCGAATACACACTTATTTGTATTTAATAAAATACCGTATTCGCTGAAACGCGAAAATACCGCACGTAGATGTTCCTGGTGCTCCATCTCATTAGCGGAAGCAACTAATACGTCATCGATGTACGCAAAGCAGAACTCGAGATCCCTGAGGACCTCGTCCATAAAGCACTGAAAGGTTTGCGAGGCATTCCTCAGGCCAAAGTTCATTAGTGGGAATTCAAAAAGTCCGAAGGGTGTCATAATAGCTGTTTTCTCTACATCCTCTATCGCAATCGGTATCTGATGGTACGCTCGCACTAAGCCTAATCCACTAAAAATTTTGCAATTAAATAGATTGTGCGAAAAGTCAGCAATGTGGCGTACTGGGTATCGATCTGGTATCGTGCGAGCGTTTAGTGCACGGTAATCCCCACAGAGTCGCCAACCTTCGCCTTTTTTGGGCACTAAATGGAGGGGTGATGACCATGAGCTCTGCGACCTACGCGCTATACCCGTACGAACCATTTCTTCAAACTCCTGCTTCGCGATTTTTAAGCGATCAGGTGCTAGTCGCCTTGGTCGCGAACACACAGGTGGGCCTGGGGTCGTTCTGATATAATGCTGCGTATGGTGCTTGATTTTCGGCTCCAAAGGAGCTCCGACCGGCCGCATTATATCAGGATATTCTTGGAGTATCCGACGGAACGCTGAATCACCTGAAATAACCTTTATGTGCGGGCACGGGCAAGCAAATGCAATCGAGGCGACTGATGTAAGCGAAGTGCAATTATCAATTAATCGCGAATTACGCACGTCCACGAGTAAGTTATAAAAGGATAGAAAGTCTACACCTATTATCGGCTTGCTCACATTAGCTATTACAAAGCGCCAAGAAAATGCGCGCCTTAAACCTAAATCTAAACATAAACTTAACCAACCACATGTAGCGATTACAGTATTATTTGCAGCAAAAAGCTCATAATTAGTTTTATTGCGTCGCTGCATGCGCACTAAGCTCAATGGGTAAACACACAAGTCAGATCCAGTGTCGACTAAAAACTGCACTTTACTTTTAGCGTCAGTGACAAACAAACGCTTAGCGTTCGACTTACACTCATCAGCGGTCGCAGCTATCGACCGCCCAACTAGTTTTTTGGATAATTACAAGGCTTTATACACTTAGCTGCTTTCTCGCCGTAGTTGAAGTGATACCAGCAGTATCGCTGGCCATCAGCACGAGAACGACTTTTCGACTGACTGCGGCGCCAGCTGCTGGATTTCGACCTCCTTTTCGGGAAGTCACGGCGTCTTCTTGCTGTCGACATTTCATCGAGCCTCTTGGTCAGCGCATCAATCTTCCGATTTAGGTCTTCGAATGCTGGAGATGAGTATAAAGTGGATGTGGTAGCTAGTTGTCGTGCTGACGTTTGTGGCGTGGCCTCAGCTACTTTATCGGCTAATTGGGCAGGTTGGTCGATCGGAAGGTTATCTTGCATAGCCACTATAGTTTGTAGCAAACTGGGTAGCCGACTCGACCATAAGGTACGCAGGAGCTCATCTGGGAACCCTGATCCAGCTAAACCACGAATATACCGCAAAAACTGGCTTGGCTTGCAATCTCCCAATTCCTCATTCATGAGCAACTGTTTGATTTGCTCGCTTCTTGAAGCAGACAGTCTAGCAATCAACTCACGTTTTAATGTGTCGTATTTCTCGTTCGCCGGTGGTCTAATTATTAGATCTTCGACTTCCGCAGCAATTTTTGGATCCAACACAGATATTACATGATAATATTTTGTGACATCCGATGTAATATTCGCTAATGCGAATTGGCAATCCAACTGTGCAAACCAAAGCGTCGGTTTCTCGGGCCAAAATGGCGGCATCTTAATGCCTACTCGGCAAAGTACCGCTCCCTTGTCACTAGTGCTGCTTTTCGCTGCGTCTGCCCTAGCATCTTGCCACATTTTTAATGTACTTTGTACGCTATGTTCTTCTCGGGGTCACGTCTTTGGGGACTTCGTTGCTAGGCAAATAAAACTCAGTCTTCACTCTTCTAAAAATGTATATATTCTTCTTTTACAAAGATAGTTTATAATTACAAGCACGAAGCCAAAAAGATAAAAAGAAATGAATAAGAAAATACAATTAATTAGAAGTAAGGAGTGCTTGAGATAGGAAGCCGAGAATAAGTTAGTCGCGATTTAAAATAACCGTTATTCTGGCGGCGCGAGCGTGGGGTCTAGCGCTGAGGCCGTTTTAATGCAGAGTGCAGACTGCCGGTAGACGTGGGAGTTATTTCACGTCACTAGATACAGTAACTGGCTACGCGGCATGTAACCGAATCACTAGTTTCGAGTCATGTTACAAGTAGTGATTTTTGTAAATGCGTGATTATGATTACTGTTAACTATGATTATTGCGGGAGTCGACTGTCGGTCGCTCGAGCGCAAAGCGCACATGTGGCATACAACAATAAACAAACCATCGTAAGTAACAGTTTTATTGTACGTTTAATTTTCATACGTAAGACTATAGACATAAACAATAAAATAGAGTAATCTCTGTTTGTAAATATTTAACGGTTTGTGATTCCGGGAAGCGAGTCACATTGAATTTAACTAAAATAATTTTTAAAACATTTTTGACGGAGTCATGAACTCGTTTAATCATAGAATTAAAATATAACTAAAAAATGAGTATAAAAAATTTAAAAATTTAAATGTTTATAATATTATAAAACTTAAAAACTGTGTGTAAATAGCCAAACAAACAAACAAATTAATTGTACAGTGTAAATAAAAGTGCAAAAACAAATGACAGTGAAAACGTTGAAAAAGTGTAAATAAACTGTAAATATCAATAATCATTGTATATACAATCAAATTGACTTGTAAATATGCATGCATTAATAATTTTATGAAAATATTAGTGTCATAGTAAACGCAAATCAAACATAAATACATTTAATGCAGTCTGTCCTAAACCTGAATAAAGTATGAAGGGAGGTTAGTTTATTGATTTAACAGAAAACAGTTACTGTATAGCTACAAACACGGATTGTGATTTTCGTTTCGTGTGTAACTGTATAGTTGGTGGTGATATTTATGCAAACAATCACAGTAGCCGAGTAAAAATAGCCTGTTACAAAAATCACTAGTTTCGAAACAGGTGACGCCGATCAAGTCACTGGTTTCGTTACGTTTCTTGAAAATGACGTAACGACCCAACTGCCGGTAAAAACCGAAGGCGCCCGGACTGTCACGAAAGCAGTTTTAACGGAGCCGAGCATTCCCGACCGCAACCGACACGAACCTCGCGTCGGCGCGTACGCCGTTACCTAAACATGCAAAAGAATGACAAAATTGCATGTCGCCACAGCGCACATCTTTTGTTTGAAATAGCTGTCCTAGTACATAAGTACATATTATTTCAATGACAAAGAAAGATGAAAATCAGTCAGAATATTTCTCACGTCAGTAGCGATCAGGTCATCATCTGAAAATAGTGATTTAGAAGGCACAAAAGTTGAAATAATTGACAAGTGCTTAATTGCCGCTTAATAATCAATGAAATACTCTTTTTGCAACTAAGAAAATTTCGAAACTAAAAACACATACAAACAAAACTACAGGTTGCTGTTATCGAATGAAATGTCAATCTTATTTTTCTACTTGAAGTGAGTCTGGTAAAGGACAAAGATAATTGATCATACAGCCAAAATTATCAATTTTATCGAACAACGTAAAATATCGATGAATTGATATAAAATAATCGATGTAATCGATTATTTAAATTTAAAATTAATCGATTCAGATGCAAAAATTTAAGAAGCGAATAATCTATCTTTCGATTATCCGAATCGATAATTTTATATGTGGTGAGCCACGCTACAGCTATATGGTTGTAGCACAACTGTGTTGGCTCCACCAGGTAAGGACCAAGCTTCAAAAGAATACCAGCGTAAAATAGAAACTTGTTGCTTTTGTCTTTTTTGGTGAGTGTAGAAAACCGAAGGCACTTATTCTGGAAATGAGGCATTCCATCACGATCAAATCTGACGTATCCCCGGCCATTACAACACGTACGAATTAACTTGAGACTCCGCTGGAATGCGACCCCCTTCCCGACTACCCGCACCGCGTCCCGCGCTGGCCATGCGCGCTCAGTACCGATAGCATTTTTGTTACGGATACGCGCCTCGACTCTAGTTCGATATTTTTGATAATTGTTTGTTGTTTGGTTTAGACTTTTGTTTGTTTTTGTTATACTTGAACGTTATTTTATCTGTTTGTTGTTAATTGTGTTATTTTATTGTTAAGTTTGGACGTTGTGTTGTGCCGTTTTCTTGTGACGCTTAGGAGTTACTCCGCCTTTTTATTTTTAAAAAAAGATGGGAGGAAAGACAATACATAGACAAGCACGGACACTTGCTCTAAAAGTTTTAAAATTTTTCGAAGATGAAAAATCAAATAAAACGTTTCTTATTCCTGTGGACCAAGCTTTAAAGAGGGCTTGTGCAGCAACAGGCATATCAAAGGCAACACTACTAAGAATTAAAAACGAGGCGAAAAAATTTCAGTCAATTTCTAAAGACCAAAATGATGATGTCACAGTAGTATCGGAACCATGTACTTCTCAAGCAAGACCAGAAATCCAACAGAGAGAATTAATTATATCCCTCAGAGGAGAAGAATCCAGCTCAGAGAGTGAAAGTGAGGACTATCTAATGGACAATGAATAATAAATATTATAATAAATCCTTATTAATATTCCTTACTTCTATTCCTTGATTTTACATAGTTTGTGCCGTTCCGCTTATCCAAGATTGATTCACTTTCACCCTAAGGTTGCCTGGGAGAGATTGCTTTTTAGCAATAAGGTCGCCTGTTATGCTTTGTATTTTTATTGTGTACGAATCTGTAACACTTTTTATAGAGCAATAAAGTGTATAATAAATAAATTAATAATATTATAACCCCTTCGCGCTGACAGCGCGCGACATGTTATACTCCCGTTCGCTCGGGACCTTAATGGCGGGAAAATTTGTTAGTTAGAAAATTTTTTGCTATATTGCAAATTTTGCTATATTTTCACTTTGAGACAATATTTATGGATAAAACTTACAGGAATTTTTGTTGAATGTATAAACTATCGAATAAAATTATTTTTGGTTGCTAGAAATTGTAATAAAATACGTAAATTACCCTGTATAGCATAGTAAATGGAAATATGTATATTTTATGTTTTATGTGTTTCCATTCGTTACTCATACCAAAATATTAAAATATTAAAAAAAATAATAATAATATTTTATCTGTATGACATTTCGAACAATATTTCAAAAATATCTTCGTGTGAATTTGAAATAAATACAACGTCAAGTTATTTGAAATATGTAAGAAAACTATTTTTACTTACATTTTACACTAAAAATAAATGAGAATTTGATAAATAACACATTTATGTACCAACCTCCAAACTAGGCCTTCCGGATTTTGAAGTGCTTTTGGCATTTTACTTTTCACTTTTTATACCACAATTTATATATCTACGTGTTTACTATATTACAAAGAATATAAAAAAGTATAATTCTTTCGTTTTTAGTCCAGACACAAATATAAAATTCTATAAAAAAGCCGGAGCACCTTCATCAATGCGACACGTGGAACGCCGAAACTTCAGAGTGATTTCTTTTTTTTTTTTCTAAGAAACATTGCCAGGTTATGGTTTAAAATAAAAGAGCATATCTTTGTCTTTGATACTATTATCTATTGCATAGTGTCTTTGGTTTTGTTCAAAACGAAAAAATAGTATTATCATAGGTACACACTGTTACATAATTCTGATCTAATTAGTGCTCTACTGAGCGAACGGGAGGTAGGTATTGTACGAGCTAAAGTGCGCAGAGCTTGGTTAAACAATTTCATCCAGTGCGTATAAAGTTAAGAAGACCTTGACGTGTAATATAATAAGAACTTGTGGTCTACTACAAGATGTGACTGTCAGCGTAAGCATCCTTACAGCTTCATTTTCGTATCTGTGCTGAGAAATATCAGCTAATATTGAATATCTTAACACCTGACATTTCTATTGTCGTTAAGTGAAAAGAGACAGAACAACTATAATATTCCTTGAATTTACGTCGAATTTTATGAGTAAAGTCATATGTGTTCACAATACTGCCTTTAAACACGCTTTTATGCGCTTCTTCTGTATAATAAATATGAATGGAATGGAATTTTACTCGTATAATTCTGTTTGCACTCACTTTCGGACGTTTGTCGATGTCGAACTCCTACTTGCTAAAACTCTATTGTCTTTATCACTTTGCTCTTTGTCAGAGCTGCAGGAGCGTTATCGCAAACAATCGCAGCTCGACAAGATATTGCACTGCTTTGCAAATATCTCTTTAAATGAAGTAAACTAGCATTAAAATAAAAGCTAACAGTCTGAATAATTATTCGTAAGATTATTGTTTTTTAATATAAAATATATATAAATAGTTAATAATAAATGGAAGGGTTGAGCTGAAAAGCCTTGGTTATGAAAGGGTATTTGGAACGTTAGGTGATGAAAGTATAAACTTTCAGTCATCGTTTGTGTAGAAAAAAATCTTGTGAATCTTCTTAAAATCAGAAGATTCACATGTATACATGGGAAAGAAGTGATGATAGAAGCATGATAGATTTCTTAACTGTTGATGAAAGAATGAGGAGCCAATGACTTCAAAAGGAAGGACAGGCCCATCTAAATATTGTACTCATAACTTTTTCATACAAGAAAAAGTAGCGCATATGTCATAATACAAACGTCATATCAAAACATGACGTAACCAGGGTCGGATTTCGTAGTATAATTATCCTAATTGTACCATTATTTCATATTTTTTTAGTACATAGTATCGTAGTATTACTAGCTGAAAACACCATAATTTTACCTAAAGTTCGACTTGTATTATTATTGGGTCCTTTTACATTTTAATATTAACCCTACGATACGAATTTCTCTATTGTACATGAGTACCGCGCCTTTTTAATAAAATTTAAATTAGCTTGCTTTCTGGTCAATCGATGCTCGATCGATCCTTTTCTTTTGTACTCTTTTCGTTTTACCCTTATTGAATATAAAATATATTAGGTACCAATATTCAAAATTTAACTTACACTAAGTTCTTTAGACAAAATTTAAAAAGTAATAAAAATAAAACCGGCATTAAACGAAACGTATAGATAAAACTAGATGCGTGTCACCAAAATCCCGGCACATGGGAAAAAAGAAACATGAAACGTCTAACGTGATATAATTTTTTTTAAATAGTACAATTTTATTTTCCGTGTACAATATTTTTGAGGGTCTGAATCCAACCCTGGCCTAATCTTGGTAACGTAACTAAACTAACTGTAAAATAAAACTTTATAAATGTATTTATATAATAATTTAATTCTAACAAAATGAATATACTTAACTTAATGAATAAACTTAAAATAACCTTTATTTACCGATGATGCAATATCCCATGTTTCAAATGAAAAGCGCGGGAAGCGTTGCAGGAAAATTAATAGGACTTTGTTTTTTTGAAATATTGAATAATTGGCTTATGGAGTTCCATTTTTAAATAAATTTGATTTTTAGAAACATATATCTAACACGGGTGCATGTAAAAATTCTCAGTGTAAGACCAGAGTAAGTTTAGGGATTATTGCCCCCCTGTCTCAAAAATAAGGTTACGCCGGTAGTAATGATTCTGCTACTATAAGTGGGGAATAGATAGTGCGCCTCTGTTTGAGCACACATTTGCGTTCTATAATCCTAATATAACCAGATTAACTGTATAAATATCCCGACGGTTAATTAAGTTAAAATGGCAACTGGCCAGCCATATAGCACAAATAATCGCCTACCCATACTTGTAAGCAAAGAATACGAGGCTCCTATTTAATAGAGAGATGACAGGTAAGAGATGCACAGGAAGTTGATGGCAGTAGCTGATTCAGGACTATGTTTTGTGGTAATCCTTGGGAAGTCCTACACTCAACAAGGGTTGAGCATGGAAATTTATAAAGTAATGTTTCTCTTTCTTTTTAATAATATTAAAATTTCAACGTCGTTGAGTACTTTCACGTTCGTGCAGACACTCGTTCCCAGCCATTCAACCAAATTTTACGACGACATGTTTTGCGTTTTCGTCTTAATTAACGTAAATTAGTAACGGGAAACTTTTTATATTTCCTGCTTTGAAACGGCTACGCACGGCTTTGCAAACTTAGGTGTGCTATAAAATCATTTTATACATTAACTCTTAAGGGTTTGAACAAATATTGGCATATTAATTCCAACCTATGGGCATAATTTATACTACTTTTTGCTTTATGAATAAGGATTTTTGAAAAAACAAACATTACATGACATGAGTAAATTTCATTTTTAAATAATGCCAACAATTTAAAAAATCTTTGTTTTGCTCTAAAATTAAAGATCTGATGGTATTTTAGTTTCCTTTTTGTGTAAAACTTGAGTAAAAAATGATCTTACAGTCCACTTACAACAACTGCAGCTCAAGCAAACCTGCAACCAACACAATTAGAATTATAAGTGCTGATTTAATCACGTGCTTTGTCATCATCATCATTACAGCCCTTCACAATACCACTACTGAACATAGGCCTCCCCCAAGGTATGCCACAGAGCACGGTTACTGCCGTGTAGTGGCGGTTGAGAATATTGTTGTGTGAATAAGTCAACTAGCGCCATCTAGTGTCAGGAACGAGAGCGAGGGGAGCTTTGCAGAGAGTGACATCACAGATCTCTCAACCGACAGCGCCATTCGAAGAACTAAGTTTCTAGAGAATCTATACTCGAGCTCTCGGTACCTTGCGCGTGTTTACTTGAACATTCCGGATATTTTGCTAATTTAAATAAATAGGTGGCGCAAGATGCGACCGAGACAGAGTTGAACTCAGCGACACGAGCGAAGCTTCGAAGCGGAATTAAGTGAATTAGTGTGTCTAATTATTAGTGTTTTTAACTTTAATTTGTATAAAGTAAATTAAAGTGTTAATTTAGGTAATTCTATCGGCAATTTTTACTGTCACGAACCTCAAGCTCGTAACAATTGGTGTCAGAAGTGGGATAAAATAATGCCGATTTTACCTAAGGAGGAAACGGAGGGTGTTCGTACCCGAAGTCAACGCCAGCAGGAGACGGACCAGAGGAGATTTGGAGGTGAAACGCCGCAGATGTCTGAGGGCCAGCCGCCGGCCACGGAAGCCGGTCCGTCAGCAGCTTTTACGTCTGTGGCACCTGACTTAGGTGCTCTGATGGTGATGCTGCAGCAGCTGCGGGGCGGACAGGAGGAACAGGTCCGCCGACAGGAGGAACAGGCCCGCCGACAGGAGGAACAGGCCCGTCTGTTGAAAGAGCAGCAGGAGGAACAGGCTCGCCGACAGGAGGAACAGGCTCGCCGACAGGAGGAACAGGCTCGCCGACAGGAGGAACAGGTCCGTCGGTTGGAAGAGCAGCTGCGGGGTGGACAGGATGAACAGGCCCGTCGGTTGAAAGAGCAGATGCTTCTTATGAAGGACCTTCACGCTACCTTCGGGAAAGAGATAAGGGAGGTGAAGGATAAGGTTGCTCAACATGATAACCGCCTGTCGGAAGCTGAGACCCAAATCAACCAAGTTAAGAAAACGCTGGATGAACTCAAACTTGGAGATGGAATTGCAGCCCCCGCAGTAGCTACTACACTTTCGCTACGTGGGTTCAAGGTACCACCGTTCGACGGGACTTCTTCCTGGTCGGCCTACAAAATCCAGTTCGAGGCTGTCATGGAGGCAAACGGCTGGAATAAAAGCCAGGCCATGACTGCACTCACCTTAGGCCTGCGCGACCATGCCTTAACGGTGTTGGAAGCTCTCGGAAAGAAAGTGACCTACGAGCAGCTCCTTGAGGCATTGGAGGCGAGATATGGTGACGCTCACCTGGAACACATCTTTCGCGCGCAGCTTAAAGATCGCGTGCAACGCAGCAATGAAAACCTGCAGCAGTGGGCCCTTGAGGTGGAGAAGATGGTTCGAAAAGCATACCGGTCTGTACCTGCGCTCATTGAAGGGAACCTGGTGCAGACATTCATCGACGGCATCCGCGACCTGGAAGTCAGAGCTGCTGTGAGGCTCGGGCACCACGAGACGCTTAAGGACGCCTTGGCCCATGCACTGGAAGTGGAAGCCGTGCGGCAGGATCACCGTTCCCATCGCGTCAGGGAGGTTGCAGCAGCTATAGTTCGCGACCGCAACAAAGTATACAGCCCTAGGTGCTATGGCTGTAGGGAAAAGGGCCATCTTCGATCCAGCTGCCCTAAGCGAACCCTAGAAAGGGAAAGTGAACGATCCCAGGAGGGTAGTGCGGCCAACAGCACCGCCCAGCAGCAGCAGGGAAACGAGTAAAAGCCAGAACTGCGGGGCGGGTAATGGCTGATGTTAAAAGAGCCCCAAGGATCTCGATCTCACAAACCCATGATGGAAACAGTCTAATCATAAAGGGCGAGGTCAACGGAATGCCGTGTAAACTGACCATAGACACTGGAGCCTCTCGTACGGTTGTTAGTTCCCAACTTATAAGTCAGTTCCTTGGGGACTCCGCATACAACCGGGAACGCATTAATTTGATAACAGCCACCGGTCAGCGTATACCCGTCCGTGGAGAGAAGGAGATGGAGTTGAAGCTAGGCAACGTGATCTACCTGCATAATGTCATCGTGGCTGATATAATGGACGACTGCATCCTAGGCCTAGACTTTATGAGGAATAATTGTTGTGAGATCGACGTTAAGCAAGGTGTTTTGAAATGTGGACAGGAAGAACTTTTTATGGAAGGTGCGTTACCAGGGAACGTGTACAGCATTAAGAAGATCGTTCTTCCGCCGAGATCGGAAACGATTGTTCCGGTTAGTCTTCCCCGAAACGCTGGGCAAGCTCACCGTTGTGTACTTGTGGAAAGGGTAAACAATGACCTTCCATGGAAAGTAGCTCGAACCCTGGTCAGGACCACTGACATCTCAGGAGTACGTGTGCTGAACCCTTGCGACCGGGACCAGATTATAGAAAAAGGCACACTAATTGGTACTTGTGAGGAAGTGGATTGGTTACGTCGGTGCCAATATATATCGAGTGGGACCCCCAGCAAGGATGCAGAAACGAGAGTGACCACACTTTTGGAAGACTGTCGCAGTGTTCTCTCCCCAAACGAATTGGTCAAGGCGAAGAAGTTGTTACTCAAGTACGCCGATGTATTCTCATCAAACGATGCTGACATAGGCAGGACTGGTTTAGTTCAACACAAAATAAACACAGGTGAGGAATTGCCTATCAGTCAGCGGCCAAGAAGATTGCCGGTAGCACGTGAAAAGGAAGTGGAAACCATGATTGAAGGAATGGTGAAGGATGGTGTTATTGAACCTTCCTCTAGTCCATGGTGTTCACCAGTGGTGCTGGTGAAAAAGAAGGATGGCAGCATGCGGTTCTGTGTTAATTACCGCCGTCTGAACGACGTTACAAAGAAGGACAGCTATCCCTTGCCAAGAATTGATGACACGCTGGACATGCTTACAGGAGTAAAATGGTTTAGCACGCTGGATCTAAAAAGTGGCTACTGGCAAGTTGAAATTGACCCTAAGGACAAGGAGAAAACTGCGTTCTCGACGGGAAAGGGTCTGTGGCAATTCAAAGTAATGCCGTTTGGGTTGTGCAATGCTCCAGCAACGTTTGAAAGGCTGATGGAACTTGTACTTACCGGGCTAATTGGCGATGCCTGTCTGGTCTACTTAGATGAAAGTTGCAATATCGCATTCCAGGAGCTCAAGGACCGTCTGTGCAAAACACCTATTTTGGGATACCCTGATGCAAGCAAAGAATTTATAGTTGACACAGACGCAAGTGATATAGGACTTGGCGGTGTGCTGTCTCAACGGAATGGTGACCAAGAGGTCGTGATAGCGTACTTCAGCAAGTCGTTGTCAAAACCGGAAAGGAACTATTGCGTCACAAGACGCGAATTGCTCGCTGTGGTAAAGTCGTTGCAGCATTTTAGCAAATATCTTCTGGGACGAAAGTTTCACTTACGAACTGACCATGCTGCACTAAAATGGCTATTGCAGTTTAAAAACCCAGAAGGACAAGTTGCGAGGTGGATCGAACTACTACAGGAATACGACTTTGAGATCGAACATCGCAGCGGGAAATCTCATGGCAACGCAGATGCATTGTCAAGAAGACCTTGTCCTGAGGATTGCAAACATTGTACTAGGCAAGAGAGTAAGGAAGTGGTATCCGTGAGGATGCTCAGGGCAGACCACCTCAGCAACGAGTGGAAGGACAGCTTACTACATGCACAGCAGGAAGATCCGGACATTAAGCCGATTCTGGAATGGATAAAGGCCAGTGCTCCCAAGCCCAAGTGGAGTGACGTCTCAGCGATGAGTTCGACCACTAAAAGCTATTGGGCCCAGTGGGACAGCTTGCTGCTTCAGGATGGAGTTCTGTGTCGTAAATGGGAAAACGTTCGGGGAGACAGCTGTCATTTGCAATTGGTTGTCCCTAAAGCTAAAGTACCGGATGTTCTACAGCTGTACCATAATGATTGTTCAGGAGGCCATCTGGGAGTTAAACGAACTCTACTGAAGATCCGAGAACGGTTTTACTGGGTCCACTGTCGAAACGATGTCGAGGACTGGTGTCGCAAATGTACAAGTTGTGCGGCTGTAAAGGGACCTCAGACTCGTAGTAGAGGTGCATTGAAGTTGTACAATGTGGGTGCACCATGGGAGAGAATAGCCATTGACGTGGCGGGGCCGTTTCCGGAGAGTGAAAGCAGTAACAAGTATTTCATGGTTGTGATGGATTACTTCACTAAGTGGCCAGAAGTCTTCGCCATTCCAAATCAAGAAGCTTCAACAGTTGCAGATAAACTAGTTCATGAAGTCTTCTGTCGTTTTGGAGTACCTTTAGAGATTCACAGCGATCAAGGAAGGAATTTTGAGTCTCAAATATTCCAGGAAACTTGCCGAGTTATGGGTACTCATAAAACAAGAACGACTTCTTATCACCCGCAATCTGATGGAATGGTGGAACGATTTAATCAGACATTGGAGAGGTACCTAGCAAAAGTTGTAGACAATCGGCAACGAGATTGGGACAAGCACATACAACCATTTTTGTTGTCATATCGGAGTTCTGTTCACGAAAGTACAGCAGTGACACCAGCTTTCGCAAACTTTGGAAGAGAATTACGGCTGCCTGCAGACCTGATCACTGGGATACCACCTGATGCCCCACGCAGTATAACCAATTATGCATATGACTTGCGGAACAAAATGAATGACATTTATGAGCACGTCAGACAATCGGGCCAGCAAATGTCTGAGAAAATGAAAACCCGGTATGACCGCAAAATGAACAATAAAGGGTTCAACGAAGGTTCATTAGTGTGAACGAAGGAAATCTCTTAAGCTTCAAGCTAAATGGGACGGCCCGTACCGGATTGTAACCAGGATCAACGATGTGACCTACCGGATACAGAAAGGCGCAAGAGGGACTCCTAAGATCGTCCATGTGGATCGCTTGGCGCGTTATTATGGGACCGATAATGCTCGGGACGAGCATATCTTAGGAGAGTGACATCACAGATCTCTCAACCGACAGCGCCATTCGAAGAACTAAGTTTCTAGAGAATCTATACTCGAGCTCTCGGTATCATGCGCGTGTTTACTTGAACATTCCGGATATTTTGCTAATTTAAATAAATAGGTGGCGCAAGATGCGATCGAGACAGAGTTGAACTCAGCGACACAAGCGAAGCTTCGGAGCGGAATTAAGTAAATTAGTGTGTTTACTTATTAGTGTTTTTAACTTTAATTTGTATAAAGTAAATTAAAATGTTAATGTAGGTAATTCTATCGGCAATTTTTATTGTCACGAACCTCAAGCTCGTAACAATATCCACTACCCCATATCTTCCCGTGGAAGTCGTAAGAGGCGACAGAGGGAGACAAGCAGGAGATGGGCAGCAGCATCTTCCTGATAACAGCAATGATATAATAAAAAACTGCGGTTGCCAACCCGCTCGCCAAGCGTGGCAACTATGGCAAATATCCCCTCATGAGTAACGACGCAAATCACGTGCTTGGCGGCGAAGAAAAGCATTTATAGAATAAGGGTGACAAACGAGCACACATTCGATATAATAGTGGATGCTGTGGCCCATAAACATCTACATCTATCCTCCATTAAGAATTAGTGAATTCGTTGCCACCCCTGAGGACTAAGACGGAGTGCCTCGTTTCCAATTAAAAAGGTCTCCGTTCCTCTACACTCATCAAATGATACACAGCACCATTGAGCTGCTATTTTGCGTTGGTATTCTATGAGAGCGTGGTTCTACTTCGGTCGGACCCATTCGTGCTACAACTACTGCTGCAACGTAGCTCTACCACGTAAAGTAGTATAGTAATATAACAGTGGCACGACCGCGGTCTTCTTTCTCTTCTGTCGCTAGATCACAAACACCAATAAATCGATTATGAACGTATTATCCGTTTTTCTTTCTGCCCGCTCAAGATATTATTCATCATCCATTCATTAAACACCGCCAATCAAAATCCACTGCTGAACGTTGGTGGAATATTTGCCATAGTTCTCTCTCTTAATACGAACCGAATTTAAAAAAATCCTTAATTTGAACCTAACACTAAATTAATTTGAACTACTTACACTTTTCAAACTAAATGAATTTATCGACAATGTTTTTTGTTTCGCCAATGGCACGTCAATAGTCAGTAGTCTATGAAATGACAAAACGGCAA
The DNA here is from genome assembly GCA_036936625.1 of Parnassius smintheus behrii. Classification (NCBI taxonomy): domain Eukaryota; kingdom Metazoa; phylum Arthropoda; class Insecta; order Lepidoptera; family Papilionidae; genus Parnassius; species Parnassius smintheus. Next base: position 20,710,886 of record JAUPFT010000022.1, read on the forward strand.
CCATCTTGTAAAAGAAAAAAGGTGAGGATGATATAGCTATCTTTTTGAATTCGAATATTAAATATCATATGTATAAAGATTTCAGCTGTTCCTACTTTAGAACTCTATCTTTGCCAGTAATTACTCTGAGCACCTCGTCGTTTGCAAGTGGCATTCCAGTATTTCAACATTACAAACTATTTTAATGTTTCTCGAGGGTAATATCAAACAAAGAGAAATTATTACAATATTTTATATAGTATGGAAAATTTTACAAGTGATATCAAATGTCGTGGAATAAAATTCCTTGTTCTCGAAGATAGAAACTACGATCTCAGAGCTTTTGATATGTTATTATCGGTTTATATATTATAATTTCCTATAATAGATTGTACGTATTTTATTGGTATAGTATGTATTTTTATTTAAATGTATATATGTTTGTATATATGTATGTATATGTGTGTATAAAGTATACATGTATAAACTAACATATTTATATTATATAATACGTTGTGGTTAGAATAGTATGTGTAAATAAGTCAGTTTTTCTAACGCGGCATCTGCACACAGCTCTCGCCACACTGCCAAAGGTTACCTATTTAGCAGAGAATGCCTTTTCGGCATTAAGTTCGTCTTTGTACCAATTCTGTTCTGTTTGAGTGCAATAAAGAATTGTCTGTCTATCTATGTTACAATTAAACTTGTATATTATGAGAATATATATGTCGGAATTTCATCACAATTTCCCACTTCTGACGTCGGAAATGCAACAGGATTTGGTTAGGGATTATTGTACGCACTCTTGCTTACGCAATTAATCAATATCAGTAATAAGACAGCGTAACGCACTGTACTTTCGGTATACGAGTAGAACAATTACCGACCGACCAAACCTTAACACGTCCCGCTACAATAAAACACCAGTATAACGTAGTACACGTGAGGGACGTAAGTACATGATAACACCAAAATATGCAAACCAACAGCTCTACACATCTCCTTGTAACACAGAGCAACCTCGCAGCAACATCTTCCACCAGAACAACTACCACAACGGACAGAATTACGATACTATCTTAGCACTACTACTTCGTGGAATGACTTAAATGGACTCCCCCCTCCATCTCCCGCATGGTGCCTACAGTGAAATTTATACTGCATAAACGCGTTTCTCGATATACTCCCAATACCACCTCGTTACCATTGCTATGACGCTCCACAGAGTGACGCAACCGCTTGTTTACTCTCGAGATATATATATATATATATATATATATATATATATATATATAACAAAAGAAGGTCGTGAGAGGCAACAGAGAGAAACATACCAGATGTTGAGCAGTAGCAGATTCCTGAAATAAAAATCAAATCAACGCAAAACCTGCGGTTGTTGACTGTATGTACATATATATTACGACTATACATAATTTTATATAGTTTGACAAGCTGTGTATTGTCTTCAGCATAGTGTTATTGAATTTTCTTTTCTTATTTAATATTTTTCACGTTTTAGTTGTTCGATGCTTTTCATCTTCTATTTCGAATAATTTAATCATTTCAATATAAACATATAAGATTTCTTGTTATATCGTTGAATCAACATTACCTTCATCATCAAAACATTGATGATAAAGATAGAGACAATTTAGCTTTTAGTTACCAGATATTAATTTTTCAAGCTATGAAGTACCTTAACCGGCCATACAGAGGAGCTTCATAGGTAAAATTGTTTGATAATGACTGAATCAATCGTAATATTTGCCCGCTATGCCGTTTGCCGTGGAATATCAGCTGTCAAGCATTACATAGAATTAGGAAATTTACAAAAGAACACCATTTACGTAGCGACGTTCTTAAGAACCACCTTACGAAATTATCCACAGGTTCGGTTGTGAATTGATGGATCGCAGAGTACGATCATGGCTATGTTTACATCGACACTCAGCCAACTGCAATAACGATGTTAGCGACGGCGGTAGTATATCAGTCTATTTTATAATAGTAAGGAAATGAAATAAGAAACGACACAGCCAAAATGTGCCCGGAGTTTTATAAAACAAAACTATTGCTATTAATTTAAATAAAACAAACAACGAATTTTGAGTAACTATTAACATTTTACAGCAGCCTTTGAAAAATAATCAAGTTTAAAAGTATTTCATCAAATGATTTCTTCTGTTCATAGTCACTCTATAGCATTAAAATACAGTTGTATATTATAACATTAAAAAAGATCGATCGATCGAAGTCGGAAAAAAACAATTACTAAACCCGTAAAAATACTTTTTAATGATATATTGTCCTAAAAAAACCTTCTATTAATAAATTAAAATAATCAAAATACACTGACCGATAGAATTTTATTTATTTATTTAATACAACAACAGCTTAAGTATGTAGCATTACATAGCAGGATATGATCAGTTTACTTTTATTACTTGCACCATTGAATCCGTCCGTCAAGTCAGCCTCGAGTCCAATAAAAAGGGTCTTTGATTGAATAGTTACAAACAAAATTAATATTTTCAATACACACACAGACTTCTGGAGTTTGTGAACACGTACAGGATCACCCCTGTAACAAAATCAGATTTGATAGACCACATATCCTCATTAAAGAACACCGATTCCTTCCAAGAATGATTCGCGAGGCTATTGAAACCAAAAAACATCCAAAATTTAAAAGAGAAGATGGCTGGGCGCTACTGTCTACTTGGGGTCTTATAATCAAAAAGATTAAATACCAAGCCAAGCATACAACCCCAAGACTTCAAGATACTGTAAGTTCGTATTGCGTAGATTGGAACAAATATTAATAATTTTTATCGTTAGGTAGCCGTGGTCAACTATAACATTGGGACGTTGAACAACACCTCGGTCGCTTCCGTGACCATGGGTGCCGTAAAGTGCTTTAATCGTTTGGAATGTAGAGTAAGTTAATACATGCGATAAAATTCTTAAAAACTAGGTTTATTTAAACCCAAAGAATTATTTAAAAAAATGAATAATTAAAATCGGTTACATGAGTGTTTTTCTGTTTCTTAATTTAGCATATTTGGCCCAGATTTCATACATTTTAATTCACTACGAATAGGAGGCCACTTATTAAATCTTATTATTCGAAATAATATAATTTTTATGAATATTAAAACGACCAAGACTCCCGCTCATTTTCTGTATGTCTGTATTTACTCCATCTTATAACGTGAATGTTAAAAAATTCAAACAAAGATCAGGATAAAAATAATCCAACGTACAGTGGAATTATTTTCTTAAAATATAAAATGCTCCACGTGGCGACGGAAAGTAACGGCTTTGACGTGAGCAGGAAGATTGAAGATAGAGGATCAAGTCTCGTCTGGACCGCGCCAACGAGCGGTCACGTCCGCCGGTCGTCGACTCCCGCCCGGGTGGGAGAAGTACAACGCGTCGCTTCGCAGTGGGTGCGCGCGCTGTGGGGCCAACTCGGCTTGCGTCGAGCCTTGAGGACGCCCCTGACCCCACCCGGGATGAAGATCACCCAACACTGCGCTTAACCTACACGCTGGGAAGCGAACTCCAAAGGCCCGGCGCACCCAAGTGCGCGCGCCTGTTGGTGACTTCGGCTCCGCGTCGAGATGCTTCTCCACGGAACCTTGAGGTTGCTGACCCTTCGGCAGATTCCCTTTCCAGAGGCGCGAGACACGCCAACCTTTTGCCTAGGATTGCCAGCCCTTCAACTAGAGCCAGGAAGGAGCACTGGAGGCACGGAGCAGCTGCTGTTGGAGCGCCCTCCTGTCGGCAAGATTGGCCCTGCGTCGACTCCCATCCTCAGGACTCCGCGGGGCTTCGAGACGGCCGACCCTCCGGTAGCACCTACCTGGTGGCGCGCAATACGCCAGCCAAGATTGCCAACAATGCCGTACTGGTACGGCTCCCAAGACCGGCTCATTGTCATGAGCTGTGAGGATTACCCGGGTAATGAGGGACTCCCCGAGGCCCGAACCTGCATGGGATAAATAAGAGTAGTCCCATAGCAGACGACAATCAACGGAAGATAGAGAGATCTATGGAGAGTAAATTGAACACTTTAAGGAGAGAAAAAAGGACAAAAACGTTTATTAAACCACCTTTATAATTAGTAATTAAGTATTGAGGATTGGAGCCAAACCTTAATATTTTTATATTAGGTAAATTTAAATAAAAATATATAGGACTATAGTTTAATATTTACTTTTCTAATTTTAATTTAAAAAAAACTATAGCATATATTTAAAGGATACCAGCGATCAACCCCGGTTTTGCAAAGGTGATTTTTGGATCTCGACAGCAGCGCCACCTACCGGAACCAATAGAGTGTACAAACGACTGACTTAGAAGTATATGGACTGGGCATACCTACAAAATTAGCGTGATTACCTACAACAATCTGGCGCATAAAATGGCCGCCTTTTATAGGGTTGTAACTCTGCAATATGCGCAGCTGATATTGATATTTTAACTAATATGAATTTTTTTCTCATTTTAGATAATTGGATTTGTTGCTTAATTTACTTTATTCCGTAGGTGTTTACATAGATACAGGGCTGAATTTTCAATCGTCAAATAACTAATCTGCCGGGCTAGCATGGGCAGGGGATAAAAATTTTATCCCCCGATTATAAACGCTTTATTTTTATACTGCTTACGAGTACGTCTGGATTTCGGTAGTTTTAACTATTATTGAAATAAATTATCCGTACACTCACACACTTTTTCACTTTCGAGTTCTGGATCCCAAAATATTAAAATATATTTATGGGCTTCTAGGCATCACATAGTACTATAGGAGGCAAAGCAATTAGTCTTGATTTTTATTCAAGTTAAAGAAACTACAAGTTTCCTAAATATTTTCAGTAATTTTCAGAAAGACGCTGCTGATCATCTCCATAAGTTTTTCCACCTCCTGCAACACCTATTAAATAGAACTTTATTGATCCAATCCTACACGGCGTTATATGTTTTATGTTTATTAATTTTTAATAAAAACTTTTTCTATATTTGTTTGTTATTATTCATATCTTGTCAAATACGGAGAAAAGGTAAATAATCTAATAACCCTAAAACAATGTATCATCATCATCATTATTACAACACTTTCACATGTCAACTGGTGAACATAGTTCTCCCCCAAGGAATGCACCATGCACGGTCCTAAACTACCTGCCTCCATCGACTTCCTGCATGTCTCACTAAAAATATAAAATAGATATTTTAAAAGTTAATCGTTTGTCCTGAAATTAAGGTCACCTGTCTTAAAGTATTTTGCGTTTGTGTTTATTCTCGTAAAAATAATTGCCAAAATATCTGCTAATCTTACGGCAATTTCATCTATTCAGAGCGGATTTGACACGATAAAGTAATTGTTTCTTAAATATATTTAAATTAGACTAATGACACAAAATAGTGAAGTATCTATCTAATAATAAGCTATCTACAATCGCAGACATCTTTTGTCATAATAACTTTTAATGTAATTTAAAAGAAATTTTGTGATAGAAAAATAACTTATTTAATCCAGCTTGAAACAAATGTTGCGATAGTATCTCAAATTCATCAAAACGGTATTCAATGAAATACCGTTTTGATATCGATAAAAATATGGACGCTGGTAGTATTTTAATAATTAATACTTGTTGCGAAAATTTTTAGTTTTATTTTATTTTATTTCAGTAATATCTCTTTTAACATAGCTCTACAAGCTAATAAACTGAAGCGGCAATAGTCAGGTCACACGTGTTTTATGACCCATAACAGATTTATGCAGTGTTTCTATATTTAATATATACTTCGTCTTATCGTATTAAAAGTGTATAAAAACCATATCTAATTCAAAATAATTGTTCAACAACTTAAGAAACTCTCAAAGTTCTTTAATTTTAAGCTATCATAAGCTGCAAACATATAGTTTGTAATATAAAAAGTTTCCAAGTTGAACAGAAAGTCAAAAAATAATATTAGTTGGTCTTTAAAAATCACTTTTTAAAGTAAAGAAAGCAACGCGATTGACCTTGCTCGTTTCGCGGCCAACCGCGTGCTGTGTATCGAACATCAAGTCCGTTAGCCGTACGAGTCACTAGCTCGGTATGCAGAACAACGAATAACAGAGAGAGCATTACTTGCTTCTTAATTAAATCTTTCTTATTTATAATATTTGTGTAATTGTTAATGGGGGGTATATAGGGGTTGCTAAGAATCTCCGGTGGAGGTTCGGTTGCCACCTACGACGACTCGACCTGGCAACATTTAACGCACGCACTCTGAGGACTGACGAGAAGATCCTGGAGCTGAAAGAAGAGATAGACAAGTTGCACTGGAATATTATAGGATTATCCGAGATCCGAAGAGAGGGGGAGGACACGGTGATTCTCGAATCCGGCAACTTGTTCTATCACCGGGAGGGCGACCATCTGTCCCAAGGAGGTGTCGGATTTATCGTCCACAAGTCTCTCGTCAACAACTTTGTAAAGATTGGGAGTGTGTTGACGAGGGTCGCGTACCTGATACTCAGAATCACCAAACGGTATTCGCTGAAGGTCATACAGGTTTACGCACCAACCTCGGCACATCCCGATGAGGAGGTGGAGGAAATGTATGAGGATATTTCCAAAGCCATGCATTCCTCCAAAACCCACTACACGGTGTTGATGGGAGACTTCAACGCAAAACTAGGCACAAGAGAAAACGGTGAGCTGAAGTTAGGGAAATTTGGAGTAGGGCAACGGAACCGAAGGGGCCAGCAGCTGGCCGACTTTATGGAGAAAGAGGGACTCTTTATGATGAACTCTTTCTTCCAGAAGCGGCCCCACAGGAAGTGGACCTGGTCGAGCCCCGACGGTTCGACAAAAAATGAGATTGACTTCATTATGACGACCAGACGCCAACTGTTCAGTGATGTCTCAGTGATCGCAAGGGTGAAAACTGGCAGCGATCACCGAATGGTTAGAGGCACACTGAACCTAAACGTGAAGTTGGAGAGGTCTCGTCTAATGAAGTCAACGCTCCGTCCCCCTCGTGCTCTAATCCAGAATCCCGAAAACTTTCAGCTCGATTTACATAACCGCTTTCAGTGCCTAGAAGATTGCAATTCAGTGGACGATATGAATGACAAGCTCGTGGAAACTGTCCATGCGGTCGGAGCTAAGTTCTGCAAGACCCGCCGCAGAAGAACACAAAAACTCTCCGATCACACTCTTAATCTCATGGCTGTTAGACGGGAGATGAGGCTGCAATCGTCAACAGATTTGACAGCATACAGGCAACTGTACAGACAGATCTCCAAATGCATGCGGCGAGACTTACGCAACTTTAATACTGCTCTATTAAAGAAGCGATCGAGCGGAACCAGGGCTCCAAAGTCTTTGCCAGAGATCTGTCTGCCAGTAAGAGCCAACTGTCGAAGCTGAAGACTGAGTGTGGCAGTATCGTTTCTGGGATACCTGAGATTTTGAGTGAGATTGAGAGGTTCTATGGGCAGCTGTACACATCATCGTTGGAGCCACACGCAAGTGTGAGTATCGATCCAAGAGCAAGTCTTATCCGACACTATTCCGATGATATCCCGGACGTCAGTCTGAGCGAGATTAGAATGGCTCTCCAGCACCTTAAAAACGGCAGGGCCCCAGGCGAGGATGGAATTACAGCGGAGCTTCTGAAAGCGGGTGGAACACCGGTACTTGAAGTCCTTCAGAAGCTCTTCAATTCCGTCCTCCATGGTGGCACTACTCCAGAGGCGTGGAGCAGAAGTGCGGTGGTCTTGTTCTTTAAGAAAGGCGACAACGCTCTCTTAAAGAACTACAGACCGATTTCCCTTATGAGCCGCGTCTACGTGCTGTTTTCGAGAGTCATTACGAATCATCTCGCACGCAGACTCGACAACTTCCAGCCTCCCGAACAAGCCGGTTTCCGAAAAGGCTTCAGTACCATAGACCACATACATACCCTGCGGCAGATTGTACAGAAGACTGAAGAGTACAATCTGCAACTTTGCCTGGCGTATGTGGACTATGAGAAAGCCTTTGATTCCGTCGAAATTTGGGCGGTGCTACAGTCCCTTCAGCGGTGCCAAGTTGACTGTCGGTATATCGAAGTGCTGAAGTGTTTGTACAGTAGGGCTACGATTGCTATCCGAGTACAGAACCAGAGCTCGAAACCTATCCAACTGCAGAGAGGTGTAAGACAGGGTGACGTACATCCCCGAAACTCTTCACCGCTGCATTGGAAGACGTTTTCAAGCTACTGGACTGGAAAGGATACGGTATTGACATCAATGGCGAGTACATCACTCACCTTCGATTTGCCGACGATATAGTCCTTATGGCAGAATCGCTGGAGGACTTAAGCACTATGCTCAATGACCTCAATAGTGCCTCCCAACGGATAGGTCTTAAGATGAACATGGACAAAACAAAGATGATGTTCAATGTCCATGTCACACCTATGCCAGTAGTTGTTGGTAGCACTATGCTCGAAGTTGTTGACGAGTACGTTTACCTGGGACAAATAGTCCGACTAGGTAAGTCCAACTTCGACCGAGAGGTCAATCGACGGATTCAACTCGGCTGGGCAGCGTTCGGGAAATTACGACATATATTCTCGTCAGGTATACCTCAATCTCTAAAAACTAGATTGTACAACCAGTGCCAGTGATGACTTACGGATCTGAGACGTGGTCCTTCACTGCTGGCCGTATGAGGACGCTCAAGGTCGCTCGGCGAGCTATGGAGAGGGCTATTCTCGGAGTTTCTCTGCGTGATAGACTCAGAAATGAGGATATCCGCAGTAAAACCAGAGTGACCGACATAGCCCAACGGATTAGTAAGCTGAAGTGGCAATGGGCCGGCCATATAGCTCGAAGAACCAATAACCGATGGGGAAGAAAGCTTCTTGAGTGGCAGCCTCGTACCGGTAGGCGTAGTGTAGGGCGATCTCCTACTAGATGGAGTGACGACCTGGTAAGATATGCAGGAAGTCGATGGATGCAGGTGGCTCAGGATCGTGCTTTGTGGCATTACTTGGGGGAGGCCTATGTTCAGCAGTGGACTTGTGAAGGGCTGTAATGATGATGATGATGATGATATTTATAATATATGGTCCAATAGATTATAAATTCTGTACTTTATTTGTTACAAACATTCAAAAATAATAATCATTACTCTTTGTAATATCAGTATTGATTGGTATGCAGAGAAATGAATAACAGAGAGAGCATTGCTTACTTCTTAATTAAATCTTTATTATTTATAATATAAGTTCCAATAGATTAAAAATTCTGCACTTTATTTGTTACAAATATTCAAAAATAATAATCTTTTCTCTTTTTAATATTAGTATAGATTATAAGTTCTGTAAAGTAAAATTATTCTGTAAAAAAAATTACGGGATCGACATCGATTTTTTTATGAATTGGTGCATCGTACGTAAAATACTCCACGTAACTGAAAATGTTTGTTCTTGTAATTTTTATCAAATTGCATAAATAATAAAGAAAAAAATTTAAAAGTCCCTGTTTGCTCCATAGTGGGGGTAGGTACTGTAAGACTACTTCGACTGATCAATCACTTCACACCCGTGGTATGAAGGTTATTCTTAATTATGTACTTATCCCGTACTTTCAGACAATACATTGAGCATGACATTAATTGCGGTCTCTGTGCTTGCACTACGCTGTACATTATTTTAGAGTTTCTCACTTCATCACGCGGAAATGTATAAATTATTAGTTTTGCTAATGTAAATTAGTAAAAATGCAGCCTATTAGGCTGGATTTTTACTAGTTTGCAGGCCTATTAGGTTGGAGGCTCCAACAAAAAAGTACCTTAAAAAAAATATAACCTCAAAGTGGAACGTACCACATTCGAGCAGCGCTCTTGCGATAAACTCTCTTTGTTTTACCATTTAGGTAATATTTATTTCTTTTCCTGCACATATTCACATTTGTAGACACGTGTAAACCACTAAATTAACTAATTTCAATATAATCTTAACGGACTATTGTCACTCTAACGCCACACATTGAAGCGCCTGATAATTTATGACGGCAAACTTTTATCTGGCAATATACAATGTTATTACTAGGCGTTTGTAATTAAAACGAATTATGTTAATAAAACATTTTTTTATCGTATAAGGTCGAAAATGAAGAAGGCAAGCACGTTCGCAATCACAATACAAATATTTTTACCTAAAAATTATTTTTCCTAAGGTAATTATTGATAGAATCAGGCGTCTGGAATCATGTGTCTTCGATAGTTTGAAGAGCACCTCTCTCAATTGCATGCACTAATCCCGTCACCACCAATCCCAACGACACTACTCCCAACGCCACTACTCCCAACACCACTATTCTAGGAAAGACACACCATCGACGATAATACGACACGTGTTTCGCCTCTACACGATATACCTCGTTACTCGCATACTACGACATTTATCCCTCAGCTAAAACAGTTCTATATATTTCACAATAATGTAAGATATATTATCCTGCTACCAAATTAAGTTAAAGTAAACACAAGTTGCACAAGCAGTAGCATTAATTGATCAAGGGCTGACACAGCGTGTAGTTGCTATTGTGCTCAACGTACCACGGTCCCCAATGCAGTATGCACTGAAACGATACCAGGAGACAGGCCGCTACACCCGCAGGCCAGGCAGTGGGGGCGTAAGGTGCACATCGGCCTGGGACGATCGTTTTATTGTTCTGGATATTTTGAGAAACCACTACCTGACCGCTGTTAAGATACTCCAGCGGCTCCAAGTCGCAAGAGGCGTTAATGTCAGTGAGCGTACGGTGAGAAGACAGATGGAAGTAGTGAATTTAAAAGCTCGTAGACCAGCACGAGGTCCAGAACTTCTCAGATGGCATTCTCAGACTTAAGTTCGCAAGAGAACATGTTAATTGAACCCACGAGCTTTACGTGCTCCAGACAGACGAGAACGAGTGTGGAGAAAAAGAGGAGAGAGGTTTCTACCCATTACCTCCACGCGAATTGTGAGTTTCCATGGAGGCTCTATAATGGTATGGAGAGGTGTAAGTTTCAACGCACGTACAGAGTTCGTCATCGTCAATAACCGGCTTACAGCTACTCGATACATCGAGAAAGTTCTTCAGGAGCACGTAATGCCTTATTCGGGGTTCATTGAACACGAACAATTCCTCCTCATGCACGATAATGCACGCCCACACGTCGCTTCGCACATTGTGTAGAGGAGTATCAGGAAAAGGTGGGAATACAAAAATTACAGTGGCCAGCTCGTAGCCCGGACTTAAATCCAATTGAGCATATGTGGGGCATGTTCAAAAGAAAGATAAAGTCCAAACCGCCACGAACTACAAATGGGCTCCGAAATGCAGCGCTGGCCACTTGGGACAGCATGCCGCAAGTTGATGTCAGAAACATCATTCAAAGTATGACAGATCGAATGCAGGCGGTTATCAGAGCTGGAGGAGGAAACACCCAATATTGAAACTGATAGACAATAAAGAAACAGACATGATTTTTAACTTTGTAGTGTTTTTAAAGTGACAATGGAAATATGTTAATTTTAGTAAAAACGTGTTATCTTGAAATGAAAAATTTTTGTGAAATAAACATTAAATTTCTACTTTCTAAAATCATTAGAGATAGTTATTGAATCCATTTACCCCTAATTATATACTGTTAAAAAAAGGTTTCAGTGCAAATAATCAGCAAATTTACGAGTGGCCAAATTTCAGTGCCGTGATATCTTAATTAGTAAGTTTGTTTATTGCATGCATGTGCATTTAAACCGCACTTTACTAAACTTATGAAATTCAAAACCCAAAATATCAAACATCCAAATGCCTTTCAGTGTAATTTTAAAGCTAATCTAGTTTATTTTAGGTATTAACATTGCATCATGTCGTATGGTATTTTAACAATGGGAAACACTATTGACATAAACATTATTAGCTTTGCAGAAGAGGTCTATAAGAGCAATTAACGATTTATAACTAAAAGAGCCTCAAGAAAAATATTTAGGGAATTGTTGTACTCGTACTAACTTTGCCTTTCAATATATTAACAAAAATGAAATGTACGCTCACAAAAATATAATTTATTAAAAAAAAATAGGTAAAATTCAGTATGTAAATTCTAGGGACAAGCACTAGCTAGAATTAACGGTTACTCAACTCCACAGTCGGTAATTTAATAGGTGCAATATATACGCTTTCACAACAAAATCTTAGAAAATAAACAAAATTTGTCCATGGTCATGTTCAAATACTTTATTAATAATAATAATTTATATAAATTTGTAGAGTTATTGTGATTTTTTTTAATCTATAAGTACATTCTATTCGTGAACCGTGGTAGCTCAGATGGTTAACGCTCGCTGTAAATTTCACAGTACGCGAGCAACCCGGTTTTGATCCCCGCCGGCACCAATGAAATTGTTAACTGCAATTTTAAGTGCTGATTTTCCACGTGCACGGCGGTGAAGGAAAACTTTGTGAGGAAACCTACATGTTTGAGCAATAGGAAAAGCAAATATTTCGAAGAAAGGCGGACATTTTCTTGCCTTAATACCTTCTCAGAATTGATTGGAGGTCTGTGCCTAGCGGTGGGATGTATATAGGCTGTAAATAAATACATTCTGTAGAAAATATGTTACTAGGTCACCCACAGTAAACAAAGATAAACCCACTTGGCTGGTCCTAGGTGAATGGTCGTCAGGGCCACTACTCCCATTGCCTGCCGCCTGATAGGTTTTTATAGATTTGTTTTGATATAGTGGTGCGCTACTCGCTCTAGTATACGACACACACGAGACCCGTCTAACTACACTTCCTGGCCGAAACTGATCGACGGTGTAGCCGTAGATAGGATTTGTCACTGGGGCCGGAAAGGCTGGTGTTTACAGGTTTTTGTTTTACTTGAATACATGGCCTCCGCATTACGAATTCGGGAGTCTGTTGCGTAGAATAAAATGGAGACAGTCGGGAAATGCACGCTTCGTGTTCCCGTGGACATAGCTTAAGTAGGAAGAATTTGACCTTGAATTTGTCCATAAAATAAAATGTCTCTGAAGAAGTGCCACTAAGGGGTGACCGGGGCTGTCGAAGAAGAATAAGGTGTCTACGAACATGAAGAAAAATGTATCTACGAGCCGGAGTAGCCCTTGACTGTTGCATTATTTATTGTTACACCTATTAACATATTTGTCTAATATGACGTATAAAAATTAAAAAAGCAAAAGCAATTTATTAATGATCGATGAAAATATCTTACTTATATATGTATATAAGTAAGGTATTTTCATCAAGGTATTATTAAAACATCAAAGTAGAGATAAACCCGTATAAACCTAATTGTGCCTGAATATGGGTCAATGAAAATTTCACAGAAAATATCACATTTCGAGGTTTTAGTCGATTTGTAAAAATGGAGAACGTTCTTGATACAATCGAATCTTTTTTTAATATGTATACATTATACTAGGTGGTAAGACGGTTGTGTTTTGGTTTCGGTAAAGAGTCAGTATCACTACAGGATGTGAGGCATTCCATCATAGTCCTCAGAGATGACAACGTATCTGTAGCTTTCTTTGTTCAAAGTAGGCTGCAGGTGTCTATTTACTGCAGCAGCCACTTATCATCTGGAGAACTTGTTTGTCACTTTGGTTTTATAAAAAAAAAATGTTACTCGATAACTTCGTCAATTTTTGTAAACCGATTTTAATTACATTTTTTTTCCGTTTTTCAAAAAAGTTACCTGTTTAGTAAATTTTATCTTAATTAAAATATTCAGACGACAAGCTAATAATATTCCTTAGTTCACTCAAAAGAGTAAAAACTTAAGCTTTAAATATAATGTACAAACTGACCCAAACAAAAAAAAATTAAAAAGGAAAAAATATTTCAACATAATAGCTTTCGAGTATTCAGGGCTAAATATCTAACGTTAAAAGCCATGCTGCAACTATGTGTTCGTGGCACGCATGGGTCGGTTTAAACGGGAAAAGATCGAGTGCTCACAGAAAACCAGTGTAAAATAGCAGCTTAATGTTACTATGTTTCGTATGGTGAGTGAATAGAACCGGAGACTATTTTAATGGTTACGAGGAATTCCATCTTTGTCCTCAGTGGTTATAACTGCATTTGGTTTCTTAATCGAAGATATATGTAAATACGTAAGTATGTATGGACCACAGGGTCTACTCACCATCAGGTGCACTGTGTGCTCGTTAATCACCCTTATTCTCTATAAACTTCTGAGTAACGATGTTCAAAGCTATAGAACTTTTTACATTTTAAACATCAGCTTTTACTTTTTCGAAGCCAATTTTTTTTTTTCAATAAATTACAATTATTTCGCCATTGTAACATTTCTTTGCGGAGGTATTTTCAGCCTTTATTAAAATGTTAAGTAATTTACTTAAGCTTTTATATCGCAAAGAGGTTTCCAGTGGATCTCCTTGAATATTCAAAAGACTTTAGTAAGTCACGCCTTGGTGCCTTTTCGTTTTAGCAGTGCAGTTCAAACAATAAAAATCTAATTTTCGTCTTGCGTAATGAAGTAAGATATTTTTATTTTATGGCTGATTGTGTAAATTACAATATTATTTTAACAACTCGTGAAACATTTAAAACATAATCTGTACAAGAGTATGCGCATGAATAACAGCCGAGTACGTGTTACGTATGTACGAATACATTCGTGGATGCTTTTTAAACTTGTGAACACACGGATATATTTAGAAAGCATAAAAGATTCAAGCAAATGTGGTTAGTTTTATGCCATTATACATAAAAGGTTTGCTTCGTTACTGAGTCGACTGTGTATTTCGATTCCAGCCATTATGAGGCACTGGTTAATCCTACAAATAATGTAGTAAATGTGTAATAATAAAATAAATGTAAATAACTATAATAAAAATGTGGTGTTCACAGAATATTTAATTTGTTGATTTTAAATCATAAAAATGATAAATAATAATACTAGTTATTAAGAACATATTATTGTTATACTAAAATTGCTGTGGACTAAGTCATAATCATAAACATAAACACTCACGCCTGTCACCCAGAGGGGTAGGCAGAGACTAAAGACTTTCATTTGGCACGATCCTGACATACCTCTCTCGCCTCCTTCACATCCATACACCTACGCATACATGCTCGTCGGTTAAGGGTACTCCTAATTTAGCCCGTTTTCAATAAATCGTCAAGTGAAAATATTATTGTTATTGTTAAAATATGTAAATATACTTACTAATCTAGTTATAAGTAATGCTAGCAAAGTATGAGTCTTAGTTACTTAAATAAATTAATACTTCTTTTTCTTCTTCTTCAGCACCACACAGCATGGTCCTGAACCACTTACATACATCAAAGTTCTGCACCAGGTTGCCATTCCATCTAGTGGGGCGTCGCCCTACACTTAGCACGAGGCTTTACTTCCAACATGTTATAATTTACAAACATTCCATTAATCGCGTCTGTATTTAGGTAACCGCCTTTTACAACGCCAACAAGTTTTTTTTTACTATGTGCAAGCAGCTATGCAGGTCTAGGTAAAGAGACCAATATCACTGCAACCTAAAAATTTTTTTGTGATCGCTGCTACGGCTATAGTTCACTGCTAAGCTCTATGTATTCAATGAATAGAAGGAGTTGCTTAGCCGTGAGTGATTTCACATATTCGGGGCAGAGCACATAGTTTCCCAGATGAGTGTTATGATGTGCAGAGGCGTTTCTTGCGTTATGAAACTTGAGAATTTGTGGCGTTCCTCATAAATTCCAAAGTTTACGTCTAGGCCCATTTTAGACTCATCAGTATAACATATAAGCTACCGACCTTACAGATAACCTGACTATTGAGCCAGTTTTCTCTGGAGGGTTGTTCCACTATATAATTTTTATCAAAAGTGTATAGTGGACGCATGATATCTGAGCTCATGCATAGGACCGGTGTTAACTTAATTGAGTCGCGCATGGATCTCAATCTGTAGGAGAGCAAGCTCAGACCGCCCTGGGCGTTAATCCTATACAAACTAGCCTTCACTTCTTTATCTAGATAAAGATCAAAGGGCTTTAGGCATAGAAGTGCATTAAGAACCGCTCCAGACGATGATCGCATAGCTCCAGTTGTCATTAAGCAGGCTGTCCTTTGTAGAATATTTAGTCTGTCCGCAGTCGTTTTTTGTTTGGCCTCGTTACACCAGAGGGTGGAGGCGTAATTGAGTATCGGCCTCACTACGCTGCTGTACAGCCACAGGACCATACTGGGACGCAAGCCCCAGTTGTTCCCGACCTAACGACCGCACGTACCTAAAGCAATTTTTGCCGAATGGCATACGTTGCTAAGGTGAGAGTTCCACGTTTGTTTTTGATCGATTTTTTCGCCCAAGTACTTAACTTCAGTGGAAAATGGTAATACCATTGAGTTTTTGTGTGACTAATTTGTCCAACCATCTCTTTTCGGTAAAGGGTATTATAGTTTTATCAGCATTAACCGATAAACTGTTATCCCTACACCCGTTATTTATGGTGTTTAGGGCTGTTTGTATAATTGACGATAAATTATTTTGGCAAAAACCCCTCGCAATGATTACAAGATCATCAGCATAACCCAGTGTGTCAATGCGTAGGTCGCCAGCTTGTACAATAGTTGGTCAACCGCAAAAGTCCAAAGAAAGAGTGATAAAACACCTCCTTGTGGGCAGCCTCTTGTAGTTGCAACTTCACTCGAAGTTGGAAACAGCGCTATTTTTGTCTTTCTGTTTGAGAGCATCGACTTCATCCCGCTGATGGTTGTGGGGTCAACATTTTTACGAGTAGAGGTCAGGCCTTTAATCAGCAGTGTTGTAAGGGCTACTGTCGAAAGCGCCTACAATATCTAGAATGGCACAAAAAGCTATTTATTTATGCTTCAGTGCTTGTTCGACACTGTCAATAACACTGATCAAGGCTGTTTCCTTAGATTTGCTTCTGCGGTGAGCATGTTGCTTAGGTATAAATAGAACTTTGACAATTGTTCATCGTTCTGGAATATATCGCCATGCAAAACTCGTTTTGAAGATTTTCACCAGATAGGGAAGAAGGTTATTGATGCCTCTCTGTAGGTCGATGGGAATTATTCCAAACTCCCCGCTTGTTTTAAACGATTTAAATGACTAAACAGCCCACAGGCACCAAGTTTGGCCTTATTATCTTTGCAGTTTGCTCTACACTAGTCATCATTACAAGTCCTTCTTAGGGCTCTGAAAGAATTCAAGATAGAAGTCTTATGTGATCCTGGAAATGGGTTTACACTAGTAACTTCAAGGAGCCGTGGTAGCTCAGATGATTAACGCTGGTTGTAAATGTAACAGAACGCGAGTAACCCGGGTTCGATCCCTGCCGGCCTCAATGAAATTGTCAATTGCATATTTTAAGTGCTGATTTACCACGTGCTCGGCGGTGAAGGAAAATATCCTGAGGAAACCTGCATGTCTCAGGAATAAGAGAAAAAAAAATATTTCGAAGACATGTGAAGTTCGCCAACATGCATTGGGGCAGCGCGGCGGATACTTCCTTGCCCTAAAACCCGCTCAGAAGTGAGTGGAGGCCTGTGCCCAGCAGTGGGACGTATATCGGCTGTAACTTTTACTTTACTTTACTTTTAGTAACTCCAATGTTTCTGTTTCACTATTAGTGAAGTTACCATCAGGCTTTTTGAGAAGCCCGATCTGATTAGGTTTAGCTTTCGATATAATTTTGTGTAGCCTTGCACTGCGCGGCAAATATACAACCTCCTCCCATAGCTACCTCTACGATTCTCTCTTGGCTTTCCTAAATTTTTTATTATATTCGGTTAGGGCTGCACTATAAATATCCCACTCTTTGGTTGTTTTAGCCCTATTAAATAGTTTCATGGTCTTTTACCTAAGTTCTTTTGCCTTAATATTCTACCAAGGAACTTTTCGTGTTGAGGTCTCGGTTTTCATGGGACAGCTGTCCTCGAAGGCTTCATACGTACGGAAACATACGGTTACTGTCTCCGTCGCTAACTCCAGACCTTCAATCGTTTTGATGCTTATAGGAAACGTTTCTAAATTACTCCTTAGGCTATCTCTGTAGATATCCCAGGAGGTCGCTTTAAGATCCCTAAAACAACGGTTTCATAGGATGGTGACGCTTCAATCACAAATTTAATGTGTTTGTGACCAGACATTGAGTTTTCACTACTAACATAACAGTCACTTATCCGCCTGTACATGTTATTGGTAGCAAAGGTTATGTCTAACACTTCTTGCCTAGCACGCGTTACAAAGGTTGGTGTACATCCTAAGTTTATGCTTACGAGGCGGCAGAAAAACATAAAGTAACTGACCTCTTTCGTTGATGTTAGTGCTTCCCCAGGCTGTGTGTTGAGCATTAGCATCACAACCCTCCACAAGTTTGGCGTTGTGTTTACTCGATGGTAGGATCTGAATTCTCTCCGGGAAGATAGGCTGAGCAAATGATTACTCTGGCCCCTGTGCATCACTTGAGATTTGTGAAGGCTGTAACCAGGTCATCGTTGCAGTACTCTGGAACAGCTAAAAGTTCTATATTTTTATTGTAAATTATACAAGCTCTGGGTCTACTGCCTTTAGTATTGATAAGAATTTTACCAGCAGCCGACAACACCAGAACTTGACCGTTGGCCACCCAAGGCTCTTGTATGAGGCCGAGGTTAATGTTTTCCTCTGCAAAGCAAACCTTCACCACAACAGAAGCAGCTGATGCATGGGGGACTTATGGGCGGGGGGCAAACGTCTTTTACCGGCGCTCTTGACCTCCGCCTAACCATTCAATTTACCGCTCCCATCTCCCTTCCCCTTATCCTGGACGACACAAGCTTAACCTTTGAACGGAAAAAGAACCAGCCCTCCTAACATCAGCAGCAACGACCAGTCGCGGATAGAGTCCTTCATGAACTTCACCACACGTAAACCCTACGGACCGAGCACACATTTGTAGCCATCTCTAAGAGACTCATATATCCGCCATATACTCAGTTCAGGTGCCTCTGATGTGGCTATAGCTCTAATCAAGGTAATTCTGAGATAAAATATCGCCAAAGTATCTAGTGCCCAGTGTTTAAACCACTGTAATGACGTCATGTCTCTTGCTATCTTCTCTTAATATTCCATAAGGCTCTAAACCGAGGAAACTTTATAGAGACAAGAGCTCTTCGTCTTCGTAGGACATCGTACAAAGAACCATGCCGTGAAAACGAACCAGCATTTTTCTTACATGAAAGTCCGTGGAACCGAAACTCGTCGACGCTGCTACCACAGAGGCACTGATGGGGTTGAAAAATCGACACTTCTATTCGGGTTTGCGCATCGCCGTAGCGATAAACTTTTAAAGTGTTTTCTTACGATATTGAAAGACTAAAGAGTTTTTATCAAATAGGTGCACATAAATTAAGACAAAAACGAAAATAAAACAAAGGTTGAAGCAATATTAAAACGCCGATTGATTTCTGTCATTTAAATCAATAAATTTCTCAAATGATTTCAACAAACCTTAAATTGTATCAAAAGTGGACAAAACAGATAAAATATGGATTTTTAAAATAATTCAAATGAAATAATATTAGAAACTAAAATTGGAAAATAAATGTTCATATTTTTCGATTTTATTTTAATTATACAGCTACTATCAAAAAAGAAATCATATTCATATATAAAATTTTTGGATTCAACAAGTTAAAGTAACTTTTTTTTTAAATTAGTTTGAAAATGTCATTTATCAAGTGTATCAATCGATTCTTGTTCTGGCTTCGCTATGGCCGCCACGTTCGCCGAGATAGTTCATGGGCTGGAAGTTACTGTACTAAAATTACAGTTTTAAATTAAGCGTGTCTAATTTGGAAATATATTTTGGTTCCACCTAGAATCTAACTTCATAACATCACTTTTGATTAATATTATTTTGGTTTTGAGTATAGCCAGAGCATTTTCTAACAAAAAAAAAATTATATTATTGCGCTTGTTCTCTTATATTTAAATTAAACACCGTATAGTGGTTGCACAAGGGAATCCACTGTACATTCTGTAACGATCCCCCCCTCTCTCTATATAAAAATTTTATAATATTAAAAATATCCCCTTTTAAATAACATTATATATATGAGACCAGGATTAATAAAATATGTTTTGATCTTCCTAAATGATCTTTCAAAAGGTTTATTAATAGGCCGTTTTTAATATTTTGGGGTGATCGACTTAGTTAGGACCCCTATTTACGTTGTGTTTGTTTAGTAACTTAGTTCTTTTAGGTGTCGTTTGGAAGAATGAATATTCACTAGAGCAATTGAAAGCTGTTGGTAGTGCCTTATAAGCTAAGTGAACCCCGTTCACGAAGACAGGGCTCGAAAAAGGTTAAGAACATAAAACGTCCCTATTCCACTTGTATCAGGTTTACATTATTAATTTATTATTATTTATCCCTTCCCGCTTGGAAAAGGCTCACAATATATTTATACAAAATACCCGATACAAGGGCTTCGCTCTCCTACATTTATTAAAAAAAAATGTAGGGGAGGTACACGGCCCCACACACGCCGTGCACGGTGAGTGCCAACCATTTTGATGCACTCCCCCCGAAGGGAACGCTAATTCGGGAACTGGACCGTAGTCCACAGCAAAATAACTGGCGAACCAGTAAAAGAGGCTTGGCCCCTTGTTAGTGCGTAAGCACAAACATCGACCGAAGTCGCGCATGTCAATGCGTGTAAACGCCATACAGAATACGAACGAATCCAGCCACAGTGAATGTACGACACACGGTTTAGGCAAATAGGCACACTGGCCGTAAACCCTCCGTGAGCGCCACCACCTGCCAGACCGCCGCTCCTGCAGACGTGATGTAAGTGTATGGCATCACCACCAATTGCATGATCAGCACGGCTACTAGCCGTAGAGCGTGTCATGAGTCTACCGCTCACCTCAAGGGAATGGGGTCCCACGTTGTGCGGCTTTCGGCCGCAGCCTTGAGAGTCTCCTCAGATCCTCCCGCCAGCTACCACCCGCATGAGGTCGACACATATGCTCCACCAACCAATACAACGGCAGATATAGCCAAAAGGCAGTTATAAGATAAGAGTAATAATTCGCCATCAGAAAGGGTTTGTGTCACTGACGTTGAGTAAATGCATTTTCGATCATGTTTGTCTCACCCACCAACAAGTTGCCTTCAATCATTCAAAGGTGGGAAAGTTACAGAGATATAATATTATGTTGTTATATAAAACATCGTGGAGGGCAGACAGTCTGCAGCCCCGCAATGAAGGGACCCGACTTGGGCAAAGCTACTTAGGTGTGAGTCAAACCAAGACGCAGAGAGCACCATTGAGAATAGCGTCCCACCAAACAACCATCGCAGAGACGCAATGCTGCAGAACGCAACAAGCATCAATACGACTATCGTCGGGCTTACACCATTCCAAGGTCCCCCATACATCCCAGCAGACATCACCACCCGTATACCTCCATCGACCAGAACCACAGAGAGCGTCGAATCAGGCGCAGCACACCCGTAGATCCATCACAAGACGCAATACCGCCAGTAGCAGTAAGCATCAATGCAACTATCATACGGATGGCGCCCCCTCACAACACACCCAACATGATCCCTATCGACTTTGGTAACAAAGTTGGTATTGTTGTTATATAAAAAATATCACCAACGTATCATAGTAGCACGCTACTAAGACGCCAATGAACAAAACTCCATGTATCATAGCGGTAATGCACTAAGACATGAAGCTGAGTATGCCTGTTACACTTAAAAGTGCTACCAAACACACTCATCATTCCCATCCGAAAGATAGACGACGCATCGCTATGCGCTACGACGCCGCCCACAAACGGTATGGGTGTGCGATGTCCACGGGAAAGCCGTATTGCTACAACAAACCCGCTTACCACCGACACTAAGATGTTAATTGTATACCTCTATCGACCAGAACAACAGGAATGCGTCGAATCAGGCGCAGCACACCCGCAGATCCATCACAAGACGCAATACCGCAAGTACCAGTAAGCATCAATGCAACTATCATACAGGCGGCGCACCCTCACAACACACCCACATGACTCCTATCGACTTTGGCAACAAAGTTAGTATTGTTGTTATATAAAACTGCACCAACGTATCATAGTAGCACGCTACTAAGACGCCAGTGGACAAAACTTCACGTATCATAGCGCTAATGCACTAAGACATGAAGTTGAGTATGCCCGTTACACTTAAAAGTGCTACCAAACACACTCATCATCCCAATCCGAAATAAAGACGACGCTTCGCTATGCACTACTACGCCGCCCACAAACGGTATGGGTGTGCGATGTCCACGGGAAAGCCGTATTGCTACAACAAACCCGCTTACCACCGGCACTAAGATGATATGTCTAGGACACATCGGTTAGCGAGTCCAAGTTTACCTCGGACCAATTGCTCGTGAAGCAGCACACACGCCACCATAATATTCCTTTTCAAGTCCCTAATAAGGACTAGCCATTTTGCAACAGTACTAGGAGCAGTCAGTCACCCGACCACCCCATACAATGCTTATGCATCAAGGAGACCTCCTATAATATTGCTTTTGTATCATAGACCTTACTTTCATAAGTCATTCATATATAGGATTCGAACCCACGACCCTACTATTGTAATGCATACTAATCATAGAGACCTTCTATAGTATTGCTTTTGAATCATAGACCTTACTTTCATAAGTCATTCATATATAGGGTTCGAACCCACGACCCTACTATCGTAATGCATATTAATCACAGAGACCTTCTATAGTATTGCTTTTGAATCATAGACCTTACTTTCGTAAGTCATTCATATATAGGGTTCGAACCCACGACCCTACTATTGTAATGCAAATTCATCATGGAGACCGTCTATAGTATTGCTTTTGTATCATTGAGTTTAATATCATAAGTCCCTAATATAGGACTAGTCATTGTGCTACAGTACTTCAGGCAGTCAGGCTCCCGACCACCCCATATATATGTAGAACTGCAGGAATGTATCTCCGGCAGCTCATCCATACAAGACATCTATACGTGAACACCTTCCATAACTTAGGAAAATTTTCCTTAATACATGAACTCCTTCAACAACTTAGGAAAATTTTCTTTAATACATGAACTCCTTCAACAACTTAGGAAAATTTTCTTTAATACATGAATTCCTTCAACAACTTAGGAAATTTCATCTATACGTGAACTCCTTCCACAACTTAGAAAAAAATTTTCTTTTATACACGAACACCTCCCATGACTTAAACAATTTTTAACAAATTTTATAATTATCTTATAACCGTTATTTAACTTAATTTTATAATATTTTTGACTTGTATTTCTATTATTTATCTTATTTTAAATATTTTACCAAGTTTTTAAATAAATTTATTTATTACGAAAAACAATAATTTTGCCTTTAATTTACTATGTTATTGGGATAATGTCTGAAATATATTTAACTTTATGTTTATTAATTTAACTTAATTGCTTAATATATATCTTTAAGACTATTTTTGACGCCCCTTTATATTGAATTTAATTATTAATAATAATATTGGGCCGTCACAATCCACCCCCAAATTTTATGTTAATGACCCACACGGTGGAGTCGTTGATATAAAATTTTACTATATTGAGAGCATATGCACTACACTCAAAATTTTGAACTTATGTGTATCTGTTCTTTCCTCTTTCAATCTGTTACAATTCAGTATATATTTTCATCCCACCTACCCCAGGGAATGGCCGCCGCCACACACCCCTTCAACCACATCTATCCAATTGCAATAAACCATAAATTGTTATCTTGCTAAATTTATTGTATATTATGTCGTTGATATAGTGGTTCTCTTTAGTTTTTGACTTACATTTTTAAGTCTTTAAAATATTAATTCATGAATGCTTGCTTTATATGTACAGTTTTATGAATATGAGTTGAAATCAGATGGCTACACACCCACAGGATAAATTTGATTGAGCCATTCACCCTAACCCAACTCCCCGAATTTATTCAATAAAAACATATTTTACAAAATTATCTTACACTCAATATTTACAGATAGTTATTAATAAAATTATTACAACATTTTTCTTATTTTTAATTAATTTGTGTCTTGCTCATAACTTTAATAATTTTAATCTATTTTTCAAAAGGCCACCCACGGGACCAAATTATATTACAGTGTTTATTCTAGTATGTATATAAAACAAAACTATTATTTAAATATTTTAATAAATGAAAAGCATTAAAATTTCCTCTAATTTCATTTGTTTCTGGGCTTGCTAAGATATATTAAAGTACATTATAATATGGTACGGCTGCTATTATATAAGGCCCTTAATACGCCAAATTAAATTTACTCATAACTTTGTTATCTGCATCTGATTTACTAGAACTAGAACCTTTTACTAAATCGCCAATGTGATATTTCATTAACTTATTACGCTTTTCAAATTTTGTGTTTCTAATGCGACTTGCCTCTTTTAAATTGTTTCGCACTTGTTATCTAATTTGTCCGATATTATATATATTTAGTTTAAGTGGCTGCTTGAACTTATTAATGTTATTGAATCAGGCGTACTGACCCAGGTTTATAATTCTCTCTATTTAATTTAAATTATTACAAATATCACACATGAACATTATTTGTTTTAATATAATAAAATACTTAATTTAATATTTTCTTAAAAATTTAACTTAAATCTTGCTCATAACCTTCGATTATATTGAGATTATTAGATGGAACGTCCTTTATTTAATTGGCGAGATCTTATAAAATGTTACTGGATGAGTATTTCATTTTCCATCTTCAGCTTTTCTATTGTTACATTATGTATTTTATATAAATTATTCCTTTTAGGATCAGTAGCATATGAGGTGCTCGCCCCGTACACCTCTTCTTGGTTTACTTTAATTTGGTGATCTTTCATTTGGTTAATAAACTTATCTTCGAGAAATTATTTTAACCTCAATGGTTTTCACTGCATTTTTAATTAATTTTTGAAGCATCTTAAATTCATTTTCAGGCTTAGCCTTCACTCAGTTAGAACTTTTCTTTTTTTTTTTAGCCATTATTATATTTATATACTTTTATAAGTTTTAGCACTGTTAAGTCCTTCACTTACACAAATGTTACTGCGTCTTCTCATTTATTTCACTTTATATTTTATTTCGCATTAACTAAGCACACACCTTTAATAACAAAAAAATATCAATATTAATATTAAAGCCCCACCCCCAGACTCTCAATCACCCCCAGCAAACACCATCCTCCAAGACACCTCTCCATTTCACGGACAACAAATTGTAGGCATAATGCCTACTTCATAATTCTTATATAGACGACCTTCTTTTTTAAAATATATCCTGGTCACGGCACCAAATTGTAACGATCCCCCCCTCTCTCTATATAAAAATTTTATAATATTAAAAATATCCCCTTTTAAATAACATTATATATATGAGACCAGGATTAATAAAATATGTTTTGATCTTCCTAAATGATCTTTCAAAAGGTTTATTAATAGGCCGTTTTTAATATTTTCTCGTGATCGACTTAGTTAGGACCCTTATTTACGTTGTGTTTGTTTAGTAACTTAGTTCTTTTAGGTGTCGTTTGGAAGAATGAATATTCACTAGAGCAATTGAAAGCTGTTGGTAGTGCCTTATAAGCTAAGTGAACCCCGTTCACGAAGACAGGGCTCGAAAAAGGTTAAGAACATAAAACGTCCCTATTCCACTTGTATCAGGTTTACATTATTAATTTATTATTATTTATCCCTTCCCGCTTGGAAAAGGCTCACAATATATTTATACAAAATACCCGATACAAGGGCTTCGCTCTCCTACATTTATTAAAAAAAAATGTAGGGGAGGTACACGGCCCCACACACGCCGTGCACGGTGAGTGCCAACCATTTTGATGCACTCCCCCCGAAGGGAACGCTAATTCGGGAACTGGACCGTAGTCCACAGCAAAATAACTGGCGAACCAGTAAAAGAGGCTTGGCCCCTTGTTAGTGCGTAAGCACAAACATCGACCGAAGTCGCGCATGTCAATGCGTGTAAACGCCATACAGAATACGAACGAATCCAGCCACAGTGAATGTACTACACACGGTTTAGGCAAATAGGCACACTGGCCGTAAACCCTCCGTGAGCGCCACCACCTGCCAGACCGCCGCTCCTGCAGACGTGATGTAAGTGTATGGCATCACCACCAATTGCATGATCAGCACGGCTACTAGCCGTAGAGCGTGTCATGAGTCTACCGCTCACCTCAAGGGAATGGGGTCCCACGTTGTGCGGCTTTCGGCCGCAGCCTTGAGAGTCTCCTCAGATCCTCCCGCCAGCTACCACCCGCATGAGGTCGACACATATGCTCCACCAACCAATACAACGGCAGATATAGCCAAAAGGCAGTTATAAGATAAGAGTAATAATTCGCCATCAGAAAGGGTTTGTGTCACTGACGTTGAGTAAATGCATTTTCGATCATGTTTGTCTCACCCACCAACAAGTTGCCTTCAATCATTCAAAGGTGGGAAAGTTACAGAGATATAATATTATGTTGTTATATAAAACATCGTGGAGGGCAGACAGTCTGCAGCCCCGCAATGGAGGGACCCGACTTGGGCAAAGCTACTTAGATGTGAGTCAAACCAAGACGCAGAGAGCGCCATTGAGAATAGCGTCCCACCAAACAACCATCGCAGAGACGCAATGCTGCAGAACGCAACAAGCATCAATACGACTATCGTCGGGCTTACACCATTCCAAGGTCCCCCATACATCCCAGCAGACATCACCACCCGTATACCTCCATCGACCAGAACCACAGAGAGCGTCGAATCAGGCGCAGCACACCCGTAGATCCATCACAAGACGCAATACCGCCAGTAGCAGTAAGCATCAATGCAACTATCATACGGATGGCGCCCCCTCACAACACACCCAACATGATCCCTATCGACTTTGGTAACAAAGTTGGTATTGTTGTTATATAAAAAATATCACCAACGTATCATAGTAGCACGCTACTAAGACGCCAATGAACAAAACTCCATGTATCATAGCGGTAATGCACTAAGACATGAAGCTGAGTATGCCTGTTACACTTAAAAGTGCTACCAAACACACTCATCATTCCCATCCGAAAGATAGACGACGCATCGCTATGCGCTACGACGCCGCCCACAAACGGTATGGGTGTGCGATGTCCACGGGAAAGCCGTATTGCTACAACAAACCCGCTTACCACCGACACTAAGATGTTAATTGTATACCTCTATCGACCAGAACAACAGGAATGCGTCGAATCAGGCGCAGCACACCCGCAGATCCATCACAAGACGCAATACCGCAAGTACCAGTAAGCATCAATGCAACTATCATACAGGCGGCGCACCCTCACAACACACCCACATGACTCCTATCGACTTTGGCAACAAAGTTAGTATTGTTGTTATATAAAACTGCACCAACGTATCATAGTAGCACGCTACTAAGACGCCAGTGGACAAAACTTCACGTATCATAGCGCTAATGCACTAAGACATGAAGTTGAGTATGCCCGTTACACTTAAAAGTGCTACCAAACACACTCATCATCCCAATCCGAAATATAGACGACGCTTCGCTATGCACTACTACGCCGCCCACAAACGGTATGGGTGTGCGATGTCCACGGGAAAGCCGTATTGCTACAACAAACCCGCTTACCACCGGCACTAAGATGATATGTCTAGGACACATCGGTTAGCGAGTCCAAGTTTACCTCGGACCAATTGCTCGTGAAGCAGCACACACGCCACCATAATATTCCTTTTCAAGTCCCTAATAAGGACTAGCCATTTTGCAACAGTACTAGGAGCAGTCAGTCACCCGACCACCCCATACAATGCTTATGCATCAAGGAGACCTCCTATAATATTGCTTTTGTATCATAGACCTTACTTTCATAAGTCATTCATATATAGGATTCGAACCCACGACCCTACTATTGTAATGCATATTAATCATAGAGACCTCCTATAGTATTGCTTTTGAATCATAGACCTTACTTTCGTAAGTCATTCATATATAGGGTTCGAACCCACGACCCTACTATTGTATGAACTCCTTCAACAACTTAGAAAAATTTTCTTTAATACATGAACTCCTTCAACAACTGAGGAAATTTCATCTATACGTGAACTCCTTCCACAACTTAGAAAAATTTTCTTTTATACACGAACACCTCCCATGACTTAAACAATTTTTAACAAATTTTCTAATTATCTTACAACCGTTATTTAACTTAATTTTATAATATTTTTTGACTTGTATTTCTATTATTTATCTTATTTTAAATATTTTTACCAAGTTTTTAAATAAATTTATTTATTACGAAAAACAATAATTTTGCCTTTAATTTACTATGTTATTGGGATAATGTCTGAAATATATTTAACTTTATGTTTATTAATTTAACTTAATTGCTTAATATATATCTTTAAGACTATTTTTGACGCCCCTTTATATTGAATTTAATTATTAATAATAATATTGGGCCGTCACAATGCCTTAGATAAGAAACATGCGACAGAAGGAATTGATATAACAGATGAGCGGTATTTACGAGGCAGATCCACGCTGCAGCTTTAGATTTGCGGCAGGATTGAGTCGGCTCGACCGGGGTTGTTGACACGCTCTCACAGATTACCAGCGTAAAATTAGCTTAAGGCTAGGCAGGTATCGTGTGGTGAGTGTAGAGAACCAGAGACCCTTTTTCTATAAATGAGGCATTTGACCTTAGTACTCAGGGGTGACAACTATATTTAATTCGTAATCGAGGATGTGTGTAGATTTCTATGGGCCACAGCAACCAATTACTATCACATGGGCTGTGTACTCGCTTGTAACCCTTATCCTATAAAGAAGCATATTTGTAACAACTTCAAAGACTTTTAAAAAAAACTCGCCAAACCACCTGCTAACTATGGTACTCGTAAAGATTCCAATCTTTATGAAGCGATTCATATGGGAGGCATATCTTCAGCAATGAACTTTGAACTAATTAATGACTGAATAACTAATTAATGAATGAAAGAAATTTAATGGTGACACGCTCTGCTACGAGTACCTTAACCGCTTGATGTATTTCAACATATGAGGTGTCCTTGAGTTTGTTCATACATACAAGTATATAATATAAGGTCGAGAAATTTTTTTCTACATATTTTATATACAAATTAAAGACTTTTTGTTTCAAAGTTTGATTGAATTTAATTATAATATATGTGCCATTTTGTTCGATAACTTTTTGCCATATTTTAGGTAGTGACATAATCCCGTAACGATAGA
This sequence comes from Parnassius smintheus behrii, assembly GCA_036936625.1. NCBI lineage: Eukaryota > Metazoa > Arthropoda > Insecta > Lepidoptera > Papilionidae > Parnassius > Parnassius smintheus. The sequence goes on from JAUPFT010000022.1 coordinate 20,740,272, forward strand.
AATTTTGGGATTTTCTATCAAAAAATACGACAAGTAGTTTCGACAGTCTCCGCTTGTTGTTAACATTACACTACCTATAGAATGTTGATAAGACCAAAACACTTGAAATCTGAGGGTGCAAGGTTAATATATGGTGAACACTTCCCAACCAAGCTCTCGAAATGTTTGCTGAGTGGCCAAAGATGCGTGTTGTCTGCCGTCTTGACGAACTACGAATAACTGACAAACACCCCTTTTCTGTTGATCAATTCCGGCCGTGTTTTTTCAAATGTTTGCTCGAATCTCAATCTTAAGTTGTTGACAGTATAGATCCGAATCTATGGCTTTGCTCGGCGGTAAAAGCTTATTATAACAAACGATGCCCTTTCAACTCTTATCATACACACAACAACACCCTATTGCGTGCTAATCCGGGTTTTACTACCTACTTCTTCATTCTTCAACATTCTCTCGTCTTATTCGTCCGTTCTTGTCGTAGGTGATGTACTTTTTATCACCAGTGAATCTGTTCAAAAATAGTTCAGTTGCATTACGTTTAAATAGAGAACCGCAAAAGACTACCCGATTAATTAGGTGTCTTACAGTAAGCTCGTGCAATACCCAAATATCGACCTCTCTTGTACTATAACTAAACTTTTTCAAATGTGTTAAAACTGTTTTGTGGTCATTGCTCAATTATTTAGCTAGATTATAACAGCTAGTATACCAATATTGCTCCACTTTTTTCAAACATGGCATCAACTTTATCCGTGTGAGGGCAACCAGAGCGAACTGCATCTTTGACATCAAAATTCTCGGACTGAAAACGCTTGAATCAACTTTTTGCTACTCTTACCGACACCGCATTAGGTCGATAAAAGTTAAAAATTTTTTTTCACGGCTTGGGTATCATTTTTCCTTTATAAATCTTTTTTTTTGTAATAAAATTTTCAGCATGTGCAAAAAATAATTGAGATAAGGCGGGAGTGTCGTTTACTTTTAATATTTTTTTCTTATTTTCTACATTTATTGATATTAATACAATTGATACAATTAGTACAAATCTTATGAAACAAAACAGTTCAAATGTATACAAATGAAATACGAAGAAACTTTTTTCCCGACTTCTATACACACGCCTGAAAAATATGGCCCTCCTTCCAGGTCACTCGGGTAAAAACTGATTAACCATTTCTTACAAACTTTATGCATTCGTTACCGTTACTTACATCCTATTAATGTCCACTGCTGAACAAAGGCCTTTCCCAAATTGCCACGCTCGGTAAGCAGCATTGAGCTACATGTATATGTATGCTACTGTATTATGTACTACGTACTAGAGGTGACACTGCATTCAGGTACTATGGTTCACTCAACTGCGGTGCATACACCGCACTTTAATCAGTCACTCACTTTGAGTATTCAACCAACACTCAAAGGTCACTCACTAGGCGCTTGTAGAATTGTCACGTGTTGTGTTGATTTAAAAAAATTTCTTGATAAAAATATGCCGTCGTGTGTACATAGATATTGCACAAATAATTCAAGAAATGTCAGTAAAACCAAGGAATTACTTTACATCGGTTAATAAGAAGAAAAAGTAATATAAATTAATAATAAAACGAATTATTCCTAAGACGCCATCTCGTGTCATGGAATATAGATTATGTAATTAATATGTTCAGATACGACATTTCTGTGGGTACTTAAGTATAGGATGAATATACTATTATACACATTTTTTTATAGAAACATATATAAGTTATTATAATTAGGCTAAATTTTTCATATTTAAATCTGCTTATTATTCTTTTATTTTATTTTTAGGTTTCCACATCAAAGTCAAAGTGGAATAAATTCGTCCATTTACAGCTCTCGCGTACCCACCCAGCATTTATGAACGAGTCTTATTCTAATTTAAATAAATATATTTCTAATTTTAATGTTACGTTAATAAGTTTTGTTAAACATGCATTTAGTATGTTTTTTTATATTTGATATAGATACCTTTTAAAATATTCAGATAAAAATATCATTAAAATGTAATTGTGATATAAAATTATATAATATTATATTAAATAAGCAAATATAATATAAAAATAAATGACAAAATTTAAATATTATTCTCGATATAATTTACCAATTTAACAATACAATCTACTATTACCTACGGGTAATTCTACCTATGTTTATTCTATGATAAAAAAAACAACCACATGAACACAGAGTAGCGCACATTTTTTGTTTGAGATAGCTGTTCTAGTACGTAAGCACATATTACTTCAATGGTAAGCAGGTTGACAGCCGTAGTTTTTTTGTCTTTTGTCGATATTAGGAAGACGCATCCATATCCTAATTGGTTTCCCTCCGTCGCCACCTACGACTTATTAGGTAGTGAGTATTCCTACACTGCCACTGCACGGTGAATTTTTTATCATAATCAAACCAAATTGGTTAGTATATTTATTTATAATAATAAATATACTTTCGATAAGTTATATTATAACATTACATCAATAACTCATAACATTATTGTGCATTGAATAGAACCAATGCAATACCGATATCGTTAAACTTTTGCGAGATATGCGAAACTTACCTTATTATTCTTCTCTAGAGATCTTGAAACGTGGTCATACGAACTTTGGACTTTGGAAAATCGAAACCATTACAATAATTTTCTGCGTGAAACAACTTTATGTGATTTTAAAATTATATATTTGAAATAATATGCTGCCTTCTATCTATTTGTGAAGTTTTATAACAGTCGGTCATTTTATAACAGATATAAACTTTGAAAATTTTGTTCATAACTTGATGGCGTGCGAATAACGACCTGATCTCAATAATAGATGGGCTTAGTCACCCATGGTGAACTAAGGGGAGCCCTTATGGTAGGCCCGAAATGGCAGCTTGTACTCGTAAAAAAGGCTGCGGCGAGAGGGATAGCCCCCCCCCCCCCCCCGGAGCGGATGACAATGTGCCACACGCCATATCCTACAACAACTCTGACGTGTCCGCAACCCTACAGCGCTGGAACTAAACACTAAGGCACTACGCTACCGAACAAGGGTTGCTGACAGAGCAATTATTACTGTTACGAGCTTAGGGTTCGTGACAATAAAAATTGCCGATAAAATTACCTAAATTAACACTTTAATTTACTTTATACAAATTAAAGTTAAAAACACTAATAATTAAACACACTAATTCACTTAATTCCGCTCCGAAGCTTCGCTTGTGTCGCTGAGTTCAACTCTCTCTCGATCGCATCTTGCGCCACCTATTTATTTAAATTAGCAAAACACGCGTAAGGTACCGAGAGTTCGAGTATAGATTTTCTAGAAACTTAGTTCTTCGGGTGGCGCTGTCGGTCGAGAGATCGGTGATGTCATTCTCTGCAAAGCTCCCCTCGCTCTCGTTCCTGACACTAGATGGCGCTAGTTGACTTATTCACACAACACTGCCCCCTCCTAAGACATGCTCGTCCCGAGCATTATCGGTCCCATAATAACGCGCCAAGCGATCCACATGGACGATCTTAGGAGTCCCTCTTGCGCCTTTCTGTATCCGGTCACATTGTTGATCCTGGTTACAATCCGGTACGGGCCGTCCCATTTAGCTTGAAACTTAGGAGATTTCCCTTTGCTGCGGACTGGATTGTGCAACCACACTAATGAACCTTCGTTGAACCCTTTATTGTTCATTTTTCGGTCGTACCGGGTTTTCATTTTTTCAGACATTTGCTGGCCCGATTGTCTGACGTGCTCATAAATGTCATTCATTTTGTTCCGCAAGTCATTTGCATAATCGGTTATACTGCGTGGGGCATCAGGTGGTATCCCGGTGATTAGGTCCGCAGGCAGCCGTAATTCTCTTCCAAAGTTTGCGAAAGCTGGTGTCACTGCTGTACTTTCGTGAACAGAACTTCGATATGACAACAAAAACGGTTGTATGTGCTTGTCCCAATCTCGTTGCCGATTGTCTACAACTTTTGCTAGGTACCTCTCCAATGTCTGATTAAATCGTTCCACCATTCCATCAGATTGCGGGTGATAAGAAGTCGTTCTTGTTTTATGAGTACCCATAACTCGGCAAGTTTCCTGGAATATTTGAGACTCAAAATTCCTTCCTTGATCGCTGTGAATCTCTAAAGGTACTCTAAAACGACAGAAGACTTCATGAACTAGTTTATCTGCAACTGTTGAAGCTTCTTGATTTGGAATGGCGAAGACTTCTGGCCACTTAGTGAAGTAATCCATCACAACCATGAAATACTTGTTACCGCTTTCACTCTCCGGAAACGGCCCCGCCACGTCAATGGCTATTCTCTCCCATGGTGCACCCACATTGCACAACTTCAATGCACCTCTACTACGAGTCTGAGGTCCCTTTACAGCCGCACAACTTGTACATTTGCGACACCAGTCCTCGACATCGTTTCGACAGTGGACCCAGTAAAACCGTTCTCGGATCTTCAGTAGAGTTCGTTTAACTCCCAGATGGCCTCCTGAACAATCATTATGGTACAGCTGTAGAACATCCGGTACTTTAGCTTTAGGGACAACCATTTGCAAATGACAGCTGTCTCCCCGAACGTTTTCCCATTTACGACACAGAACTCCATCCTGAAGCAGCAAGCTGTCCCACTGGGCCCAATAGCTTTTAGTGGTCGAACTCATCGCTGAGACGTCACTCCACTTGGGCTTGGGAGCACTGGCCTTTATCCATTCCAGAATCGGCTTGATGTCCGGATCTTCCTGCTGTGCATGTCGTAAGCTGTCCTTCCACTCGTTGCTGAGGTGGTCTGCCCTGAGCATCCTCACGGATACCACTTCCTTACTCTCTTGCCTACTACAATGGTTGCAATCTTCAGGACAAGGTCTTCTTGACAATGCGTCTGCGTTGCCGTGAGATTTCCCGCTGCAGTGTCTGATAGTAAAGTCGTATTCCTGTTGCTGCTGGGCGGTGCTGTTAGCCGCACTTCTTCTCTGAGACCGTTCAGCTTCCCTTCCTAGGGTGTGCTTAGGGCAGCTGGACCGAAGATGGCCCCATTCCCCACAGCCATAGCACCTAGGGCTGTATCTTTTATTGTGGTCGCGGACCGTAACTGGTGTAACCTCCCTAGCGTGAGGTGAACGATGATCCTGTCGCCGCCAGGCGGTGCCGTTAGCTGCACTACCCTCTCGAGGTAGATCAACTCTCCTTTCCACGGTTCGCTTAGGGCAGCTGGATCGAAGATGGCCCTTTTCCCCACAGCCATAGCACCTTGGGCTGTATCCTTTATGGCGGTCGCGAACTGTAGCCGCTGCAACCTCCCTGACGCGATGGGAACGATGATCCTACCACACGGCTTCTACCTCCAGTGCATGGGCCAAGGCGTCCTTAAGCGTCTCGTGGTGCCCGAGCCTCACAGCAGCTCTGACTTCCAGGTCACGGATGCCGTCGATGAATGTCTGCACCAGGTTCCCTTCAATGAGCGCAGGTACAGACCGGTATGCTTTTCGCACCAGCTTCTCCACCTCTAGAGCCCACTGCTGCAGGTTTTCGTTGATGCGCTGCACGCGATCCTTAAGCTGCGCACGAAAGACGTGTTCCAGGTGAGCGTCGCCATATCTCGCCTCCATTGCCTCGAGGAGTTGCTCATAAGTCACTTCCTCACCGAGAGCTTCCAGAACTGTTAAGGCCTGGTCGCGCAGGCCTAGTGTGAGAGCAGTCATGGCCTGATTTTTGTTCCAGCCGTTCGCCTTCATAACAGCTTCGAACTGGATTTTGTAGGCTGACCAGGAAGAAGTCCCGTCGAATGGTGGCACCTTGAACCCACGTAGCGAAGGTGTAGTAGCTACTACGGGAGCTGTTGTTCCATCCCCCAGTTTGAGGTCGTCCAGCGTTTTCTTCACGTCAGCCATTACGTTGTCAACCCGATTGTTTACTTGGTCGATTCGGGTTTCGGGCTCCGACAGGCGGTTGTCATGTTGAGCAACCTTATCCTTCACCTCCCGTATCTCTTTTCCGAAGATAGCGTGAAGGTCCTTCATGAGGAGCATCTGCTCTTCCTTATCGCGTTGTAGTTGCTCTTCTAACCGACGGGCCTGTTCCTCCTGCCGGCGGGCCTGTTCCTCTTGTCCGTTCTGCAGCTGCTCTTTCAACTGACGGGCCTGCTCCTCCTGTCGGCGTGCCTGCTCCTCCTGTCGGCGAGCCTGCTCCTGCAGCATCACTATCAGAGCACCTAAGTCAGGTGCCACAGACGTAGAAGCTGCTGACGGGCTGGCTTCCGTGGCCGGCGGCTGGCCCTCAGACATCTGCGGCGTTGCACCTCCAAATCTCCTCTGGTCCGTCTCCTGCTGGCGTTGACTTCGGGTACCCTCCGTTTCCTCCTTAGGTAAAATCGGCATTATTTTATCCCAATTCTGACACCAATTGTTACGAGCTTAGGGTTCGTGACAATAAAAATTGCCGATAAAATTACCTAAATTAACACTTTAATTTACTTTATACAAATTAAAGTTAAAAACACTAATAATTAAACACACTAATTCACTTAATTCCGCTCCGAAGCTTCGCTTGTGTCGCTGAGTTCAACTCTCTCTCGATCGCATCTTGCGCCACCTATTTATTTAAATTAGCAAAATATCCGGAATGTTCAAGTAAACACGCGTAAGGTACCGAGAGTTCGAGTATAGATTTTCTAGAAACTTAGTTCTTCGGGTGGCGCTATCGGTCGAGATATCGGTGATGTCATTCTCTGCAAAGCTCCCCTCGCTCTCGTTCCTGACACTAGATGGCGCTAGTTGACTTATTTACACAACATTACGCATTAGCTTATGTATTTTAGAGAATTGGCTTTATCATAGTTAATCTGTTGGCCAATAAGAAATAAAGTAGAGTTTCAACCTACATACGCCCCACTCCTAGCCACTGCTTTCCTCTCTAAGAGAAAGCTTAGGGCAAGGAAGTGTACACCGCGCCAATTTAGGATTTTGTTTTGCTTATTATAAGCCAGTACTTGACTACAATCCCTTCTGATGGAAATGAGGCGCAGATAGTAAACTAAAGTCTATTCACTTTTGCCTTGAGGAAAACTTAGTTTGTGATCGGACGGAAAGATGCCGGTGACATATACCACACCTTTGGTGTACGCAATAGGAAAAAGAAACAAAACGTTGGGTTTAAATTAGATTAGGTACTCCTTATTCCAAAATAGTACTCATATAAATTTTCTGCAAATATAAAAAAAATGAAAACTTCCCTATTCGAATTAATATTCTAAACCACAAAAATCAACACAAAAACAAATATTTTCAACAAACGCTGCTATCTTACTGTAGACGAGATGATATTGACGTATTGTTTTCTCATTGTTGTAAAAAATAATTTGAAATTAGTCAACTTGACATCACATACTTGCAATAATGGCTGAGCTTAACATAAATTAAACAAATGTTTCTTTTTTGCCATTGTGTTATTTTTTATTACTTCAAATCTGTGACTTCATTCATAAAATGTTGCATAAACAACAACACACAGAATACCAACATAAATTAATACTGCTGCTGTATGGCAAATCTGCCAGCGTGTAATAGCAGCTTAGTGCTGCGGGGTTTCATACGTTAAGTACAGAGACTTGTTTCAAGAAAAAAGTGTATCCGGACCCTTTTTGCATGAAACAAGGACATTCCATCTAGGTCCATAATCCTGACAATACATCTGCACTTTGATTCTTTACCAAGGATTAATTGGCGTTCACAGCATCCACCTACCATCAGGTGAACGGTATACTCGCTTCTCAGCCTTATTCAAAATAATTGGTCCCAGTTATATAAGAAAGATCCCACCCACGAAAAGTTACTTCTGAATGGAATTAATTTAATTCATTGTCTGCCACTTTCTAGAATACGTTTGAATATATGAAAAAGAAATTAAAGGGTACTTTGGAATATATAACTTATTTCAGGTTACTTACTGTTTGAGTTGGATACTTCGGGGGTAACTTCTTCAAATTAAAGCTTAGTTGTTTGTATTAGAAGCTGCAATGCTGTTCCGTAAGTTATATAGCAAAGTAGGTCTGATGTTAATTTAGTTAAAAGTCAGAGAAAATTTCTCACTAAAGCAAGCAAGCAGTGGTGTGGAGTGGAGTGGCCAGTTTCTAAACTTTAAGTCAGGTGCATTGCAAATTAGTTTATATAAAGTAGGCTGAGCAAACATTTTGTTACGCGCCTAAGTTGACGTCATGTACCCGGCACTAGCGCCATCTAGTGTTGGGGACGAGAGCGAGTGGAGCTTTCCAGAAAATGACATCACTAATCTTTTAACCGACAGTGCCATCTGTTGTCGAAAAGAAGAACTAAGCTTCTGGAAGCTGACTCTCGAACTTTCGGCGCTTTATCGATTGGTGCGCGTATTCACTTGAATGTTCTGGATGATTCGGTACTAATGTGTATTTATAGGCGCTGCAAGGTGCGATCGGGGAAGTATTTTATTCGGCGAGACAAGCGAAGCTTCGGAGCGAAATAAAGTGAATTAGTGTGATTAATTATTGGTGTTTTAAGTTTTAATTTGTGTAAAGAAAATTAAAGTGTTAATTTAGGTAATTCTATCGGCAATTTTTATTGTCACGAACCTCAAGCTCGTAACAATTGGTATCAGAAGTGGGATAAAATCATGCCGAGTTTACCTAAGGAGGAAACGGAGGGTGTCCGTACCCGAAGTCAACGCCAGCAGGAGACGGACCAAAGAAGATTTGGTGGTGCAACGCCGCAGACGAGCGACCAAACCATGGCTGAGATTTGCCTCCAATGGGCACCACAGAGGAAGGAATTAAAAGTTTCATACCCTGAAGTACCACATCAGCGACAGAATCCGCAACAGCGTTGGGATCGTCCGGCGAGAAGCAAACCCGCCCCCAAGGGTAGGACGCAAGACCGCTTCCCATCCCAATCGGCTGACTTATTGTGCCAAACACGGCGGCAGCATGCAGAATGCAACTGAGATTTCAGCGTGAGTGGCACCACACTCCGGACAAGACCATGGTCCGAGGAGAATAAAGGGGCGTCGACGGAAATCTGATATCCGTCTGGCTGAGAGGTCATCAGAAGGTCCAACTGGGAAGGTGCATGATCCTCCACATCTAATATCCGCGTAGGCGAAGTAACCAGTTGTGTCAGACCGTATGCCAAGGCAAAATCGTGAACAGATCTCCCCGCATGATCGGTTAAACGTGAACCAAGCCATTCGGCATGATGGGCGTTAAAGTCGCCGAGGATCACGATCTCTGCGGAGGGGATCTGCTGTAGCAACGAATCTGTAGCCATTTGGACGTGCTCGAAGAGTCGGTCTGTTTCGGCTATAAAAAATCGGTCAGTTTCGGATAATAAAAAATCAATGTTGTGCCAAAAACTAATCTCCGCACACTAACTGATTTTTCAAAGGTTTCCTTAAGGCGGTACCCCGACCAAAACCTTGCAAAAGTGCGTTTTTCAGATACTATTATCTCATTAGTTATGAGAAATAAACGACATCTAAAAGCACATTATTAATGTTTGATATCTTATCATCGCGTTATAAATACATTTAAAATCAATTTTTAAAAAATGACTAAAATAATTGATTACATGCATCATTTGAGGATTACACTAATGGATAGATAATTTAAAAATCTATATTCTACGCGTTTTATTTAATTTCTTAAGGCCACTTTTCTTCTTTAATTGAAATAATTCCAAAAATTCGGGTGTATTTTTACGTGATATATTGTAGCGAGAGCCCGTGGATTGTACAGGACTGAACGCTCAAGGTCGTTTGCTAGGGGAACCGTCTTAAGCTATTGGCCTTTCTGTTTGAAAATATACCTACATGAATATAAGGGAAAAGGATAGATATCTAAAATCGTTGAAATAAAATGAAGTAAAATGTATTGGAAAACTCAATAGAGTTCTTGCGCAAAATTGGAAATCTCAGATGTCAATTGTTTAGATAAATGTTTAAGGATGAGAGCTAGCCAGCAGTTAGAGAAATAAGAAAATTCGTACCGTTATTTATTTCGTTAGTTAGGTAACTTTAAAGTTCATTACAACAATTGATATATTCATTTAAGACTTGTAGGAATGAAAATATTTCCGAAAATATACTTTTTTCCTATTACTCCTACTTCAATAAGATCAGTGATAAAAGCATAAATAAGTATAAGTATTTTTTATTATCTATATATCAAAAAATTGATATCTCTATATAGGTACTCCTGAAATCATTTGTATATACCTACCATAAACTCAAATAACGGACACAAGTTTCAAACTCAGGTTTATTTGGTTAGGGATTATCCTAGTAGGACATTTATTTATTTACTTTATTTTATTTTATTTTATAATTTATTTTATAGCGTACATTTTATTATAATGTACGCTACTATGTGTTCGCGCGGTTGATTTTTTTTTAGAATAAACATAGGTAGAATGATCCGTAAGTAATAGTAGATTGTATTGTTAAATAGGTAAATTGTATCGAGAACAATATTTAAATTTTATCATTTATTTTGTATATGATATTTGCTTATTTAAAATAATATTATATACCTAATATTATATCACAACTACATTTTAATGATATTTCTACCCGAATATTTTAAAAGGTATCTATGTAAAATATAAAAAACATACTAAATGTATGTTTAACAAAACTTATTAATATAACATTTAAATTACAAATATATTTATTTAAATTAGAATAAGAGTCATTCATAAATGCTGGGCACGCGAGAGTTAAAAAGTGGACGAATTTATTCTTTGAAGACTTTGAAGTGGAAACCTAAAAATAAAATAAAAGAATAATAAGCAGATTTTGCACATGAAATTCTCCAAAAAACATAACGACTGGACTAACCGAAATGAAACTTCATTTTCATATTCTCATTCTACTCCAAACAAAAATTTAAATTACTTGTCAAGTTAAAACAGTTGCCAGCGAGAACTACATAGTTTTGACTACATAGCATGCTCATTTTCATTTCCACAATGAGATTAAATTTTATTTTTATAAGGTATGTCTATGTGGTGATTTTGTTTTCATTAAGAAAATATGATTTAATATTTTGTCACAAGTCCGAAGCTATCCATTGTTTGATTTGGATCATTTCTAATATTAAATTGGAATAAATTACCGATTCAAATTCGAATAAGCTTAGTAGCAAACAGCCCTCCTTACATTCGTCAAATGTTTTTCACGTGAATACTTAAGGCGTAATAATAATATTATTAATCCTATACTATTAAACGAGCAATTCTTGTATATATGTATATATATATATATAATCGGGATCTCGGAAACGGCTCCAACGATTTTCATAAAATTTAGTGTCCAGGGAGTTTCGAGGATAATAAATCGATCTAGCTAAGATTTATTTTTAGAAAATGTCTTTTTGTCCGTGTTTTTAGGCAATTAAAAACTGCTACAATATAGTTAGAATAAGAAGGTAAATTTTGACGGTTTGGTAATGATTATAAATAGCTTATTGGTATAATGGGCGGTCACAAAATCGTAAAACCCCGGTTCGAGCCCAGACCGACCGACCGACTTTTTTATTTTTTTTTTCAAGTTTCTTTCTTTTTTGAGAAAATAAATTTTTTTCGAGCCCTTTTTTTAGTATTTTTTAAAAACACCAAAATTTAAATAAAAATAATTGCACTCATGATTTTTTATTCAAATAACCAGTTCAGTTTTTTCTGTTATGTCGCTAAGATCAAAAAATATTATTTATAATTCATCAGTATGTAATTTGTATCTAAATATAATTTCCAAAACACACGAATTAAAAAAATCGAGCGAAAAATACCGAGCAAAGCTCGGTCAACCGGGTACTAGTTTTAATGTGCGTTCATTTCTTTGAAAACCACTTTATTTAATATTTTTACTTCTTTTACTGAGACCAGTATAGCATTTTTAACAGCTGCGTTGTTATAGTAAATAACAGAAAACTTAATTTTAATTATTAACAGCTCTTACACTAGCATAATATTTTCCGTACATCGTAAGAGCGCTCACCCTCAGCTGCAGTCGACATCGCAATCAAATAAAGAATCATAGCAATACGACCGCATTCCCTGCAATGAAAATAGTGTAAATTGTGTTTTTGCTTTTCTAGCTTTATAATGTTGGTGTTTTAATATAATATTTTTCATTATTTTGAATAATGTGTAAGTATACTTTATGTCATTGTAATATAAGATTTTTATAACTTTTACATAATATGTATTATAATTAATTTTATTTAAAACAAATACATGATTCTTATGTCCTTTAGGAGGATATCTAGGCGGCTCTATACATGAAAAAGAGCTTTTTCCCGCGTGTTTCTCAATTTAAGGCTAATTGTACTACCCATTATTGTACGAGTACACTTAACACAAAGATATAATGTCGTGGGGGCTACTCTACAACAGCCATTAGTCTGCCGCGGTCTAAAAAGCGTGTTGGAGACCTTCAGATGTCTTCAAAATATTTTAGGTACGGACATGCAAGTTTCCTCGCGCGACGATTTCCTTAGCAAGAAGTAATATTATCTTTCACAATTATGACTAAAATATTCAAATTGAAATTGAAATTTATAGCGAGTGTTTAACCTGAAAGCTACGACAGTTAAAATCGATTTGTATTACAAGTGACAATGTAATGTCACGATTATAATTTCCTAGAGATTTCAATTAAAGTTTCTTGAGTTATTTACTATAAAAAATAAAAATACGAAAGACAACTTTACAAAAAATATTATGGCTGGATGTCAGATACTTTTTAATAAATGCTTGTAATAGCTTCGCCCGGCACGAATCGCAGGCCTCTTTTTTGTAGAATTCGTTTAAGGGCGCGTGCACAAGAATTCACGAAAAATTCATCGCGGACAAATTTTATAGGATCATTTAAAAGACTATGAAAAAAATGTTAGATGTAATAATTATATAAGTTATACAAAAAAAGTGACAGAAACAATACTGTACTTCTAGATACCAAACTAACACCTTACACAAGCCCCGAACAGGAAAATAAGTTGAAAACTCAAAACGCTGTCCGTTTAATACGATAAATATTATGTGTCAAGTATTTGATTTTTTAAGAATGGGATAGACAGCTTCTGGAATTTTGAACCGCCCTAGTCTGAAATTTCAATGAAGGAGTGATATCTTCGTATAAATTAAGGCTTAATTAATGTTGTCAGCTACATTCAGCTACAATATCATTAAGCCAAGAGCTTGACGAATTAGGTAAGAGTGGAGAGCGTTCAGCGGGATGGATTATTCGGCCTGCATATTTCATGCAGTATTTGTCATGTTTTTTTTATAAAATTGAAGTAACAATCTGTTATGTTACTGCAATCCATAGATGCTCGCAGCAACCATAATGTCCCACAACCTCAGATGTCAGACCAGACCACAGTAATGAAAGAAGTGCTATTTAACAACTTTTTTCGGCGGAGCGATATATTTAAATCTGCTGCTATTTAACAACTTTTTTCGGCGGAGCGATATAATAAATCCACCAGTGCAGTCGGCTCGGAAGCCCGATACACGGAGGCATTGAAAACCCCAACAGAGGATTTAGTCTCTGGCTTCGCTGCCAACCAAGTTTCGGCAGAGGAGGATAGGGAGAGAGTATTCCAATACTTCTTTACTCCAGTGACTTCCACCTTGACTGTGACGATAAGGTGGAAAGGACACTTCTCCCGCTACAGTCCAGCAACGTGCATACGGAGCAAGCTAGCCAAATCCACTCAGAGCGACCACCTCGTGCCGGTCCGAAACCTTCATAGTGCCCCTTGTATTGACCAGGCAATCACTGACGTATTTACTTCACATACAGAAGTTGCACCGCTTTTTTATAAATTTTCTATTTAAAGCAGTCAAATCTACAGTAATCATAGCGTAAATCGCATGGTACGGTAACGGCAATTTTTTACCAGCTGTTGATGTAACACAATTTACGGCAGTTTCAAAGTTCTAGCAGCGGGATCTTTTAATGAATTGGCAGTACAAAGATAAACACTTGCCACTATTTTATTACGTTGTAAAGGCACATAAAATACACATAGTCACATACAATCATCATACGTATTTAGGACACTCAATAAGTTTTAAGATACTTATTTATTTATTTATAACAGGAAAACTTACAGCTTTTAATTATTGCTAATGGTATATAATGTAATTTACAAAGTAAGCCTATTAAAAGTTTTCACAAATGAGTAATCGGTTTGGGTAAATACATGCAACATATATAAGTAGATATAATTTATACATTGATGTTGATTAGATTTAAGAGTTCAGGAGTAAATTGCTACTGAATTGAGATGTTATCAATTTGCAGATAGTAGTACCACCAGTAGAAAAGAGGTCAGCCTTATCACAGTCCTTAGAAAATTTATTAAATGAGATACATGCTCTTAAAAAGAATGAGTTTCGCCTGTAATTTGATCTACATAAAGAAACACGTAAGGGATTGTAATAGCGCAGTGAACGAGAGGGAACTGAGATATGTAATCTTTTTAATAAGTCAGGGCAGTCTAAACGATCTTGAGCAATTTTACTTAGTAAGACCAGGTCAGCTGTACAGCGCCTAGTTTGCAGCGGGAGGAGATGAAGATGAGAACAATGCAATTCGTAGCCTCCTCTGGATATATGAAATTTAGAACCTACATATCGAATGAATTTTTTTTGAATCGCTTCGATTTTGTTAATATATATTTTATATTGAGGATTCCATACTTGACACGCATATTCGAGATGGCTACGAAAAAGAGAACAAAACAATATTTTCATTGATTTTAACTGACGGAATTTGCAACAAGACCTTAAAATAAAACCCAGAACCTTATATGCTTTATTAACGATATCTTCCACATGCTGATCAAACAAAAGCTAAGTCATCAATAGTAACTCCAAGATCCCTTATTTTATCACATCTAGTAACTGTCAAACCCTTAAGTGTGTAAGAAAAAGAAAGACATAGTATTACACTTCGAAACATTCAAGTCTAATTTGTTACGAATACAATAATTATCTAAGTTAATAACATCGTTTTGTAGGAGATTAGAATCATATGAGTTGTTGACTACTCCAAAAACTTTCATGTCATCCGCGAAAAGCAAAAACTCGGAGTTCTGGAAGCATTCAGCAATATCATTGATAAATATGACAAAGAGCAGAGTCCCAAGTAGCGAACCTTGCGGAACGCCAGAAGGGACACCCGTCCAGCAAGATGTAAATCCATTTAAAATTACCGCTTGTGATCTGTTAGAAATAAAAGATATACAAAAAGTATTGCAGATACTATTAATATTTATTTTACATCTTTTCAAAATATTCTCCATCATTCTCTATACAAAGTTCCTAAACCAACTCCGAAAACACTTTTGCCAGTCTTGATCTGACAGGTCGGAAATCGCTTTTTCGTAGGCGGCAACGGATCCTTCGGCGCTTAAAAATTCTTGCCTTTTATTTTTTCTATGATCTTGGGAAAAAAAAGAAATCACAAGAAGCTAAGTCAAGGCTGTAGGGTGGGTCTTAGAGTTTCAACACCAAATTCCTCAATAATGAATGATTTTGTTCTAAGAGAGGTATGTGAAGAGCCGTTATCGTGATGCAGCATGATTCCCCGAAGCCCGGTCTTTGGTCTTCTCTCCCGCATAGCTTGAAAAGCTTTGGGTAATGCTGTTAAAACTGTAGTATAATACCTGTCAGACTTGACTGACCTACAATTTTTCAGCAAAGACATCGACAAATGTCCGCTCCGCTAAAAAAAACTAAACACCATTTTTTTGCCGACGTTGCGAGTTCTTTGCGGTTTTGTCGTTAACTGTTCTTTTGAGTAGACCCATACCGATGATTACCTTATATTTTCCGGATTATATTGATTGATACATGTCTCGTCACCAGTAACGATTTCTGGAATACGCCTAGATGCCATTTCATGGGACCAATCCACACGAGTCTGTTTTTCGCTTTCGGAGAGCAAACGAGAGATCCATCGACAACAAAGCTTCCTGACTAAAAGTTTGCCTAAAAGCCTGACTAAAAGATGTTGATGTAGGATGCTTATTGAGTGACCTACGTATCTGTCATGATGATTGCAGCAGGAGTGGAGCGGACCGGAGCAGGACAAGCTGTATTAAAGCGTAAAAGAGCAAGTTAATGCTAACATACTATGTGTAGTGAGTATGTGTACATATCACACAAGTAGAATGGTAAAGTTTTTATTCAACATCGATTAAAACAAAAGTTTTTGAAAGTAATTTACGCTTTTAACACCGTTTCGGAAAAGAACCTCTGATCTAGGAAAAAATAGGAAGAAACCCTATCGAATTTTTTTAACAATATTATATTTTATATACATATATACATAAACACTCACACCTGTCGACCAGAGGGGTAGGCAGAGACTACGGACTTCCATTTGGCACGATCCTGACACACCTTCCTCGTCCCTTTTACATCCATATACTTACATATACATGCTCGTCGGTTAAGCTAATCTTAATTTGGCCCATTTTTAATAACATTTTACAAAACTAAATATCAAAAAATTAGAAACTGCACAGTAACGAACACCGCATTAACCAATCACCTCTATTACGAGTATGTCAGCGATTACGTCATTTCTTTCTCAACCATCTCCTCAAACTCCTCATAAATAGTAAATATCTACAACTAAAAACACTTTTTACTACTAACCAAGCATTTTATCTTTGTTCTCAGAAGTGATAACGAATCTGCGAGTAAAACCCCCTCCTCCCTTTTCCTCTTTTCGAACGAGTTTCCGCCTTGCACCTTTGTGTCGGCTGGCCGGCCAACCAGCTGGCTGAGAAGACTGGCAGCCTTGACGATGAATGATAAGGTGCTTCCATAGCTGGCCGCTGCCAAGTGAGCTTGGTGACACACTTTGGATACTACAAGATAAGTGTTGGTAAGACGAAGCGCTACTCGCTACTCACCCTATCTTCTTTGGCGATAATGGGGGGGGGGGTCCACACCGCTCAAGCGCCGATTAAGCTACTGGGATATATATTTTTATGGAGATAGATGTGCAGGAAATAACTAAAAGAAATTACTTAAATTGTAATATTTTATTATTGCCGATAAATTTATGGTGGAATATGTTGATAAATTTAGGACGTATGTGCATTTTATGGGCACCAAAAACAGTACTTAAAGTCACAAAACTACTTCGAATTTGCTTCGAGTCAACAAAGTTATAACAATTCAGAGCCAATCCTTTTCATAAAATTTCTTTGATGATGCTTACGTGACATAAAACAATTATGCTTATTATTTTATATGTGGTACAGCCATGCTGCGGCTACATTATTGTTGTAACACAAATGAGTCGATTAGACCGACGTAACAACAGGCTCTCATAGGATACCAGTGTAAAATAGCAGTGTGGGTGTAGAGAACCGGAGACCCATTTCACTGTCCTACTAGAGACTACAAAGTCTTCACGGGTGACAACGCATCATTTTTGATATCAACGAGCTACAGCAACCACTTACCATCAGGCAGACTGTGTGCTCGTTTGTCACATTCATCCTATAAAGAAGGTTCATCCTATAAAGAAGGAAATCTTAGCAAATAAAACACAGGACAGTTAAATGAGAAACTATTTTTATTTATTTTTGAAACACGTGAAGCTTATTTAAATTTATTTATATAATTTTAATAATTTATGATTTTTTTAAATTTATTTCTGATATTTTTAATATCTTCAAGTTTCATCACAATCCGTAGACATTCGTCTTTAATTAAGAATCAAAATGCAGATTTGTTGCACCTCCTGAGGACTAGCCAGGGCTAGCCAGTAAAAAGGGCCTTCAGTTATTCTTCACCCATCATACGAATGACAGCAGCTTATGTAGCTATTTTTGGTCAAGCCAGTGTCGCATTACTGCTGCAGCGTAGGGCCAGGCGTGGATGAAGTATTTTGTAGGTACATATTACATTATGTGAACTCATTAATGCGAATAAAAACACAGTAAATGTATATATATATATATATATATATATATATATATATATATATATATATATATATATATATATATATATATATATATATGGTGTGTTTGTGTGAAGATTTATATCTCTATACTGTGCTAATAGTATATGATCGTAATATATAAGATAAAGTTCTGATAAACATGTCACTTTTACCGCTCACAGTTTTTATTGCTTAGAATTCTAAATTTTTATTAAGAAAAAGAAATAAGAACTTTTGCTCTCAAACAGGAAATGCTTCAATGTTTTTTATTTTTCACGCCATGGCCTAAAATGTTGACGATCCATTTCATTTGTAAAGTTTTGTACAAGAATTTCCAGAACATTGAAAAAGTCTTAATGAATTTTTAACTTTATACAATAACATGTCTTATACATTGGTTATATTATATGTTTATATATTGGTTATATTACATAGTATATGATAATATGAAGTGTGATAGCATGCATAAGCCGTGAAATGGCCGTCTGAGAATATCCTCTACCACTTACCGTCCCGAGGATGTCGGTGGCAACAGCGTCTTTCTCATAAAAATTAAAAAATCTCTTCGGTTGACAACCTGCCTACCAAGCGTGGCAACTATAGCAGATATTCAATTTTCACCAGCGCACCAGCGCCTGTGTCTATGTACGCAACGACATCTGCTGTAAGCATCCCCGTCACTTTGAAGACCCCAACTTCTCCACGATCTGGGTATTGATAGACACAGGAATGCCTGTAATCAGGACTGGCTGTTCCTACCAGAGGACCGACCACGCTGCCATTACTGATGTGATACGCGAAACGATGGAGTATTTCATCCCCCTTGCTTTCTTGCTTGCTGCATCGGTGGTAAACTTCACCCATATTTTAACGCCGAGTTCGCTCTATGTTCCGGAAATTGGCTATAAAAAAAGAGATTTTAAGATAATTGATAGAATCAGGCGTTACTTTGAGGAAATCCATTATAATAAAAATGTTGATTAATTTGCAACCTTCCGCTAACTAAATTCAATAATGTGTCTTACCTGGATTCAAGAGCGCCTCCCGCCCTCCCTCAATTGCGTGCACTAATTCCGTCACCACTACTTCCAACACCACTATTCCAGGTAAGACACACCATCAACGATAATACGACACGTGTTTCGCCTCTACACGAGGCATCCTCAGGTGATGTAGACTCTACGGCGGCTGACCGCTAACTCTTAACGGTCAGCCGGCACCCATCCGTATATCCGGCCGTAATCAAAATCTTTATTATAAAGAGATTATAACCAAACCGCTAACTCCCGCAAAACGGATTTACGGCTAGCCAGACCGAACTTTCGACCGAATTAAACACAGCGATACAAAGCTCTCTGTGAAACCATCCGGCGGTAGAGCTTTTTGGTCTCTCATCAAAGCAGTCGAGACAAACTTCTGCCGGTCTGCAATACCTCCGCTAGTAAAACCAGATGGCTCACTTGCGTATGCGGCTGGGGAGAAATCGGACTTATTTGGTACTCTTTCTGCTTGCAATTCGCGTCTGTACAGTATTAATAGCGAACCACTTCCATCACCTCACTTCGGTACCTCCATGGGGATGCCTAGATGCCCGTATCACCAACAGCCTCCCTGTACCTAAAACTTTGCGAAGTCTAAACGTGAACAAAGCTAGTGTAACTGATGATACATCAGCTATAGTTCTAATGGCGTGTGCGCCTGAGTTGTATCCTGTGTTGACGTTCTTTTCGTCTCTCATTCTAGACTGGAATGGTGACCTGATCTTTCAAGCTGATAAATGGGCAGTCTGTACCTAAAAACGGGCAGGAGCGTCGACGCTCCTGCCAACTATCGGCTAATTTCAATTACCTCCATACTCATGTAAGATTATGGAGCGTATATTGAACGCCCACTTCATGGCATACCTGGAGCAGAATAATCCCCTTATGGTAAGAAGCCCTTGAGAATAGTGGATAAGCACTCGTTGTTTCGCTGTGATTTTGCCTCGCGTCAAGGATGTTCGCCGATGCGCGTGTAGACCATTTTTATACTAATGCAATGCGAAAGCGCTGTACATCCTTTTTGCGCAGAGTCCACTGACAGATTCGTTTATACGTACTACAATGACTGCTGTATGGCTTACGAGATGTCTAATCAATCTTTTCCTAGATAGAGTAGGCTTAAGTTAACAAAGTTTTGAGGTCCTCGTATTACTAACACATATCCATGCTGGTTTAAATTTTTTTTGTTTCGTTATTTATGTAGCTCAAAACAGACAACTGTATAAGTTTGACACTAGAAAAATGGTCTCTAGTGGCCAACTCATACAGGCAAGTGGAGATTTTTGCGACCCCCTATTGATGTAGTGATGACCTGATCAATCACACAGAAAGTCGATGGATACAAGAGGCAATCTATTTTATTTATGGGATAGGGTGACAAACGAACACACAGTCCACCTGATGGTAAGTGGTTGTTGCGGCCCATAGACATCTACATTACGGATTACGAATAAAAATGCAGATGCTTTGTTAACCCCTGAGGACTAGGATGGAATGCCTCGTTTCCAGTGAAAAGGGTCTTCGGTCCTCTACACTTACCATACAAAACACAGCAGCATAAAGCTACTATTTTACGCTGGTATTCTGTGAGAGCGTGTTCGAGCCGACCCATTCGTGCTACAACTATACTACTAATATAACTGTAGCATGACTCTACCACGTATGAGGATACCATCGATCTGTGGAGGAAGTCTATGTTCAGCTTTAGACATGTGATGGGATGGATGTATTAGTACTAGTGGTACACAGTCAGTACTTCCTGCGAAATATTCAAATAATATTATTATTAAATGTGCAGTTTTCACTCCATTAACTTATTAGTCATGGGTGCAACAGAGTGAAAACGAGTAATAAATTAATAGTGTTAAATGGGCACATTATTCTTTTAAATTTATGTAAACAAACAATAATTATGTAGGGTTGACTTGCGATAATTGCCATGCTAGGTAGGTAATCGGGTTGGCAACCGCAATTCCATATAATATATGGGGGAGGCCTGTGTTCGGGAGTGGACGTTAATAAGCTGTAACGGTAACGGTAACTGAAATCATTATGTAAACATATAATATATGGGGGAGGCCTGTGTTCGGGAGTGGACGTTAATAAGCTGTAACGGTAACGGTAACTGAAATCATTATGTAAACATATAATATATGGGGGAGGCCTGTGTTCGGGAGTGGACGTTAATAAGCTGTAACGGTAACGGTAACTGAAATCATTATGTAAACATATAATATATGGGGGAGGCCTGTGTTCGGGAGTGGACGTTAATAAGCTGTAACGGTAACGGTAACTGAAATCATTATGTAAACATATAATATATGGGGGAGGCCTGTGTTCGGGAGTGGACGTTAATAAGCTGTAACGGTAACGGTAACTGAAATCATTATGTAAACATATAATATATGGGGGAGGCCTGTGTTCGGGAGTGGACGTTAATAAGCTGTAACGGTAACGGTAACTGAAATCATTATGTAAACATATAATATATGGGGGAGGCCTGTGTTCGGGAGTGGACGTTAATAAGCTGTAACGGTAACGGTAACTGAAATCATTATGTAAACATATAATATATGGGGGAGGCCTGTGTTCGGGAGTGGACGTTAATAAGCTGTAACGGTAACGGTAACTGAAATCATTATGTAAACATATAATATATGGGGGAGGCCTGTGTTCGGGAGTGGACGTTAATAAGCTGTAACGGTAACGGTAACTGAAATCATTATGTAAACATATAATATATGGGGGAGGCCTGTGTTCGGGAGTGGACGTTAATAAGCTGTAACGGTAACGGTAACTGAAATCATTATGTAAACATATAATATATGGGGGAGGCCTGTGTTCGGGAGTGGACGTTAATAAGCTGTAACGGTAACGGTAACTGAAATCATTATGTAAACATATAATATATGGGGGAGGCCTGTGTTCGGGAGTGGACGTTAATAAGCTGTAACGGTAACGGTAACTGAAATCATTATGTAAACATATAATATATGGGGGAGGCCTGTGTTCGGGAGTGGACGTTAATAAGCTGTAACGGTAACGGTAACTGAAATCATTATGTAAACATATAATATATGGGGGAGGCCTGTGTTCGGGAGTGGACGTTAATAAGCTGTAACGGTAACGGTAACTGAAATCATTATGTAAACATATAATATATGGGGGAGGCCTGTGTTCGGGAGTGGACGTTAATAAGCTGTAACGGTAACGGTAACTGAAATCATTATGTAAACATATAATATATGGGGGAGGCCTGTGTTCGGGAGTGGACGTTAATAAGCTGTAACGGTAACGGTAACTGAAATCATTATGTAAACATATAATATATGGGGGAGGCCTGTGTTCGGGAGTGGACGTTAATAAGCTGTAACGGTAACGGTAACTGAAATCATTATGTAAACATATAATATATGGGGGAGGCCTGTGTTCGGGAGTGGACGTTAATAAGCTGTAACGGTAACGGTAACTGAAATCATTATGTAAACATATAATATATGGGGGAGGCCTGTGTTCGGGAGTGGACGTTAATAAGCTGTAACGGTAACGGTAACTGAAATCATTATGTAAACATATAATATATGGGGGAGGCCTGTGTTCGGGAGTGGACGTTAATAAGCTGTAACGGTAACGGTAACTGAAATCATTATGTAAACATATAATATATGGGGGAGGCCTGTGTTCGGGAGTGGACGTTAATAAGCTGTAACGGTAACGGTAACTGAAATCATTATGTAAACATATAATATATGGGGGAGGCCTGTGTTCGGGAGTGGACGTTAATAAGCTGTAACGGTAACGGTAACTGAAATCATTATGTAAACATATAATATATGGGGGAGGCCTGTGTTCGGGAGTGGACGTTAATAAGCTGTAACGGTAACGGTAACTGAAATCATTATGTAAACATATAATATATGGGGGAGGCCTGTGTTCGGGAGTGGACGTTAATAAGCTGTAACGGTAACGGTAACTGAAATCATTATGTAAACATATAATATATGGGGGAGGCCTGTGTTCGGGAGTGGACGTTAATAAGCTGTAACGGTAACGGTAACTGAAATCATTATGTAAACATATAATATATGGGGGAGGCCTGTGTTCGGGAGTGGACGTTAATAAGCTGTAACGGTAACGGTAACTGAAATCATTATGTAAACATATAATATATGGGGGAGGCCTGTGTTCGGGAGTGGACGTTAATAAGCTGTAACGGTAACGGTAACTGAAATCATTATGTAAACATATAATATATGGGGGAGGCCTGTGTTCGGGAGTGGACGTTAATAAGCTGTAACGGTAACGGTAACTGAAATCATTATGTAAACATATAATATATGGGGGAGGCCTGTGTTCGGGAGTGGACGTTAATAAGCTGTAACGGTAACGGTAACTGAAATCATTATGTAAACATATAATATATGGGGGAGGCCTGTGTTCGGGAGTGGACGTTAATAAGCTGTAACGGTAACGGTAACTGAAATCATTATGTAAACATATAATATATGGGGGAGGCCTGTGTTCGGGAGTGGACGTTAATAAGCTGTAACGGTAACGGTAACTGAAATCATTATGTAAACATATAATATATGGGGGAGGCCTGTGTTCGGGAGTGGACGTTAATAAGCTGTAACGGTAACGGTAACTGAAATCATTATGTAAACATATAATATATGGGGGAGGCCTGTGTTCGGGAGTGGACGTTAATAAGCTGTAACGGTAACGGTAACTGAAATCATTATGTAAACATATAATATATGGGGGAGGCCTGTGTTCGGGAGTGGACGTTAATAAGCTGTAACGGTAACGGTAACTGAAATCATTATGTAAACATATAATATATGGGGGAGGCCTGTGTTCGGGAGTGGACGTTAATAAGCTGTAACGGTAACGGTAACTGAAATCATTATGTAAACATATAATATATGGGGGAGGCCTGTGTTCGGGAGTGGACGTTAATAAGCTGTAACGGTAACGGTAACTGAAATCATTATGTAAACATATAATATATGGGGGAGGCCTGTGTTCGGGAGTGGACGTTAATAAGCTGTAACGGTAACGGTAACTGAAATCATTATGTAAACATATAATATATGGGGGAGGCCTGTGTTCGGGAGTGGACGTTAATAAGCTGTAACGGTAACGGTAACTGAAATCATTATGTAAACATATAATATATGGGGGAGGCCTGTGTTCGGGAGTGGACGTTAATAAGCTGTAACGGTAACGGTAACTGAAATCATTATGTAAACATATAATATATGGGGGAGGCCTGTGTTCGGGAGTGGACGTTAATAAGCTGTAACGGTAACGGTAACTGAAATCATTATGTAAACATATAATATATGGGGGAGGCCTGTGTTCGGGAGTGGACGTTAATAAGCTGTAACGGTAACGGTAACTGAAATCATTATGTAAACATATAATATATGGGGGAGGCCTGTGTTCGGGAGTGGACGTTAATAAGCTGTAACGGTAACGGTAACTGAAATCATTATGTAAACATATAATATATGGGGGAGGCCTGTGTTCGGGAGTGGACGTTAATAAGCTGTAACGGTAACGGTAACTGAAATCATTATGTAAACATATAATATATGGGGGAGGCCTGTGTTCGGGAGTGGACGTTAATAAGCTGTAACGGTAACGGTAACTGAAATCATTATGTAAACATATAATATATGGGGGAGGCCTGTGTTCGGGAGTGGACGTTAATAAGCTGTAACGGTAACGGTAACTGAAATCATTATGTAAACATATAATATATGGGGGAGGCCTGTGTTCGGGAGTGGACGTTAATAAGCTGTAACGGTAACGGTAACTGAAATCATTATGTAAACATATAATATATGGGGGAGGCCTGTGTTCGGGAGTGGACGTTAATAAGCTGTAACGGTAACGGTAACTGAAATCATTATGTAAACATATAATATATGGGGGAGGCCTGTGTTCGGGAGTGGACGTTAATAAGCTGTAACGGTAACGGTAACTGAAATCATTATGTAAACATATAATATATGGGGGAGGCCTGTGTTCGGGAGTGGACGTTAATAAGCTGTAACGGTAACGGTAACTGAAATCATTATGTAAACATATAATATATGGGGGAGGCCTGTGTTCGGGAGTGGACGTTAATAAGCTGTAACGGTAACGGTAACTGAAATCATTATGTAAACATATAATATATGGGGGAGGCCTGTGTTCGGGAGTGGACGTTAATAAGCTGTAACGGTAACGGTAACTGAAATCATTATGTAAACTTCAATGTATAATGTCTTCCATATTTTACTTTATTTTATGCACATTTAAATTCTTGATATACAAAATAATTAAAGAAATATTTATAATGAAAATGGTTGACCAGACTTGTGTAGTACCACTTACTTCAAAAAGTTTTAGGAACGTTGATGAAATTTACACAATGTTTGTTAAATTATTTATTGAAACAAGGTCCCAGATCAACTTTAAATTTCTTTTAACTATAGGGAACTTTATATTTTAAACATGAAATACCTACTCTTTGAAAATGAAATGTTATTCGGAGTACTATAGGCTTATTTATTTTTATAGTATTATTATAGTACGAAAGGCTTCTCATCAACATATGTGCGTCGTCAATCCTAACAAGTGATAAAATTAAAGAATTTGTACAACCGACTTCGATATAAATAAAATGAGAACATCATCAATGTAGCCGAAGTCATATAAATACGCATTATTAAGGATAAACCAAAAACTAATCGTCAGATATTAATCAAGTTTATATGGAACTACAAGACAAGCACCAGCTTTCATTTAAAAAAAGAATTATCAAAATTGTTTCACCTAAAAAATTCTGAAGTAACACATAAAAAACACAGTCAAATTGAGAACGTTTTAAAATAGTTGTTAGTCATAGTTTTCATTTGGCTAAAAGGTCTTCCAGGCATCTTAACCACATTTACCAGGCATCTTAAGGATCTTAACCACATTTTGAGTCGTTTATGGAACAATAAATTTAGAGTCGATTCCATAAAATTTCTATTTCAAAGTGATGATCTTAAATTTTCTCGATGAAAATAATAATTTATAAAAAGGTTGAATGGAATTTTAAAATTTAGTTCAATTATATTGGTTACATTTTTTAAAATAAATGTTTTCATAAAGAATAGGGACGACAAACGTGCAAACAGTCCACCTGATGTTTAGTGGATGCTGTGGCCCGTAGACATATATACTGAACCATGAACATAAACAACTGCAACACCAGGGGAATCGCAGATGCGTTGCTGGCATTTTAGAAAGGAATAAGCTATTTTCTCGAAGGTCTAAAGGGTAAGTCGTACCGGTCCGGAAAAAATTCTGATGTTTCTCTATTCCACAAGAAAGTTGTGCGAGGAAGAAAACTTCTTCAAAAATCACACGGTGGTGGACCGCCATTCATCCAGATGGTTTCGATGGTATCGGGAGTTTTGCCGCGATGTGAGTTCATGAAATTTGGCGGCTGTGATTAATCTGAGCAATTTCCCAGAGCACTCCCAGTGATCATATATCAAAAATGATGTAACATCTCTTCGCAGCGCCAGTGAATCGAAAGCACTCAGTCGTCGACGATTAGACCCGCTTTGCACTGGTCAAGTGGCACTGGGGAGCCCAAGCCCTGAGATGGGAACAGTATTTCATGTGAAGCCCAACATGCGCCTTGTAAAGTTGCAGGCGGTGTGTCGGCATAAAATACTGTTCCGCTCTGCTCAGCACTCCAAGCTGTTTGGAGGCCAATTTGGTATTCTCTTCCAAGTGACCACGAAACTGCGTCAAATGATATGTCAGCGCTGAGGAATACGATACTGGCTGAGGCAACAAGGGGAGTCCCTTGAAACTGAGGAGATATGATAAAGGAGTTCTTTTTAGCAGTAATCGCACAAACTTGTGTCTACTACGTTAATAAGTACATTTTTTTATAATTTTCTTCATTTTGCTCCAATTTTTATATGCTGTTAATAACATTATTTGACACCATATCCATACCATAGCACCCAGGCAGGCAACGAACTTCAGTGGCGTCGATAAGAGTGTACTACTATAGAACTCGCTCTTTCACACTTGAGTGTCTCTCTTACGACCGCCGGTCAGTCACCATTTCATGTAATTCGGGCATAGGAGACTAAACGAAAAAAAACCTGTAGCTTATTTAAACAGCATTAGTCTGCCGCATACTAGCTATAAGGAAAATTGTAAATGAAAACTAATAACACTATAAACGTAATATTATAATGTTTAAATATGTACTATATATTTTAATTTAAGGAATTGTATACAAAATCGAGAATTTTATAATTTGATTATTCTATCGTTTAAGTTTTTATTTTTTTCATACATATTTAGAACTAGACGTTATAATTTGATTAAAGTGTAAAAACTGGCCTCTTTTAAGGCTACAGTCTTTTAAAGTTGACTCACATCGAATCATTAGCGCCACTTTGATTTCTTTTTTTACAGCAAATTATTGTTTCAGAGTAAAATATTTTGATAACACATAAATACCCAGATTATAAGTAATGGCTAATTTTTTTTTTTTGGTTCATCTATGTGGTCTATGTTAGATAAATCAAACGGTAAATAGAGCTCTCTCGCACCCAACGCAATTTCGAGCTTTGTTCGTGTACCATTATAAGGCAATCGATAATAAAAAGGCGAAATCTATTCAGCGCGTTAATAGCTAAACATCTTCATCTCCAAAATGCGCTGTTTCTTTTTTTCTAAATATCTTTCATTGTCTTAAATAAGAGGTCTCAATTTCGTTAAATTTCGCTGTTTTCGCCTCATAAAAAACTATTTGTTTCATAGCAATAGCTGAAAATATTTATGCTATAATTATTTTTTTCTCAAGGGCAGGTGTTTAATTAGACAAATATTAAAAAATAATAATTTAAACCACTTTATTTCAAAATTAATAATTATTTCGATCGACCTATAAAATATTGACTTTATAAACAATAATTGCGGGCAATATTCCTTAGTAGCCGCTGAGCGGCTGTAGCGTTCAGACGTCTTGTCTGTGCCAAATTTTTGCACTTCCTCTCGCTCTAACATTCCTCTTTCTCTCTCTTTCCCTAATCTTGGTTGCGCATTGTTACGAATTGAAAGTTTCTCTACTTTATTATTTTTTGCATATAATTCTTTAAGGGTTTATAAATCATTTTGTATTTGTTTTATAACTTTTAATTTCGATATGGACCATAAACTTAAAAAATATGCTTGTACCAGAAAACCTACCTACCTACCTACATATTATGTAAGTTCTTCAAGGAAATATAGAAGTATTATACATTTTTGGATTGCACATGATGTTTTGTTTACAAGCGACAGTAGCCTAATGGCAGGGAGCGGACCGCGAACTCAAAAAGGTCGTGGGTTCGAATAGTAATTCATGCATATAGGTAAATGCTATACAAAGTTACATTATACTTTAATGAGAAACTATAAATATGTGTGATAGTGGACTGTTTGTACTTATATAGAAATTATTTTGAGTTTTTTTTTAATCTATTTTAGTATTTAGAACTACTTGACGTACTTGACGGATTTTCGATAGTGTCATCGACTTATTACGAAACCCTCAGTGCACGACTCATTCTAGCACTTGCCAGATTCATTTGAATAATCAATAATACGAGTACATGTTATACAGGTTCTAGATGATTATATTTTAGAAACCTTTTCAACAAAACAACAAAAATTATACAAACTTAAAATATATTTTTTTTGTGTAACGAATTTTGTAATAAAAGCATGGAACAAAAATAAATACGAGGTAGAAAATCTGTATGTGAAAATTTGTTAGCTAATTATCAAGTGTGGCTTGAAGGCCGAGCATTGTCTAACGTCGTTTCTTTTCGGCAGTCTTCGACACGGTGTTTGTGTGCGTGCAACTAGACGTATTGTATAGTACGAAGCTCGCACGAATCGAGACGAGCTGCTCCGAAATCGGACGAATACATAAGCAGCTGTTTATGAGAAAGTATATAGGTGTATAGGTATTTACGTACAACAGTGAATAGCTGTACTTGTAAAATTTGTGTAAAAAGTGTTTTGAATATGAATGAACAAAGTGCATTTATTATTTATTTATTTAATAAAAGAAAAAAAATTTGTTTTCGTATCGGTCACCACGCTCAAAAAGTGTAACTTGAATTAATATCAAAGAAAAAGAAATACTGCATAAATAAAATAAATAAATAATTATAATTGCATAAGTTAATACAAAATGCTATGCAATAGCTTTACCGCGGCAGTCCCCGAGTGCCACACGTCTTTTTTATTTCCTAGATATGCATGTTTTCTCATAAAATTCATCATGACTACCGAACACGTAATAAATAAGCATTTTAAACTGCAGCTATTAATTTATATAGGCAAATACTTGGGTAGCTTGCACAATATGTAATTTAAGGTAGGCGCGCTACCATATTTCTATAAAATCATTTTTGTTGTTTTACTAATAAAGGAAGTAAATATAAATAAAATTTTATTTCTAAATTCAGGCACAATTGTATTGTAAACATTTACGAATTTTAGGAATACGCATACGAATGTAATTAAAATGCCACTTGATTTTTAAGAACTGACACCTAGTATACACTTATTACCTTAGACTTAAAAACTTTGCTCTAAAGAATAACTAACTTGAGACTAGGCAAGCTGAAATAACTCAGGTAACGATGTTACCCGTATTTCTGCTTATGACTTATTGCTGCTAATTCAAATTTCAATAGCCCACATCATCCCGTGGGTGCTGTAACAGGTGACAGAAGGAACAAATCAAGAGATGGGCAGCAGCGTCTTCGAATTACAAGTGCAGCAAGCAAGCGTGCCAAGTATGGATAATATGTGCACCTATGAGGCAATTTATGTGGGAGACCTATGTTCTGTAGTGGTCCGTAACGGTAAAGTAATTCACGAGACTAAACAAGTGTAGAACTAAATATCACGTTATTTTCTCTGTTGCCACTATTGTTGAACCTTGAACTTGTGGTGTGCGTGCGTTGCGAGACGCTTGTATGAATGTTCCTTACTTTTGTTCACTGTAACGACTGCGCAATGATTTATGCTGCTAATATTTTGACATATATCGCATGACAAAAGACACGGCGATACAAATATAATATCGCGAAACGAACGCATCGTAAACAATCGCGTCACGTTAAAAATCAAGAAGGTTTCCGTTGTTTAATATGCGCTTTTTTATAGGATAGAATGCCTCGTTTCAGTTAAAAGGGTCTTTGGTTCTCTACACTCACCACACGAAACACAGCAGCGTTAAGCTACTTAACTTCCCCGGTCGAGCCCACCCACTCGTACTACAACTACCTACTAATATAACTGCAGCATGGCTCTAAGACGTAAAAATTTAAGTACAATAATATGGTAATTTTACCGTAGTTAACAATAACACTGTATTTCATTGCATTTTTGGGGTATAAACTTTAATGTATAAATTAAAAGAGACCAGCTTGGCCATTTTAATCAAAATATAACGTCGAGTTCGAAATATACATGAAAAACACGATAACTTAAACGACGAACGCCATGCTGCAGTTATATTAGTAGTAATATAACTAAAGCATGGCTTTACCACGTATATGCGCTTGATATCGACACGTAATACTGTCGATCAGTATGTAATTGATCGAAGCGTAATACAGACCATACATTTTGCACCACTGTGGTACCCAATCCCATCGTTCAAGAAAACCAAAACAATTTGACATATGTACATGTATCGCGTTTCTCGCTTATTCAATGGAATGCAAACACTGTGTTATATTGTTTGAAAATAATACGAATTTAAGTAACGGAATAGACAAATCAATGTTCCTTAAAGTATTGGTAAATGAGCTCCAATGGATGCTGACGCGATCTATTAGGTTTTGCTATTATAGTCCTATCCTATCTGATTTCGTGAATACACCCAAATACCTATACTGACACAAGTGGCGGATATTTTATCAGTTAAGGAAACAAGCACATTTTGAATCCGCTTGAAATTCAAACCCGAAAACCCCGATGCATAAATCATATTATATCGTAATAAAACGAAGTAAAAATGAAGATTAAACCACGAAGATCGTGTTTTCGTAATTTAACGATTTTAGATTTAACCATACTGATTGGAATAAAATACTTTGTATGATATAAAAATATTAATTTGGAGATAATTCCAGTCTTAGGTTTTTTGGGAGAAATATAAAACAATGAAAATTTTAGTCAGTCGCCTGTTTTAAAACCCACGGAATTGTATAAGATATGCTAATCCAAGATATTTAAAAATTATTGAAACTAATTTGTAATTAATTTGCATTTTAATTTTTAAGAATTGCCAATTTTTAAGAATGTATTCAATTTGGATAGTCTTGGATATCGATTTATTTTAATGGTCTTGATTACACAATAACGTCAAATAATTAAACATTTCTTTCCACTTCTTTCACTTCTCTTAAAGAATTCATCAACCGTTTGCGACAGAAGTAAAAGGTACCCAGACCAGGGATGGGCAACAGAAGTGCAAAGGAGCGGTACAGCGATCGTCATACCAAGCATATCAATTAAAGACGACACATCGAAAAAGTGACTCCAGGCTATCGCCATACTGATCCGAGTGAATACAAAATTTCTATAAAAACTTGACAAAACGCCGTCATAAGGTCTAAAATTGCGTAGCGCCCGCGACGAATAAAAGCGCTTAGAAATTGTCAGAATCTTAAAATATTTTTTTAAAATTATTGATTTAAGTAATCAAAATACGGAGCAAGTAAATTATAAATATGATGTTATGAATATATTTGAGTGATTCTCAAGCATATAGATTAAGTAATTTCGTTGTAATTTCTACCACAGTGATTTTTAGAGGTGTTTTCGCAAATAATTATGATCGAGTCAAAATTATACAATCGTGTTTTTGAACAATCAAATTCAAGATAAAGACATGAATTTACCTATATCAAAATTCCACTTTCGTTAGTGTCATAGTCCTATACTATTCGATGAAAAGAGGTGCATTTTTTCGCGGTGTCGCCTTAAGGCAAAATGTTCTCTACGATGGAAGAGATCGACATCAGCAGTGAAATTTTACGGGCTCATATTGGTAAGTCGAGTTGAATCAAACATATTTGCAAAAACATTTATTGTTCATTTTCGCGTTGGACAACGTGTTATCAACTTCAAAACGTCTCTTTGTTGCCTGCCATGGCTTTACCTATTATTCTCATTGTAGCTCACAAACTCGTAGGCTATCCTAATTATTTCACATATTTATAAACTTGATCTTATACTAGTTTGATTTTACTAAACAATCAAGTTTCTCATAAGAATACAGATACATTAAAAGATTAGATTCGAACAAACAATGTAAATCTAACTAAATAATATTTTCGATATTGTTAAAACATAGTATAACATTGAAATATCTAAAAGTTTACATACAATATTTAAAGAAAAAACTATAATAAAAACTAAATTTTAGGGTAGGAAATTTTACCTCCGGATAGTGGCGAATGAATAACAGTCACCGACGAGATATATTTAGAATACCTAGGTGGGTGAAATCATCATCATAATAATTCATCACAATCACTGTCATTTCAATCCACCTGACAGATGTAACTAATACGTCAAATTCTGCCAACTATTACCATTGCCACTATCCAGATGTGGGTTGTTAATGACTTGACGATCATGGTTCAATAGATTTGAATTCAGAATGGAATCGAAAAAGGAAAACGTATGCAAGGGCTTTAAAACGTTTTATATTACTTTCTTGTTTGTCAGTCGTTCCGAGTAGAATTTAGTAATCGACTTTAAACTAGCTTCCCGATGAGCTGGAAACTTAAAATATTTAAAATAGCTCAAGTTCGGAAGATAACGCAGAATATGACAAAAAACGTGGTAAATTAAAAAAAGATTTTGAAAAATCTGACTTGTTTAAGTTAAAAGTGATCACCACTGTCAATATACATCTGCAATGTCAGGGTAGTCACAAAAGCATTGGTGGCCTTTGGGGAAAGAGTATTATCTTTTCTTTACCTTCTTGAATATGCTCTAAGGCTTAACTGTCCGAATTTTCTTTCTACCACAAACTCGACGTTTATTAAGTATATTTATTAAAGTAAAGTAAAAATATTTGTACGGTGCTGAGTACACTCCTCGTATTTTTATGAAAGGTCCTATTGTGAAGAAGGATTCTTGAATGATGAGCCGCGGAAAAGTAAGCGCAGTGTTGATCTCTCCCCCATGAGTTGTATTTGCTTCCTAATGAAATATACAGGAAGTCAATGTAAGCAGGTGGTTTAAGATAGAGCTCTATTGCTAATCCATGGGATAATCCTATACTCAGACACAGACTTTAAGTAGGTTATAATAACTGTGATGATCTAAAAACAAGCGACTCGAAAAATGAAACAAATTAACACACGCTTTTTAGATGTTATTTTTTGCGCAGGGGTGACAAATTAAATATAATTAACACATACCTCCAGACCGAATTTCGGTCACGGCGGCCTGCCTCAACAGAGGCTAGCCATCGGCGCAGGACAGGATTATAGTTCCCAAGCGTATGCGTAAGCACAAGTGCACACTCTATTCCCTTACTCTCGTAAACCGATGGGACGGTAAACCAACACGACCGGGAGAGAGATCAGGCGCAGGACCAACGGCTTTCCGTGCTTTCCGAGGCACGGGGGTGAGACACCGCCAAACCGAATTTCTTGACAGAAAAACTCAATAATTGATTTTTTGGCCCGACCCGGGATTCGAACCCAGGACCTCATGATCAGCAGTCACATTACTGCAACCACTAGACCAACCAGGCGGTCAATATATATATAATTACGAGTATATATGGTATAACCTCACTGCTCTGTATTATCTTAAAAAAAGTAAATTAATTAAATCAGGGTAAGAACCGTATACTCTTTTTCTTAGAATTCAGGTATTTTATCTCAATCCTCATGAGTGACAATGCATCTACATATATCTGTGTGCCGGACTATTTGTCACCGTAATATGTATAAAAAATGTCAGGATGTTTAGAATACAGTGACCCAATAATATAAGAGACGAGATAGATTTCACTTTTAGTTCCTGTCATGAAGCTACCAACATAAATATTAATGCGGGTTTCCTTTCATACGTCTAGTCATTATCATATAATATCTATAATATCCCTGTCGTGCAAGATCGTGATCCTCGGGCACGTGACTTCAGTGCGAAAAATCTCACTTTGTCAGAAAATATGACCTTTATATCCCAATGATTTGTTCTGGAATTTTTAGATTAGAAAACTACTAAGATGATGGTTTTCGTAATTGATTTTTGAATTAAAATATTCATCAAAGTTTATTGGATATTTTTGATCACAATCGAATTGCTTCTTTTCATTGTAATCTTCATCATTCTTAAGTGGGAGAAGTGAGAGGAGGCTGGTGCCCAACAGTGGGACGTATATAGGCCGTAACCCTATTTTACTTCATCATTCTTGTTACTGCCAATCCAAAGTCCACAGCTGAACATGGGGCTCCTACATTGCCTTGTAAGTATATTTTTCGCAGTTGGCACGATTGTCAGGTGGGTTGGCAACCGTAGTTTTTCATTATTTTGAGCAGCAAGCAAGTCAGATACTGCTGCTCATCTGCTATTTAATTTCTTTCTGTCGCTTCTTACGACATCTACTGGATGATAAGGCGTGTGGAATATTCTTGCTCTGTCACAATGCTTACATTTTCAGTTTTTTTTTTAATTTTTATTAAAAGTACACTTTAGCACAGTACACAGAAATTAAGAATGATGTAAAAATTTATAACGAGAATTAAGGTTGTGAGAGGTGTGCTGCCAATGTGAAATGGTCGTTACTCAGCGCAATGCTCTGGCGGACCACAGCGCTGTTCATTTATTTAGAATATTAATGATGCACGTCATACTATTTTATATTTTAAGTATTATAAGGGGACTCTAAATAAAAAATACCAATTAATAATAATTACAGAAAGATTTCCAAAAGAAGAACAAAGATTTGATATTTCCATACTAGAGATTTTACAAAGTAGAACATATAGTATTATTTCACATTTCGTGAATAATTTTCATGTGGTGATTGAGGTGACCTGTATGTCAGGTCACCTCGATCACCATTATTATCATTGGTTGTTATTTGCCATAGTTGCTTCGCTCAGGGTTGTCTACTGCAGTTTATTATAACTTTAATGTTGCAATGAGAAAGATACCGCGGCACATGCCGAATGCTGGTTCTCTTACGCTGCTACTAAACGGCGCTATGCATGATATTAAATAAAGTGGGTCAGGGCTCTTGCTTTAAATCTCATAGAATTTTTTTATAGGATAGGGTGACAAACAAGCACACAGCCCACCTGATGGTAAGTGGTTGCTGTGGCCCATAGACATCTACATCTATCCTCGATTACGAATCAAAATGCAGATGCGTTGTCACCCGTGAGGACTAAGATGGAATGCCTCGTTTACAGTAAAAAGGGTCTCCGGTTCTCTTCACTCACCATACGAAATACAGCAGCATTAAGCTACTATTTCACGCTGGTATTCTGTGAGAGCGTGGTCCTTCCCCGGTCGAGCCGACCCATTCCTGCTACAACTATACTACTAATATAACTGCAGCATGGCTCTACCACGTATAAACTGAATAATGAAGAATGTGAACAACCTTAATTTGCACTCAGTCATTATCATCATCATAATCATTACAGCGCTTCACCAATCTACTGCTAAACGGGTCTCTCACCAGGTCGCCCTAAACTCAGCTTACCGGTACGAGGCTGCCACTCGAGAATCCTTTTTCCCCATCGGTTGTCGGTTCTTGGAACTACGTAGGCGGTCCCATAATGAATTGGCCTAACTATGAACCAATGAAGGAAATGAAACGAAACCAATTTTATTTTTCAATATAATCACCATGAATACTAACACACTTCTGACATCTGTGAATCAACATCTCTAAACCTTTATAAAAATAATCACATTTTTTATCCTCAAAATGACTGAAGACGGCCGCCTGCAACTCTTCATCGCTTGAAAATTTTCTTCCTCTTAAGTCCCGCTTTAAATTTGGAAATAAATAATAGTCGGACGGGGCCATGTCTGCACTGTAAGGTGGATGTTGAACTTCTGTGAACCCGCATTGACAAACTGCATCCTTCGAAACACCAGCGGTATGAACAGGGGCGTTGTCATGGAGCAACAGGACAACTTTAGACAGCTTGCCTCTTCGTTTTTCCTTTATCTTGTCTCGTAATTTATATATTAAAGAAGCATAATATTCGCCGTTCACGACTGTATTACGTTCTTTAAAATCCACCATCAAAATGCCTTGAAAATTCCAAAATATTGTGCACACCAGTTTTTTAGTCGATTGTTGCACCTTTGCCTTTCTAGGGGGCTTTTCACCCTTATGACGCCATTCCATTGACTCGCGCTTGCTTTGTGGATCATAATACAAGATCAT
This sequence comes from Parnassius smintheus behrii, assembly GCA_036936625.1. Lineage (NCBI taxonomy): Eukaryota > Metazoa > Arthropoda > Insecta > Lepidoptera > Papilionidae > Parnassius > Parnassius smintheus. The sequence goes on from JAUPFT010000022.1 coordinate 20,776,812, forward strand.
AGTTTCATCACCAGTCACTAGCCGCTCGATCACAGTCTTTGGATTTTCGCCACAAAGATCCAAAAACTCCGAAGCGCAGCGCAATCTTTCCTGTCTCTGTACCGCTGAAAGAAGTTTCGGTACCCATCTTGCACTCACTTTTTTCATATGAAGATGTTCATGGATCGCGCAATGAACGGTACTCTTAGAGAGCTCAAGCCTTGCTGCAATTTCTCTAATCTTCAAACGGTGGTCACTCAGAACCTCCTCTTCGATAAGAGCAATCGTTTTGGGAGTGAGCACTTCCACAGGTCGACCGTCGTGGCCAAAGTCTTCGACGGTTTCTCTCCCGAGGCGAAACTCTTTCACCCAATTTTTCACTATGCTATAGGAGGGGGCAGACTCCTTATACACGCCATCCAATCGTTCTTTTATTTGGGCAGGGGATAAACCAGAAACCATAAAACCATTAAACAAAAACTTTATGATACTTCGATACTCAGTTTATCATATATACATTTTGAAAAAATACGCGACTCTCGTTATTCAAATGCCTGTTAAACTAAGACTAAGCATTTCATGTCGATGCATGTTTCTTATATTAAGTGCACGATAAACGTACTATTTAATGCAACACAACATGTAGTGACATGTCGCGTTGAACTATATCAGGCCAGTTCATTATGGGACCGCCTGGTATATGGTCGGCCCATTTCTTCTTCAGTTTACCAATGCGTTGGGCTCTGTCGATCCTTTCGATTCTACTGCGGCTTTATTTTTGAAGTATACCGAATGCTGCCCAGCCGAGATGAGTTCGTCGATTGACCTCTCGGTCGAAGTTGGACTCTTACTTAGTCGGACTATTTTTGTCACAGGCTCCACACAACTATCGGCATAAGAGTGACATGGGCATTACACATGATCTTTGTTTGTGACCATGACTATGTTCATCTGAAGACCTATCCATTGGGAAAAACTATTGATGTCATTGATCATAGTGCTCTTAGATCCTCCAACGATTCTGCCATAAGTCCTCTGGTTCTGTATTCGGATAGCCGTGGAATTAAAGAGCTTCTCGATGACTTTAAGTGCCGGTTTTTCACCTCATTTCAGAAGCTCTGCCGTAATTCCATCCTCACCTGGGACTTTGTCGTTTTTATAGTGCTGGAGAGCCATTCTAATCAGACTGATGTCTGGGATATCATCGGATTAGTGCTAAATAAGACTCGCTCTTATTTTTAAGATTGTCACTCACACGTGCGTGAGGTTCCAAGGACGATGAGTACAGGCCTTTAGAACTTCTCAATCTCAGTAAAATTTCAGTTGTTGATGCTGCCATACTCGGTCTTCAGTTTTGACAATTGGCTTTTTCTGGCAGACAGATCTCTGGCAAAAACTTTGGAGTCTTGGTTTTACTTACCTAATTGCTTTTTAATATGAGCTGTATTAAAGTTGTGTAAGTCCCGCAGCATGCGTTTGGAGATCTGTCTGTTCAGTTGTCTGAATGCTGTCACATCTATTGAAGACTGCAGCCTCATCTCCCGTCTAACAGCCATGAGATTAAGAGTTTGATCGGAAAGTTTTTATCTACTTCTGCGGCGGGTCTTTCCGAACTTAGTTCCGACCGTATGTACAGTTTCCACGAGCTTATTTTTCATTTTTTTCATTCATTTCGTCTACTGCATTGCAGTCTTTTTGGCACTGAAAACGCTTTTGCAATTCGAGTTATAGGACAAGTTTCGGGACTTTGGATTAGAGCACGAGAGGTGCGGAGCATTAATTTCATTAGACGAGAACTTTCCAACTTAACATTTAGGTTTAGGGTGCCTCTAACCATTCGGAGATCGCCACCAGGTTTCACCCCTGCGATCACTGAGATATCACTAAACAGATGTCGTTTTGTTGTCGTAATCAAGCCAATCTAGTTTTTTGTCGAACCGCCAGGGCGCGACAAGGTCTACTATCTGTGGAGCTGTTTCTGGAAGAAGGAGCTCATAATAAAGAGTCCCTCTTTCTCCATGAAGTTGGGCAGCTGCTGGCTCCTTGAGTTCCTATGCTTTATCCCAAATTTCCCTATCTTTAGTTCACCGTTCTCTCTTGTGCCAAGTTTTGCTTCGAAGTCTCGCATTGAGAATGCATGGCTCTAGATATATCCTTTTACATTTCCTCCACGCCCTCATCATGATGTGCCGAGATTGGTGCGTAAACCTGTATGAACTTCAGCGAATACCGTTTGGAGATTCTGAGTACCAGCTACGCTACCCTCGTTGACACACTCCCAATCTTTACAAAGTTAAAGAGAGACTAGCGGACGATAAATCTAACACCTTCTTGGGACAGATGGTTACCTTCCAGGTGATAGAATAAGTTTCCGGATTCGAGGATCACCGTGTTTTCCACCTCTCTTCATAATCCTATAATATTCCAGCGCAACTTGTCAACCTCTTCTCCCAGCTCCAGGATCTTCTCGTCAGTCCTCAGGGAGAAACTAACGACAAACGTATCTTAGGTGGCAACCTGACATCCACCGAAGATACTTAGCATCCCCTGCCCCGCCGTTAGCATGGTTACTACCGTAGCCAGATATAGCGGGGCTGCCGGGGACTGGGGGCAGTATAGTTGCGTCATTGCTCATATATACACCCCGTATATTGCCATAGTTGCCACGCTTGTCGATCGGGATGGCAACCACAGTTTTTTGTTGTACAATTGCTGTTTTCAGGAAGATGCTGCTGCCCATCTCGGCTGTTTCCCTCTGTTGTCCTTTACGACACCCACGGGAAGATATGTGGTAGTAGATAAACTTAATCGCCACTGCACTGTACGAAACGCTGAAACCAACAGTAATTAAATTGTTTTTTGTAGGTTTTAGTACAAATTTACTAAATGGGAATGGGAACATCTTAAGGAGACCTGAATATGTATTACAAAATATAGGTATTTTAGGAATATGTAGATATACATTAGATATATCCATAAAATAATATAATAATAGCACGGTCACAAAGCCTTATTCTTTATTTATTAGTATGTATATATACTGTATGTATCTACTTTTCCCTATTAAATTACGCAATTAAAATAATGATTGCGCTTGCAGTTGAACATTTGAAGCCTATTTACTTTTTTATTAAAAGTTATAGCCACGGTAGTTGAGAAACTTGTGTTAAATCTTGTACTACTCATGGTCCTTGAGGTTCCAATGAAATTAAATAATATTAAGTTTACAGTAAATGCAAAGTTAGTTTCATTTAAATTTTTTTACAGGATAGGGTGACAAACGAGCACACAGTCCACCTGATGGTAAGTGGTTGCTGCGGCCCATAGACATCTACATCTACCCCCGATTACAAATCATAATGCAGATGCGTTGTCACCCGTGAGGGCTAAGATGGAATGCCTCGTTTCCAGTAAAAAGGGTCTCCAGTTCTCTACAAAACAGCAACATTAAGCTACTATTTCACGCTGGTATTCTGTGAGAGCGTGGTCCTTCCCCGGTCGAGCCGACCCACTCGTGCTACAGTTATACTACTAATATAACTGCAGCATGGCTCTACCATGTATCTATAATGTAGCACTCGTGTAAATATAAAAAAAAACATTATAGGAACATATAAAACCGATAATCAGTTTGCGCCGCTAATTCAAAATACTCAGCGGAGGGGGGAAATAGTCATGATATCTTTATGTTTAAGAAATCAAATATTATTCGAAGACAGTCAAGTCTTTCAAGCCGAACATCAAGATTCATAATTCTTACGTCGAATACATATACTTTACTTTATTTCAATATGTTAACGTAGTATTAACGTGATAGACCAGCGCTGTACATTATACATAATATGTTTGCATCATGAAAGGGTCGACTCGACCGGGAAAGAACCACGTCCTCACATATTACCGGCGTAAAATAGCAGCTTAATGTTTCTGTAGTTTGTATGATTTTTAAGAACCGGACACCCTTTTTATTGGTCAAAAACATTCTATTTTAGTTATCAAGGTACAACGAAATTTCGACTCTTAATCGAGAAAAGATGTAAGTGTCTATAGGTCACATCATTTACCACCCTTATGTAGACCGAGTGTTCTATTGTCAAACTTATTTTATAAAAACGTAAAAAAAATCTAAATATTTTGTACCATAACGCATAAAATTTTGGTTGCTCGGAAAAACAGGTACTCTCGCATTTTGTGACGTGATACAAATAAAGATAACATATTTATTTACGTATTTTAGTAAAAGCTTCTTATGATTTTATTTTACATTTATAAATTACCATATAAAATTATTTAACAAAAACTTTTACAAAAAGGTTAATTCAAGTGTTTCTTTTTGTTTAAATATAAAATACAAAACAGGGAGTACTTTTAGAATAAATCAACATTTATTTTTCGTATCCGTTGATACGTTTATAAAAATTAAAAATAATCCATGTAACTGACGGCATTTCACCGTTATTTACTTTTGGTAGATCCTTCGCCATCTTTTTTCAATATTGAACATTGGATTCCCCCAGTGAACGCCACAAAACACCATTCTATCTATCGGTTGCCGGTTATACAATCTCGGCCAGCATATTGCTCCATAAATATCTTAATTTGTTGGGATATGCAGGTTAATATTTCGATAACTTATTTTGGTTGGATTCTTCTAGGATTCTATCATTTTTGTGATAAAAAAGTGGCTACACCAGTCCATGGATATCTGCACCAACTACAAACTAAAAGGGCTGTGTCCTTTGAGAACTAAACTAGAATACCTCACAGCCTGTAATTATACTACCTTACTATCTACACCCCTCAGACAAAAACACATTGATATGCAGTAGAATTACATAGGTAAGAGACTCATTGTACCGATCTAGACGGTCTTCTAGATAGGAATGGATATAGTATTATTTCTATTTTTTAGTTCAAATTTTGATAATACTGTTTAGTTTCTTAAAAGTTGTCTTTTTAGTTTATTTTTTCTTTTTATATAACCTGTAAGACCTCCTTGCCTTGACAGTTTTATTTTGCAAAATTAGAAATCCATTACAATAGTCTACTTAGCAAGTTCAAAAACCTGTTAGTTCTTGTTCCTGCTCCTAAAAATGTGTGCGATACCTCATTCGATTCAGTATAACGTCTAGTAATATGAATCTCGAGGATTAATGAGCACATAAAATTGCAATTGTTATTAATAAATTAGGATGACTCAAAAACTATTAATATTCAAGAACTTTTGAAAAAGATCCTTCCTTTGTCGGGACTCCTAAAATACTATCTCCATTATTTATACGTCAAATATAGAACTCCGCGAGACGGCTATAGCATGAGTGCATCGCCGCTGAAGACAACATATGGTATAAATACTTTTATAGTATTGGATATTAATTTACAAAAGTGAATAAATATGGTGTCGTCAAAACACTTAAATAAATAAAGCCCCTTTAGATTCTTTTAATTTATGTCAATTTTAAAAAAAAGTAAAAAAAAAGTAATCCCGTAACGGTCGCGCGGAGTCATATTTTCAGCGTTAAATATATGGGAAATATGTGGGTAAAATTAAATTTATAAACAATGTAGATTAAATTCCGGGGGTCGGAACCGTTTCATTGGAAATTTCCTCCCCTTCGGGTTCTTTTTCAAGTGCTTGTTCACGTTTTTACGAACCTCTGTGCAAAATTACACTGAGACTCCCTGATATTCAGTTTCTTTTTTATAAATAATTAAAATTTAAATTATAGTTATGGATAGTAAATTTATGATAAAAGTGCATGTAATGAAGTTATTATTAATAACGCTACGTCAGTTAAATAAGTTTTATGTAATATTGTAAAATATAGTTAATAAACGTTGTCTATTAAAATACATCACAGGGTTAAAAATAACAAGTAAAATATTTACCACTTTTGTGAAGATTTGTTTTCAATTTTTTACTGTCGCGTTCACGATAAATCTATTACGATAGTGTAACATTGTGTATATTCACAAATTTACGAGATGATGTATTGGCTGCGTACTCATCCTTTGAAATATTTTATATTTGTTGCTTTGTTGCAAAATACAATTCAGATTTTAACACAAGCGATGACTGACTCTTTTATGACGACAGTACTTGTAGTGGGTACATTATGTTTTACTGTTCAATATTTGAATAGTCTGACATTCGGTCTATGACATGACTTTTTATCATTAAAACCAAAAAAGACAACAGCCACCATTTAGTGACGAAAGTACGCACGTACGTGAAGTACGTACTCCTGCAATATAAAAAGACGATCAATAAAATGATTATTTTTTCATACGAATGATGCTTAATCAAAACCCCACACCCCGATTATGACTTTGTACTTAATATTTACTTGTGCATCTGGCATATAATCTAATTATGGCGTAACATATTGAATCTAAGTTGCTTTGTGGAACACTCCGTACTATCTACGTTAGAGCGTTTTGTAAAAACTGCCTAATATTCTGCAGTGGATTCCTCCTTTCTGTTATTAACGCATGTGCATGTATAATATCTAAAAACCATATCAAAATCTAAATAACGCAACATTCAAATTTCCAAGCCAAACGAAACCGGTACGGGTCACTAGGTACAATCCGAATCTCTTCGCTCGCTTAAATATAAACAGCAGCACTAAATGAATATTAAATGTTATGTTGAACCCCGCGCTTAAATCTTGCAATTGAATTGGGACCATTTAACTGAAACACAACAACCAAACAGCCCGCCGTCTGTGGCGGCCGCGCTACTTCTGGCTACGGTGGCGACCATGGTAACTGCGGGGCAGGGAATGCTAAGAATCTTCGGTGGAGTTTCGGTTGCCACCTAAGACGACACGACCTGGCAACATATTACGCACGCACTCTGATGACGAGAAGATCCTGGAGCTGGAAGAAGAGGTAGACAAGTTACGCTGGCATATTATAGGATTATCTGAGGTCCCAAGAAAGGGGGAGGACATGGTTATCCTCGAATCCGGCTACTTGTTCTGTCACCGGGGGGGCGACCACCTGTCCCAAGGAGGTGTCTTAAGTCTCAAGGAGGTGATTTATCTTCCACAAGTATCTCGTCAATAACGTTGTTAAGCTTGGACAGATAGACAGTCAGCCAAAAATTATTTCTTAATAGTATGCGAACAACCTCCTCAGCTCAATATAAGACTAATTAGATATTATAGGCAGACAATTCAATTTTATTTATATGTATAGATTAAGTGGATATAATATATGCACACATTCTTACATAAACACATTATCACATATTTTGTATTACGTTTTTGGAAATTTTATTTTAACATAAAGGCGTTTGATAAATAAAATAAAGTTATTAAGCAGATGTGTGAAATCACTTAATTATACTAGAAGGTTTTGTTATTCAGATATAATTCTAGAGAGTCATAACTCCAATGAAGTACGTTTTATTATTCTATTGTTCAGGGTTTTGCTTGAAAAAATAATCTTACTCATTGTATAATAGAAAAAGTTTTCTTTTGTTCAGTGTTTGTACGGAATAAGTCATAAAAAGTTTTCAGTTAAAAAATAAGTGTTGTATAGAAATTGATTCTGGATTTGTTGTTACACTATATAGCAAGCTATATATAAATCTAATGTATTTGTTGATTGTTGGAAAACAACAAAATATCGTAGTCTGAGGATTTAATGATCTTTTAACTTTTGGTAATTTGGTGACAGACGTTAGATTCCCCATCCCATCTTTTACCGTTGGTATCGTAACACTTTGAGCCATATACTCGTAACTTTCAATTAGATTTGTTGATTAGTGTAATCAGCTTAGAAGTAGGGTGGGTGTACCATGGAAGGACACTCTAACAAATAAACAGTTATAATTCGTTTATTTACTGGATAAATGGAACTAACAAATATATATGTAATACTTTGTTTTATTACATAACATATAAACCACTTTTTTAAATTGCAGATTTAATCGATATTGATTGCACTTAAGTTTCATTGAACTCTTCCAAATGGCCTTGCTTCCTAGCACGGCTTCTTAGAAGTACATTATAATAAATCAGTCATTTAACACAAAAGTTTCATAAATAGCGATTAAATCTACAATAAAAAGAAGTAGTTTATATGTTACGTAATAAAAAAAGTATTACTTAAATATTTGTTAGTTTCATTTATCCAGTAAATAAACGAATAATAACTTTTTTTTTTTGTAAAGTGGCCTTCCATGGTACACCCACCTTAACTTAAGGCTACAGTCTTTTAAAGTTGACTCACATCGAATCATTAGCGCCACTTTGATTTCTTTTTTTACAGCAAATTATTGTTTCAGAGTAAAATATTTTGATAACACATAAATACCCAGATTATAAGTAATGGCTAAATTTTTTTTTTTGGTTCATCTATGTGGTCTATGTTAGATAAATCAAACGGTAAATAGAGCTCTCTCGCACCCAACGCAATTTCGAGCTTTGTTCGTGTACCATTATAAGGCAATCGATAATAAAAAGGCGAAATCTATTCAGCGCGTTAATAGCTAAACATCTTCATCTCCAAAATGCGCTGTTTCTTTTTTTCTAAATATCTTTCATTGTCTTAAATAAGAGGTCTCAATTTCGTTAAATTTCGCTGTTTTCGCCTCATAAAAAACTATTTGTTTCATAGCAATTGCTGAAAATATTTATGCTATAATTATTTTTTTCTCAGGGGCAGGTGTTTAATTAGACAAATATTAAAAAATAATAATTTAAACCACTTTATTTCAAAATTAATAATTATTTCGATCGACCTATAAAATATTGACTTTATAAACAATAATTGCGGGCAATATTCCTTAGTAGCCGCTGAGCGGCTGTAGCGTTCAGACGTCTTGTCTGTGCCAAATTTTTGCACTTCCTCTCGCTCTAACATTCCTCTTTCTCTCTCTTTCCCTAATCTTGGTTGCGCATTGTTACGAATTGAAAGTTTCTCTACTTTATTATTTTTTGCATATAATTCTTTAAGGGTTTATAAATCATTTTGTATTTGTTTTATAACTTTTAATTTCGATATGGACCATAAACGTAAAAAATATGCTTGTACCAGAAAACGAAAATTGAAATCAAACGTTGAAGCAATGAACAGAAATAGAATTCAAAGGTAAGTTTTTTTGTGTTTCATAGTAAAATAGTTAACAACGTGCATATGTGTGAGCACTTGGTTAAATATTAGGTATATAATTAGGTACCTAACCTACATATTATGTAAGTTCTTCAAGGAAATATAGAAGTATTATACATTTTTGGATTGCACATGATGTTTTGTTTACAAGCGACAGTAGCCTAATGGCAGGGAGCGGACCGCGAACTCAAAAAGGTCGTGGGTTCGAATCCACCATTCGACTACTGGCGTGAACCACTCGTAACACAAGCAATTTAAGCTTACCACGAGTGGTTAATGTCCTTTTTTTTTAAAAAAAGTACATTATGTTTTTATAGAAATACTTTTTTAATTTAATTTTTAAGTGTCATAAGGAAAATTTCGTCTTTTTGATTTTCAACTAGAGATTTCCTTGTTACCGGTAGCTGCTGATGTCGAGTTAATGACATTTTTAGATACGAAAACTATTCAGTAATACACGTAGACTACAAGTAAACTATTAAGTAATATCCTCAGCATCCCGTAATTTATTGTACGCCCACTATGGCCAATTTTGGATATAATGTGGCGTCAAACTGCTTACGACGTCCAATATACGGACGTCAAATAGGAGACTTAGCGCAATGTTCGCAAATTGTCGTGCTGATCACAGAAACGTCAAAATCTAAAAAAAATTGGACGTCATTTTTCTTCCTCTTTAGCTTCCTGAGCTAATTGATTCTCGCATGGAACGCTCGATGCCAATCAAAGACCCTCCATACATCATTCAAGCCATTGCGAATAAATTAAAAAAAAGCGCTAAGTCGTCCGTCGATGCTGCTGTACAAGAATAGTAATTCATGCATATAGGTAAATGCTATACAAAGTTACATTATACTTTAATGAGAAACTATAAAAATGTGTGATAGTGGACTGTTTGTACTTATATAGAAATTATTTTGAATTTTTTTTTAATCTATTTTAGTATTTAGAACTACTTGACGTACTTGACGGATTTTCGATAGTGTCATCGACTTATTACGAAACCCTCAGTGCACGACTCATTCTAGCACTTGCCAGATTCATTTGAATAATCAATAATACAAGTACATGTTATACAGGTTCTAGATGATTATCTTTTAGAAACCTTTTCAACAAAACAACAAAAATTATACAAACTTAAAATATTTTTTTTTTGTGTAACGAATTTTGTAATAAAAGCATGGAACAAAAATAGATACGAGGTAGAAAATCTGTATGTGAAAATTTATTAGCTAATTATCAATAATCCTGTATATTAGATAAATTGATACTGGAAAATCTTAGTAGAGCAACTTTCCACGCTACGGCCAGAAAGATAACTGCGGTGGCGGTACATGAAGTGGCGGGGCAGGGAGGGTGTAGATGTGTCACCAGAACGCAATTTTTCTGTTTTGCTCTGAAAGACTGGGCTCTTAACGTCGTCGATTTCCGAAATCAATGAAGCGAGGGACCGTACTGCCAAAATAGTATCGCGAGCGATTCGCCGCCTCGTCTGTGATTTTCAGTTCGATTGGTGTTTGTGTAAGTAAAGGAATTTGTCATCAAATGGCAATAACTACGAAATTTTAATAATTGGCCTTCGAAGGAGCATGGCCTTCCATGGTCCACCCACCGTATATCACAATATGAAAATCCCTCAAACTGCAGTAGTTTAAAAAACATAATTTTTTCATAATATGCGATTAAGTATAAAAAAATCGAACACATTTCATCAAGTGGGTGAAATTCGAGGTGACTAGTGAAAATACCAGAGATCTCACGACGTATTGTATTATGATATATTGCAATTAAGTATATGAAATAATATATAAAGACAGATTAACGATAACAGACTAGCGACGGTGAACGGTATCAAAACTGCAACATGCCCCCCAATGCAATCTCGACAACACTTGGCGATTACTACAAACATCTATGATGAAAGATGCCCATGTCGAGTTGCAATTATGACAAGTTTATTAATAGGTATAGCTTAAGATTAAAATAAATTTAAGCACCTAATTATGTTAAAATAAACTATAAAACAATTTTGCTGATTTATGATGTCTGTGTATGCGTAAATAATGAATTGCATGTTTAAACAAAAACATCATCAGTTTGTGGTAACTATTGAAAATTTAAACGATATCTTGTTCCGAACATCTGTTTCTGAATTAATTAGTGCAGAATGGAAATCGAAACATAACGTATTATATTACTATTTTATTTGTTAATGGTAGGTAAAATCTTTATTGAATAGGGCTCTGCAGAATTGTTATGCCATATTTTTGTTTTCATTAATTGCTTACATTTAAAATATTTACTTAATACTTTAAATGTTTAAGTTATTGTATTCACATTTTAGTGGAAATATTGCTTCACATGTCCAGACATTCGAACTATTTACTATAACTATCTACACTACAACGACAAGATACGTGCGGTGTCCGTGTTGCATTGTACACCACAGAACACTATTACTCGAATCGGAGAAGAACGACAACTTCATACAATATATACGAAATGTGATATAAACCTACAAGCTCCATCTATCGTCAGCCTACCTGCACTTGTCTTGTGAAAATTTGAACGCGGTCTTTTTCCGGTTTTATTTTTTATTTGATGTATTTTTTGGGTTGCGCTAAATAAAATAACAAAAATAACAAAGTTTCTATTTATTTATTCAAAATTAAAATTAAAAAAACATACATAACTTAAGACATAAATTTCTCCAGTAGCTTATTTCTTTATAAAGACATTTGATGAGCAAAAACATGAAAAGAAATTCAATATTGATTACAATATTTCAATTACTTATGTAACATAATACATAAGATTTACAATGAATGATTTGATAATATGCATATAATCACAAATTACAGAATGTCTACAATAACCAAAATATCAATATTTTAATCAAAAACAAGTTGATTAATAAATAAGCTCCTACACACGAGTGCAAAGTGCAATATCCACAAATAATAATTTTGTTGTGATAATATTTGGTTGTCTATCTATTTTCCTAAATTAACACAAAAAATTTTGTCTCTATATTATATGCAATATATTTAGTATTAAATGCAGCTTATAAATACACCGTACATACAAAATTATAAACCATATTAAATATTAGATTAAAAAAAATTCCTTGCGTCATTTAAAATTTTTTCATATATAGTACTTTCTCTGCGAATGTGATGCCTGAACTTTCTTAAGGTTTTTTGTTGTTTTTAAAAAAATATTTATAAACAACAAAAACTAACTAACTATTAAAATAATTATTAATGTAAATAAGGGCTTGTGTTAACTGTATAGACTTTAATCCTTTGGATGCCTTATCCTATACAATTATTATAAAGTGGTTGAAGGCATTAACAAGATTCAAACTACTGTATGTATATATGTATGTATGCCCCTCCAAATTAGATCCAGATGATGGTCATCTTAACAATAATCAATCATCTTCATTATAGTCTCTTAAAGTCCATTGCTGAATATAGGAATCCCCATGTAAAATATCTGAGTAATCCTTTAATAAAACTAAATACATTAATTACCATATACATTATACATTTTACTTACAATCACATGGAACTGCAGTTCTCGAATTTTTTCTTGGTTGCATCATTAACCACCATGAAAATGTTTTTCACACAGAATTCTGGGCTCATTATGTAGCTTTGTCTGGATAGTTTAAGTAGTATACTGCTCTTGGGAGGGAATATGATATTTCGCCCACAATTTACAGCTGAAAAAATTTATTAAATACAAATGTTATCAAAGTATATAGATGTTTTGATGCTACCAGAAAAAAATTCTACTCATTGAAAATCAAAACAAAAAGAAAACATTTATTTTTCTTTTACTGTCGAGGATATGCTAATATAATAACGTAAAAAAATGTGACAGTGATACTTATCTTCCTATGAATTATTATTTCTATATTCAAAATTTCAGAGAGTAATTTATCTGCATCGAGCGATGCGTGCGGGCTGCATAGCGCTGCATGCATCGCTCGATAGCAGAGTCGATTCCCGGCCACCACATCTCACCGTACGCTATTTCTTTGGTTTTAACTTTTAACTATTCCTAAATGACCATTAAGAAGCTCTTCTAACATACAACCCCTATATATTTTTGGGATAACGGTTCTATGACCCCGCATAAGACAACCTTGTTCCACACCTCCAAATCTGTTTTACGATTGAAATACAGTTGAATGTATTTGCAACGAACTTTTCGAGGCCAACCATTACAAACATATTTAGTTACTGTTTGGAACGTTTTGTCCTGTGTAGTTGCATCTCGTATATCATTAAACGAAACAAGCAACATCCTATCATCCAAAAAATTTAAATAACACGTATTTTCGTGATCATCTGATTCCCTTAAGCATTTACCATTAGCATATAGCTTATCCCTCTCGGGGCCCGTCCCCAAGCCTAGGACGAAACGATCCAGTAGAACCGTTTCTAGGATGGTCCCAAAGTTGCAATAACTTGCAAACCCTCGTAGTCGCACCGCCCATTCTCCTAATGGCTCGCCTGGGTTTTTTGTCGCTCCGTAGATTCTCGCTTTGTCTACAAAATAACTGTGTTTTGGCTCAAAGTGCTTATCGAGTAAAGCTGAAAAAAACTAACTCGACCATTTCTGTGTAACTTTGCGATGCTATCTCGCGGGGGTACCTAAGGTTACGTAGGAGTTGATAGGTTTCATCCGAGAAGTTTGCTATGAGTATTGCACTTTTATTGTCCTCACTGATGTTATTGACTTTGAAAAATTGCTTCAATTTTCCTTTAAAAATCGACCACTCACCATTTTTATAGTCTTTGACTTCGGTATATTTTCGATGTAAGCAATTTTTTTCTTTCGGGTAGCTACTTATACACACCTCGTCGCCAAATGTAGTATAATGCGATCTAAATAAAGCGACCGTCCTGCCAGAGAATTGGTTTATTACTGACTCATTTTTACTATTTCGAATGTACTACACTATTTCGAAGTACCGGTGCGTATAATAATGTAACGAAATTAACGCACACCCTCAGACACCCCAATCAGTATATTATGTTATAATCATAATACATACACTGAATTTTTAGTTAAACATTTTTATGCACTTATTATTTATCAAATTACTTATACTAATTCCGGAAGAATGTTGTGGTCACACTACAGATCCACGAACGCAAAGACTTTAACGTGCTTGAAATAAAGTTCATATTCCTTTATTTTTATTGGATGACAGAATTAGTAATAATACAAATAAAATTGCACTCTTAAAAGTCTTATTGCCTTAAGCTACGATCCATTTCAGTTTTTTTTATTTATTTTATATACACATATCATGATACGGAAGCAGTCTTATAGTAATTTCGTACAAAGGTTCTACTTATTTTATAATTAGCTGAAATATCTTCCAGCAGACCCATAAAGGAAATTATATGTAAATTGCAAACTTAGTGCATACATTAGTACTATTGAAAAATAAACAATATACACAGTGTTACGTAAATTATATAAAATAAAACAATAAATAGAAATAAAATAAATCAATACAGAGTAATAATAATAAATACGATAGTTACATATGATATATATATAAACTAAACTAATATAATAGAATAATATATATTAATTAACAGGACGCAAAGTAGTTATCTCAGTTTGTTTTGAATATACGGATTTAGTGTGACTGTAATTTACGTAGTTTTAATTATTTCTGTGATAAAAAATTACCTATATTAAAAATGATAGGAATCGATTCAGTAAACGATTCTGAACAAACTACTTTCTCAAAGAGCGTTAATTATGTTACGTGTTGTATACATCACATATTCACACCGGACAAAAGGCTGTTAGTCACTTTGGTCAAGTGTACATAAAAAACATCGAAAACGGACTGTTTCATATCCACCTCATCGACACCGATGTTCTGTGACATACCCACGTTTCAGCCTTATAAGTAAAAGATCCCTAAGTTGATAGGCATAGATAAGTATATATATACATATACATATATATACATATATTTAAAAAAAAATTGAAAGAAAGAAAGAAAGAAAATAACTTTATTCGTAGCTACGCTAATACAAACACATAAAAACAAACAATTAACTCAAACATAAAAATAAACAATTAATTAAAAAAAAAAAACAAATCAAACATAAAAAAAAACAAAAAATTGCGTCCCTCATGTGCAAAAAAACTATCCTATCTCTCAAGTTGGACCAAAGTGCACACGGTGTGAAAAATTTATTAAAATCGCTTAAGTAGTTTAGGAGTCCATCGCGGACAAACAACGTGACACGTATATATATATA
This sequence comes from Parnassius smintheus behrii, assembly GCA_036936625.1. Taxonomy (NCBI): domain Eukaryota; kingdom Metazoa; phylum Arthropoda; class Insecta; order Lepidoptera; family Papilionidae; genus Parnassius; species Parnassius smintheus. The sequence goes on from JAUPFT010000022.1 coordinate 20,792,216, forward strand.
TATATATATATATATTATATATATATATGTATATATATATATATATATATATATATATATATGTACATATATATATATATATATATATATATATATATATATATATATATATATATATATATATATATATATATATATATATATATATATATATATATATATGTACATATAATATTTTTATCATATTTTATAATGTATTCTTTTTATCACACCGTTTTGCCATCAAACATTTGCTTTTGCCTGTCATCTTTGTGTAATCCTGTCCATTCATTGCTTGTCTGGAAGAAACTGCTATCAGCAATAAGATCACCCATAGCATACTTGCGTTTATACTTATTGTATACTAGGCTGCAATAAAAGTATCGGGAATGGAATATTTCCACTGTTCCTGTCATATTAAAATCTTTTTAATTGAAAACTCCTTGGTTTTAAAAATCGAAAACCATTTATTTATTTAAAAAAAGATTCTCGCTCTTGTCAGAAGCTTTTGTCAAAATTGTTTAGTCGTTGAGAAAATGGAATTGACTCGAGAAAATTCAAGAGCGATGATTTATTATGACTTTCGAAGTGGTTTAACACAAAAACAGTGAGTTGACTGGATGATTTCTACATACGGTGATGAAGCCCCATCCAAAACCACAATTTATCGCTGGTTTGCTGAATTTCAACGTAGACGTGTCAGGCTCAGTGATGATCCCCGTCAAGGTCGTCCAAAAACTGCAGTCACCCAAGAAAACGTTGATGCTGTGCGTAAGCTGATTGAGGAAGATCGACATGTGACATACCGCAAAATTCAGGCAACTTTAGACATGGCATGAGTCAAATACAAATAATCTTGCATCAACAATTAGGTGTAAAAAAGTTGTTTTCCCGATGGATACCGCATCGCACTCGCTCTGTGAAGAGCAAAAAGCGGCTCGCGTTACTTGGTGCGTCAGAACTCTCGAAAGATTCCACGCAGCATCCTCAAATGATGTATACAATATCGTATCAGGTGACGAATCCTGGATATACACGTACGAACCCGAAACAAAAAACCAGTCACGAGTTTGGGTGTTCGAAAATGAGTTAAAACCAACAAAAATTGTTCGTTCACGGAATGTTGCAAAAAAAAATGGTGGCCACGTTTGTCTCCAAAACCGGCCATGTTACGACTATTCCTCTTGAGGGATAAAAAACGGTTAATGCAGAATGGTATGCTAGCATTTGTTCGCCACAGGTCGTTTCTGAACTTCGTAAAGAGAACTGCAACCGCCGCATCATCCTCCATCACGACAATGCGAGTTCTCACACCGCACACAGAACAAAAGAGTTTTTAGAGCAAGAAAACATAGAATTATCAGACCATCCGCCGTACAGCCCTGACCTAAGCCCTAATGATTTCTATACTTTCCCTAAAATAAAGAATAAATTGCGTGGACGGAGATTTTCATCACCTGAAAAAGCTGTGGACGCCTACAAAACGGCCATTTTGGAGACCCCAACTTCCGAATGGAATGGTTGCTTCAATGATTGGTTCCATCGTATGGAAAAATGTGTCAAATTTCGCGGAGAATATTTCGAAAAGCAATAAATACATTTTTAAATAGTAATGTTGTGTCACTTCCTTGATTCCCGAAATTTTCTACTTGCGTTATGCGTTGAAATCGCGGTCGATTTCCGAGAGGAGTATTACACATTTCCAATGTACTCCTCATTTTCTCTAGGTTTGGTTCCTAGGCGATAGTTCCATCATCGTCTGAATCAACCAAAACTGGGGTATCCACGGCGGCATCCTCGGCGGCATCCATGACGGCATCAACGGGCATCCACAACGGGTTGCTCTACAACTTGTGATGCCGCAATGTCAGCCGTAGTATTTCATCCGACGGGGGTATAGCCTCACGTGGTAGCCGTTCGAGTTCGATACCATCAAATATGTTTGAGAGCAAGTTAGAAAAAACTGCCACACATCGAATGGTTTGCCAGTTTTTGCTTTGTGACGATTATAAATGGCTTCAGCTGAGCAAAAGTAGATCCTAGCCCAGTACGCAAAACCACCAATTTCTCCCCATTTCGCCCTAAAATACGCCCGCAATGCGTTGCTATTCATCTTTATTGTCCAACGCATGCGTCGTACTCCACCAGTGGCGTGTACTAATTGCTGGGCCCGTGAAGACCTTACCGACGCCAAGTCAGTTAGTGGTGCTGCAGCACCTCGATAAAACCTCGCTGGCGGTACGCATGCTGTCGCGTCCAGTGCCAGCTTCAGACGCGCTCTGGCGACCTCTAAGAAGAGGCCCTTTGCGTGTTATTTTGTGTTCCATCATCCATTTAATGGGTGTCAGTCAACGGGAGACGTCCAAATCCGGCACCGTTTTATGGTTAGGCCATGTGCAGAAGCGGGCCTTTGCACCTTCAATTTTGCTGAGTCATGGCACTAACACCTCTTGGCAAGGTGCTGACTGACTGCACTGACGTAGCAATTTTGTCCAAAAAAAACAAAGTTATTATTATCTCTTACCATTCTATAGTGATAAATGAACTGGCAGTTCACCTTGAATGTAGGTTTGTTTTACCTGGACTGTAGGTTCGTTTGTCATTTCAGTTTAATAAAAAAAATACGCAATTCGAAATAAATGTACACAAAATAAAATTAACAAGTTTATCGAGGTGTGAAAACAGAAAATGTACGCACAATTGAACGATCCTAAATGGCACGCTACTTGAATGAAGACAGTAGATTGGGTTACATTTTTACAAAACCAATTTTGTAAATGGCTCTAATAAAAATATTCAATTTAAAAATTATCCACAAATAGCTATGATAATTTTATTTAAAACAAGGGCTCTTTTTTCATAAAATATTATATAGTCTTGTAAAAAATCTAATAATCTCAAATAACCAGATGGTACCGTTATCGATTTAATTTTTTTGATTAATTGGCAATTATGAAATATTATTCAAAGACGTAAATCGATTGAACAGCCTTCAGAATATAATCAGGAGGTATTATTAGTGATGAAATATAGAACTTTTAAGCGCTTCTGAAGTGCTGGTCTTTTTAGAGTACTTAAGGTCGCTCAGTGAGCTCTGTGATAGAGTACGTAATAAAGATATACGATACATAACAACATCGACAAATGGCCACACAGGACATGTGATGGGAAGTTTCATTCAGTACAAACGTGGGCTTTTCCCGTTAGACTCATTCATGGTGTAGCTATACCATTTTATTTAATAGAATTACCGGGTTATAACCCTTAGATAAACGAGTACATAGTCCATCTGATGGTAAGTGGGTGCTGTGGCCTATAGATATTTTCATCTATCCACGATTAAGAACTACCTAACCTTGAAGAGTAAGATGAAATGCTTCGTTTCTATTAAAAAGGGTCTTTGGTTCTTTACACTCATCGCAAGAAACACAGAAGCATTAAGCTGCTATTTTACGCTGGCATTCTGTGAGAGTGTGGTCCCACCCTGGTCAAGCTGACCTATTCGAACTACAATCATAATATAGCTGCAGCGTGTCTCTACAACGCGTGACTCCTCCATAAATAAAAAAAAACTTAATTTATATACTAGGTTAATCACGAATAAATCGGACACAGCGGGCAGACGTACATAACTCATTAATCGAACGCAAAAAGAAATTACGTAATGAAATCGCTGGAGGATAACAAATTAACATATAATTTTAAGAAATAAAAATACAATGCTATAGAAATTCGATTAGAAATTACACAATTCACAAAGGTAAGAATGACACTGTGAATATTTATATTAAGTTTAGCCTCGATTTCAAGGCAACTTTATAGAAAGGATTCTCAGCAATTAGTAGAAGCGATCCGTATGTCCTCAAATAGAAAAAGCAATTTTTATTTTGACGTACATATCATTTGATATAATTATCCAGTTCTGATATTTCTTGAATAGCTACAGATTGATTATTAAAATTTCTCTTGAAAAACGTGTTCAAACATTCAACATACGAATATTTTTGATTTTCTTTAATATTTATACCACAAACAACTGCTTTGTGCGGGAATCGAACCTGTTGTCTTGCAGGGTTGCGACCAAACTTTTCGCCACTTTGGTACTTAGCCAATTAATCGTATTTACTAAAAATAAATTATTCGGAATGTAAAAAGGAGTCCGAAGAATTAAAAAAAAATGTTTTTATTGGTAAAAAAATAGAATAAACTATTAAAAAAGTTAATTAAGTTAAATATTATGTAATATATTATTAATGTAGAGTCTTGGAAAGCGCTTGTCGTAAATTTCACAACACGTACGTACATTCCAGGTTCAATTCCTGCCGGTATCTATTAAATTGTTAATAGCAATTTGAAGTGCTGATTTACCAAGTACACGGTGGTGAAGGAAAACTTAATGAGTAAACCTGTTTCCTTACAGTATAAAAACTTAAAACCCTTTCAGTACCGAGAAAGGCTCTGTGCCCAGCAGCCGGTATGTAACGTCGGTACTAATTTTTTGTTAAACAAATAAAATATTGGTTAAAAATCTTTATTAGGTATTTTCTTTATTATAAAAGATTTTTTCATCAAAAAATTTAAGCCATCTGATGGTGGATGTAATACTTTTGAGACGGTGTAATGAAGCGTTCACATCGCTTTACAGCAATAAATGATGTTGCAAATTAGACAAAAGGCTAGATTTTTATTAAAAAAGTCAGATCTACAGTAAAACAATGGCAGATACTAACTACGAGACATCATTTAAAAAATAAAACTTAAAATTCTCACTTTATTATATTATTCAACCAAATTTATCAACTATGCTTTATGAATCATACAAAATACATTAGTAGTAGTTATAGTGTTTCTTCTTATAAAACGATATCAGAAAAAGATTAGGATTCAACGTAAAATGTTTTTAATTGCGTAAATAAATAAAAAAAATATATAAAAACTGTTACTTTGAAACTCAGTACCACAAAGAAGAAAAAATTGAGTGCTGCGTACATTTCAAGTAATTCCGAAACCGTTGACAACTTCACATGCAATTATTCTATTTGAGAGAGTTGAGTTATATATATAGACTGTTAAAATATAAAATTTCTATAACTATACACTTCAAAACAAAGAGGAGGCTAACAACTCAACTATATGTTTTAGTACGTATGTTTTTGGAAAATTTAATAAGCAATTTAATACGTTTTTAACTAAAATTAATAGTCAAAATAGAATATCCGCGGCTTTAATTACAGAAGGCACTGACTCTATTCATTTTTGACATTTCGCAAGAGAAATAGGGTTCCATTTTTCTAAAAAAACGTCATACAGCTCTCTTAAATTCCCACACTGTGTATTTGAAACCTTTCTTTTTACTTCGAATCACAGATTCTCTATTGGGCTTAGATCTGGGCTGTTAGCTGGCCAGACTAAGACAGCAACTGATTGCGCTGTAAGAAATTCCTTACTTCTTATTCCTTTACGGTGCGTGCAGTGTGCTTTGGATCATTGTGATGCTGAGACGTCCAAATAACCGGTAGCAAGAAGCAATCACTTTCAATCTTTTACAGCACTAAATGGCGCCAAAATTATACAAACAGTAACAAATCAACTGAGTGTTCTCTATTTAAATTTGAATAAAGTTATAAATTGTTTTGCGTTCTTAATTACGTGACCAGCCAGTAAATAGAAACACTATGTTTAGAAGTAGTGTAAAAATGTTGTCTATTTATTTTTAGCTAATCATGTGTATCAATAAATACAGTAGTATTATGGAAAAGTTTTACGATACCGAGATAAATAAAAAAAAATTGCTAGCAATTAGTTTTGTGTTTTAATTCGAAAAAATCTTCCCCGTATATCAGCTTTCTTTATTATATGACCATCACTGTATATATACATATTTATATACATAAACATATTTACATATACATAAAATTAGTTTCAAAATTCCTCCTATCTCATCCATCAAATTTCAATAATCAATAAGCCCGTAGACAGTTGCGTATGGGTCACACTAGCTATAAAGGATTATTTTATATTCAAAGTTCTAGTTTTTGTTGATGACTCGCATATAACATCGCATCTATATAGCACTCAAGTTACGTTAAGTTTCAATAACTCAAGTTACGATGTAATAGAATATCAATTTGGTATTAACAAATATATTGTTTTTTAAAAGCTCTGCGTATGAATTATTTACGTAACATTGAATATTTAAAATGATTGTCTCTGCATCATAACGGCTGTCGGCTGACGTTTAAAGAAGATATCGGGTCATTACATATGAAATAAGCGTTTTGTCGTAATGACCACATCGATCTGAAATGTCTCCTCTTTAGTTGAGTATTCCAAATTCAAATTTATAAATTCATTTAGCTGGTACATTTGAGTTTTGAAAACAGTCATTCATTTGTTTTTTCCTCATAATTTTTTTCTTTGGCGTCGCTTAGTACCGCACAATGGAAAACATGAAAAATCTGTATATTTACGAGTATGAGTTCTACCGTGGCACCAGTGCTGCAGAAACAGCTCGAAGGATTAATGATGTGTACTGCGCTGGTATCGCAAAAAAGAAAGCACGGTACGTTTTGGTTTCAACGTTTTCGTTCTGGAAATTTTGACCTTCAGAACCAACCCCGTGGACGGACGGAGACCAAAGTGGAAAATAAAGAATTAAAGGCTATTGTGGAAGCGGATCCATCGCAAAGCACTTTAGAGATAGCTGCAGGCTTCAGGGTAAGTGAGAAAACTGTATTAATCTACTTGAAGCTTAAATCGGGAAATAAAAAAAAAACTTGAACGATGGGTACACGAAAAAACAGTCTGCGACTTCCACCGTACTTTCCGGACCTTGTTTCAACAGATTACCATTTTTTTTTTGGAATTTGGACAACTTCTTACAAGGAAAAAAATTCAACTCCAATGGGGCAGTCCAAACTACCTTCACAGAGTTTATTGATTCTCGCCCCCATGGTTTTTTTAGTAAAGTATCAATGTACTACATACAAGATGGCAAAGGTGCATAGATAACAATGATGTATACATTGATTAGTCAAATATATTTTACAAAAAAAAATTGACTTTATATTTTTCCCGTACAAATCGCCCATTTCGTATGTATCATCATCATTCATCATTACGGCCCTTTACAAGTCCACTGCGGAACATAGGCCTCCCCCAAGGTATGCCACAAAGCACGGTCCTGAGCCACCTGCATCCATCGACTTCCTGCATGTCTTACCAGGTCGTCACTCCATGTAGTGGGGGGTCGCCCCACACCTCGTCTACCGGTACAAGGCTGCCACTCGGGAACCTTTTTTCCCCAACGGCTGTCGGTTCTTCGAGCTATATGGCCGGCCCTTTGCCACTTCAGCTTACTAATCCGTTGGGCTATGTCGGTCACTTTGGTTCTACTCCGGATATCCTTATTTCTAAGTTTATCACGCAGAGAAACTCCGAGCATACCCCTCTCCATAGCTCGCTGAGCGACTTTGAGCGTCCTCATACGGCCAGCAGTGAAGGACCACGTCTCAGTTCCATATGTGATCACTGGCAACACGCACTGGTTGTACAACTTAGTTTTCAGGTTTTGAGGTATACCTGACGAGAAGATGCGTTGTAATTTCCCGAACGTTGCCCAGCCGATTTGAATCCGTCGATTGACCTCTCGGTCGAAGTTGGACTTACCTAGTCGGATTATTTGTCCCAGGTAAACGTACTCGTCAACAACTTCGAGCATAGTGCTCCCAACAACTACCGGCATAGGTGTGACATGGACATTAAACATGATCTTTGTTTTGTCCATGTTCATCTTAAGACCTATCCGTTGGGAGGCACTATTGAGGTTATTGAGCATAGTGCTTAAGTCTTCCAGCGATTCTTCCATAAGGACTATATCGTCGGCAAATCGACGGTGAGTGATGTACTCGCCATTGATGTTTATACCGTATCCTTTCCGGTCCAGTAGCTTGAAAATATCTTCCAACGCAGCGGTGAAGAGTTTCGGGGAAATAACGTCACCCTGTCTTATACCTCTCTGCAGTTGGATAGGTTTCGAGCTCTGGTTCTGTACTCGGATAGCCATCGCAGCCCTACTGTACAAACACTTCAGCACTTCGATATACCGACAGTCAACTTGGCACCGCTGAAGGGACTACGGCTTTACAAAAATACTTTAGGAATAGGGCAGATAGGCCTACGCGGATTCAAATTTTAATTTTAGTACGGATTCGATCGATTTAGATCAGATATCTATAGTCAGGTTGCCTTTGCTCCCGCCGCAGACACAAAGTTCTGTATGCTATCCAGCTTTCACAATAATATCGTATAATTTTTCTCAGAAGGGCTAGGACCCAGAGCGGTGAAGTCAGTTAATAATAAAAAATGTATCATTTTCCAAACTTTGCTTATTTTAGGTTATAATAGTTTTTATTTATTTTTTCGCTAACGGTGAATTACCTTTTAATGTAAGTGGTATTATTATAATCGGGGACCAAACCTCTATCAAATAAAACACCATACTCCCCCAAATTCCTGCCAAACGATTCTAAATCCAACACATAATATTTTTTATTTGTACACAATAAACACACATATATACGCTACATTATTTTATTCTAAAATTCAGTTTTTAAATGGGAGCGGGTGCGGACGTCCATATTTACCCTACCTTCCACGTTCACAATTAATTCAATCATAGTTTTTATACCTGTAATATTTTGGAGTTTATGATAGCTTATGTAATTTTACTACAGTGTATCCCTTATGATTTTGTGGCAGAGGTAACGTTTCATTAATAAACATATTATAAGCCCCGCACGATGATATTGCGATGGAACCTTGTCACATTAACAGCTGCGTGACCTCAAAAAGTACAGACAACAAAAAAGTTAATCTTCTTTTCGTGTGAGGTGTTCAACCTCTGGTGGAAAAAGTTCATGACCGAGGGTTATAGGTATTTATATATACATATATTCATAGGTATTTAAGTAATTATAAATATTTTCTATTAAATTACCTACTAATATAATAAACTTGAAAGAAGTCTGTTTGATACGTTTTCACTAAACCTCTCAATCAATTTTAATGGACAACTAATAAATAAAACGAAGTATTAAAGCATCGATGTTTATTAATACAATTTAATAAATAATTCTAGACTAATTCTTCAATTCCACTCAAAATATCATCTAAATCAGAACTAGCGTCAGAGTTCGTTGTATCAGATTCACTGTCATATTCCGATTAAAATCTTAAAATGTAAAGATTTAGAATTTTCGTCACAATATGCTTTGAATTTACATGTCCGCAGTAGTGTCCGTAGCATTTTACATTAGCCGAAGCGGTTTGTATATCTCTAATACGCGTAAGCGCTGGCTGATCTTGCGAACGGTACTGACAGTTCGACTACGTCACTAAGATGGCCGCCAGTCGCAATGTGACAAGCCAAAAATATAGGCAAATCAGCCACAAAACAGTTTGTCGGTACCATCTTGAAGTGCGTGCGCGGCCTTGCGTCTTAACTACTATCCGTGCACTAAAGACATAGATTACTGACTATGTACACTAAAGATGACGGACTAAGTCATCATAGGAACTGCGTGGCGTAAAAAGAGGTAACTTTCTAGAAACAACTGCGTCCGGATTTACCCGGTATCCGCAATCACCCCACTTTCCCCTATTTTCACAGAGAGTGTACCGATTTAAACGATATTTTAATTGGTATCATAGTCAAAGTTGATGTTTTGATTATTTATTATTTTAAAATCTCCTATCAAACATATGTAAACATATGTTATATCAGAGGTCTGCAGAATAAAAAACGCGTTTAGAATGTTTTTTTTAAATATTAGTAATCCTATTGATTAACATTACTAATATTCCCTTTAACCACTCCTGGTAAGCTGAAAATGCTTGTGTTAGGAGTGGTTCACGACAGTAGTCGAATGGTGGATTCGAACCCGCGACCTTTTAAGTTCGCGGTCCGCGCCCTGCCACTAGGCTACTGTCGCTTCAAATGTGGCCTCGACCATAGATTCGCTATGCTATATTCCATATCAACCTTTCGCCGCTGTGACGCCAGCCTTAGGTTTACAATATTATATTCCAGTTCAACTTTGAACATGGCTTAGGATATCAGTTCCAATACTGTAGTATGGTATCACAAATACAGGGGCTCCCTCCGTCATAACACGTTATGTTCTTTTTTCTATTTTTGAATCTTTCTTTCTTTCTATCTTTCTATTTTAGATATCCGATTTTTGTCATTTGTCAAACGCAATTTAGCAGTCTTATGCTGTCATTTTACGCTGGAACCCCGTGAGTCCATGGTTCATGCCGAGCCATTTCTGCTATCACTATATTACACTGCAATAATTTGATTCGTTCGATTATGTTACGACAAAATATATACCCACAATCCATTTCTCTTTAAATAAAGCAAAATGGTTAGAAAAGTGTCAACATTTCAAATTCCGTTGACGGTTAAGACGTTACAGATAAAACTTACAACATTTTAATATTTTTTTTGTTATGAATCTGGGAGTGAAAATTTTTCATTATATTAACGAATTCATTAAAATTATTGTTTATTTTGATAACCGATTGAATTTCAATTTTATGTTTAGTTAATTCTTAGGTTATTTTCATTGAATAAAGGATCTTGGTTTTATTTTAATATTCATTAAGAGAGACAAAACAAATGACCTTACAATCTACCTGATATTAAGTGATCATTGCAGCTAGACTAATATAAAAACAACGAGTGGAATACTTGAGGACTAAGAAAGAATGTCAGTTCTTTATTATATTGACGCTCTTTACCCTTTAATCATAACACAATAGTGCACCGCTTTTACACAGATATACTTTAGGTAGGTAGAATAGGTGGAATCATCTTGTGGAGGATCCAACTCAGGAACAAAGTTGTCAACATATCATCACAAATCGTAAGACACGCCGGAACGTCGATGGGTGCAGATGGCTCAGGACTGCGTTTTGTGTTACATCCCTTGGCGGAGGACTGTCTTTAGCAGCAGGCTTGTGAAGGGATTCAATTAGGTTGTCAGCAACATACCTACTTCTGCTACCAGGTAGTAGTGTACACACTGCTGCGTTGTGTTCTGAAGATTAAGAGAATCGCATCAATATACGAAGAATGCCTTACAGTCGTAAGGCACTCAGTGAAATCCAACCTCAAATGCCAACTCTTCAAATCAATCTCACAAAATAATTTATAATTGTGCGGCCAAAGTGCTAGTATCCATATACGTAATGATATTGCGTGACGTTTGAGACGCATTGTTTGCACCATGGAGGTTAAGAACAGGAGAACGATCGCTACGTATTAAAGCATAGCCTACCTTTCCTTGAAAATTTGTAGAATTTATAGCGGCGCTGCCGTTGGTGAGTAGTGGCCGCAAAGTTAGCTGTTTATGAGTACAGGTAGATAAAGTTAAATGATAAAATTATCATGCTCCGTAATTTTTTTAATTTTTGACAAAAAGAAACATTAAAAAATGGAGAAATATTTTATATGTGCGTGGATGTGCAAGAGGTTTAGCATCTGATCGGAAAAATAGACTGGAAATGACTTTTATTGAGCGAACTTAACGATCGCAGCGCCTCACTTATGGTGTCCATATTTCTGGGACACTATTTTTTGCGGCGATCGTTCTCCTGTTCTCTAACCTTCATGGTTTGCACTTCGGAAGTCATATACACGGAGGTCATATACAATAATAATACCAATTTATGAAGTTCAGAAAAACTCAAAAATACAAATAAATGATTTAGAAAAACGAATAATATTTTTAAATATTTAATTCATTTGAATTTAGAATTACGAGTTTACAATGGCTATTATATTTAAGGTGGTCAGTTCAACAAAACTGCAATTTCAGATTTGAAGACCTCAAATTTACTGTCATCATACTTACAGCCCGTGACACGTCCATCACTAACGATAGGCCTTCCCCAAGGACCGCCATAATAAAATAGTAATAAATACACCTAACAATTAATTAATCATTTTGTTTACAAATCGCAGAGATTTTATTTGAGAAATGTATTTAAATAATCATGAGTTCTATAAATGAGTAGTAGGCGTAAAATAAGAAGCTTGTTTTTTCATTATTCCTTACTTAGAGAATTAGAGAAATAATTAATACTGTTACATTTAAGCAGCGTTGGTTAGTTAGTTTAAAATTAGAATGTAATACAAATTGAAGAAGTTTTCCAGTTATTATGTTTGCTTGTTTACCCTTAACCAGATGTCCTCTGCGTGAAAAACTTCAAGTTGCTTTAATATGTGTTTAATAATGCAGAAATAAGTTTCCTTTTTAACTTCTCACTATAAAACTCAACGATTTAAAAAAATGGAGACGTTATTGTTTCCACCACTATTTTTGAAAATCGAGTTCTCGTAAAACCTCGACGTTTCGAGGTCCTAGGAATCTATTCTATTTATTTTTTTCCGTATGTCCTTGTGTGTTTGTGTTTCTCTCTCTCTCTGTGTGTGCGTGTGCGCGTGTGCGTGTGCGTGTGCGTGTGCGTGCGCCTGCGCGTGCGCGTGAATTAAGTTGACGACAACGACTTTATTTAAAAAAATAATTTATTTATACAAAATTACAGAGTTACAGCTTATAATTACTTCCAAAACTTATCCGACTTACAGTTAACTTAGCCTAGTATTTATAATAAAATATCTCTTACTAAGCAACCCGTGCTATGACGCACGGCCTAATTCTTGTGAGTGCTTGTGAAGCAGATATTAGAGGGGTCATCACACTTAACCTCTCCCTCCCCAAGAGAAAAATTATCCGAAGGAGATGAAGTTGACTTCGGCGAATTTCGTCTCTGACTTAATCTATGGAATTTCCATTTAAATACAATAACAATTATAATCAACAGTGCCACAACATAAATACTTAAAGTCCATATACTTATTTTATTCGTCACTAGGGTTTCCACCACCATTTCACTATTACTATTTCTAACACTAATTTCTTTTACGTCACTGAAATCTACGTTTGTTAAGTCCAACTTCTTTACTTCTTTCGTCACGTCGTAATGCACCTCCGGAATCTTAACAAGTGGTATCTGTAGACTGGCTTCCGACATGTTGCTCGATAGGCCAATGGTTATTTTTCCCATTTGTATGCTGCAACCTATGCTCGAAGTCAAAATGTATGTTCCTTGTATATTTAATCTGTGGGTATCATCCTTGCACTGCTCCGTCAGTATAACATCGTCTTCTGCATAGGTACCCAGTGGTCAAAAGTTATTTTCTGTATTTTCAACTTCTCTATTTTTATTTGATGTTGATGGCAATTACTGAAGTTATTTTTAATCAGCATTATTTATTCGATACATGTTTCTTCATCAACTAGTGCCATATTTTCCTCCGAACATAAGTGTTTGTTTGGTTCTATTTGGGTACACGGGCTTACTATGTTTCTGTATTTTGAACCATTCACTAATAGGTAGGGGTATTTAGGAATTATGGTATAGGTGTTGGTCAATTTCTTTATAAGGATAGGAATAATCTTGTAATCGTTATACGTTTCTTTTTCTATTAATGGTATTTCTAAAATAAAAACTAGTTTGTCTTTATCTATATAATATTTTAGGATAACGTTACGTTCTAATTTTAATAAGTTATTTTTGTGTTAATTTGTAAATAGTTTGCGCATTTTGTCTTATTGTTTTGAAAACATTTAGTAATTTCGTATTTTCGAAATAGATATAGTATTTATGTTTAAAATCGATATATTCTTTAAAAATATCTTTGACAAGTTTTTCATTAATTAGTAAAGGCATGTGAACTTTTAGTATACGTCGTCTTTTATTTGAAATATCTTTAACAGATATTTTATCGCTAAACCACCCAGAAACTAAAATTTGGCGTGGTTTAGTATCTATAGCTTTTTTCAGGATAGGAATCCCTTCATGTTCCTTGTTTGATACTGAGTTAGCTGTGACACCATCGTCTAATAATTCCTTCAGATCCATCGGTGGCTCGACTTCGGTATCAGAAACAACTATAGATTTCTCGGAAATTGACATAACTGACGGTGTTTTAGGTTTCTTTTCTTTTATTGTTGAGGCTGTTATAAAAAAAATCCTATTTGTTCATATTATTTTTCGACTGAATGAGAATTAAAATCAAATTGGTTTTGCGAGGTATTAGGTTGAATTCTATTTTCGGTATCGGTATAATTTACGCGATTTGAACTAACTGTCCTCATTGTGACGTCAGTATTAGAGTTCGACGGCACATGTGACGCTCGGTATTGCCCATTGTTTCGCGAAAAATGCTGACGGTGTTGCGCCGACGACGGTCGTACTGGTTACCCAGTTTCAAAGTTCGCATTAAAGTTATTTCTGTTGTTCATTGTATGATTACTTACGAAGTGGGGAGAAATATTATTTGAATTAAATGAATTATTTTGGTTATTCGATGAATGGTCGTTGGTTTATATTGAAAACTTGGGCTTTTATATTTATTATTATGATTAAAATTGGGATGATTTTGGAAATGGCTTGGTCTAAAATTTTGATTAGACCTTGGGTTCCTATTTTTGTAAACTGTTTAATGTTCTGTTCCTCTAATACAATTTTTAATGCGTCTTCTAATTATTTAACATTACGTAGTCGTACTAGTCTCATTAAGTAAGCAGGTAAATTGTATAAAAATACGTTTAATGCTGTGTTATCGTATATTGTTTGTTTAGCTTGCCGTAAGTCTCGATTATTAATGGTTTCGTTAATTTTTGAAAATAAAATGCCTTTTAAATGTCGCACCCGTTGGCAAAATTCTTGATAACTTTCGTTTCTATGTTTTCTAAGACTCTCTAGCTCCATAGCTAAGCATTCTTCAGACCTTGGGTCGCCAAAGTGTTGGTTTAACAGAGACTTGAGGTCTGCCCAAGAGTCTATCTGTTCCCTTTCTCCCACTAAACTAGCAGCTTCCCCTGATAAGCGACTGGTAATGACATGAAATAAATATTCATTCTGTAAGTTACCCCCTTGGAATGTTTGTAAAATATATTCGCATTTTTTTATGAATAAAGGTAATAACCCAGCATCTCCATCAAAAATTGGGATAATTTTCGTCATTTCTACGGGAATTCTTTCAATGTTTTCCATTTTAAAATAAAATAAATATCAAAGTTTTTTAAATACCAAGAATAAAATTGATTTAGCTAAGATCTACTAACAAAATTTTGACTGTTTGGTAGAAGAGTATTGTTATGGCGTTTTCTAATCCAAGACAATACCTACGTATAACTAATACAAGAGGAAACATAGGGGAGGTTACGGGAAGTGAAAAGTTTTACTCACAGTCTCGCAGATCTGCCCACGTCCCTCTGGGATATTGCTAGTTCTGGAGTCTCGGCTGTTTCTGCTGAAGTCGCGAAGTCCTTAATTTATTTATTTGTTCGGTGATATTCGTCCAAGCGTTGAAATGCACGTTGTCAGGATACTGGTACTGGATCGCGATGATAACCGACGACACAGACTCTTCCCAGACAACTACAAATATCCTACCGGCTGCGCCAATTAAGTTGAAGTTAACGACTTTATTTAAAAAAATAATTTATTTATACAAAATTACAGAGTTACAGCTTATAATTACTTCCAAAACTAATCCGTCATACAGTTAACCTAGCCTAGTATTTATATTAAAATATCTTTTACTAAGCAACCCGTGCTATGACGCACGGCCTAACTCTTGTGAGTGCTTGTGAAGCAGATATTAGAGGGGTCATCACACTTACCCGTGCGCGTGTGCGAGTGCATGAGTGTGTGTGTGTGTGTGTGCGTGCGCGTGTGCGTGCGTGCGTGTGCATGTGTTCGTATGCGTATGTGTGTGTGTGTGTGTGTGTGTGTGTGTGTGTGTGTGTGTGTGTGTGTGTGTGCGTGCTTGCGTGTGTGTGTGTGTGTGTGTGTGTGTGTGTGTGAGAGAGAGAGTGTGTGTGTGTTTGCGCATGTGACTATATTTTACACTGCATTTGTTAATGTAGGGTAAGGTTCTTAATTTCATCATAGTTTTTACCTTGAAGCCAGCTCTGTAGTGTGTTCTTGCACTTGTGTGCACTGTTGGGTAAAAATTCAGAATTGTAAACTGTATTAAGACGTACTTGTATTAACGACTTGTTGTTGTATTAACTAGTTTGAAGAGTTAATTAAGAAAATTAAAATAGTGGATTTGTGAACAATTTGTGGTCGGATAACAGAATAGAATAGAATAATTTTTATGCACTATTTTACAAGTAATTCTTATTGAAAATGATTTTTTTACTTTACCATTGGTTCGAAAAAATACCTCTTTCCTGGGAAGAACCAACAAGAAACCCCTGTGGGACTTTTTTAAAATAAATTTTACAACGTCAATGGTCACAAAATATTTACAAATTTTATTTTAGAAACGGCTTGGAAGCGACCATCTCATTCTCAGGGATTATTATCAACCATGTATTAATTTACATCATACTTACCCCTTTTCAACAGTTTTTTGTTTAATTTAATATTTAAACTTGGTAATAGAGACCTTGTATATTTTCTGGGACTTTGTTGTAATAGCGTATACATTGCCCCAAGAATGAATTACTGACCTACTGAATCAGCAGTAGCTATGAAGATATAATCTAACCTAAAGAGCATAAAACCATAACATACATTTTTGAATTGCCGAAGTCGGATAAAGGTAAGGGATTATACTGAATGAACTACCAAACAAAATTTTCTTGAAAACTCCAGTTCAATTTTGCACAAGCTTTTCTCAGTATGTATTCAGACAATCAGACTTACTGTCCAGCTTCTTATATATATATATTAGATCGCGTGAATATGTACATAAATTCTAACGGTTCAGCTCCTACGTAACACTGAAGTGAAAGTTCAAATCCGTTTTTCAACACAAGGAAACAAATTTTTCGAATGATACCCATTCAGAAACAGACATACAACGTTTCCAATAATTGTTGTTGTAGCATCTGTATTGACAGTAGGGTATAATATAATTAAAATTTAAAAAAATGTTCTTTGTTGAAAATGTTGAAGTTTTATTAAAGTTATGAAAATATGGGTACATAATAACACGTAGGAATAGCTGTCATGCTGTTTCTAATTATGATTATTATATTTATTTGTATTGTCAAACTGTTGTTATTTTAAGGTTGCGCTAGGATTCTTGCAGATGTAGATACTATCATAGATTTAGTACATACTAAATCTATGATACTTACGTTAGATTGGCAATGTAAAAAAGAAAACATAGCATATATCTTACGTTAGAACGAGATAGTATCCTTTTTTGTTTGGGGCAGATTACATATACATAAATTCCTTAAACGTACTCGGAACAAATACTTGTTCTGGGCGGGATTTGGGTTTTTTAAATAGATCGATACCGCAGCAATGCAATATACCGTCGGAATTTTGAGCGCTTGATGAGTGCAAGTTAAACAATAGAGACTTCTTTATTATTTCACGCGATGCGCAAACATGCGATGGGTCTGCCTCACGATATTACAATATTTTTTGTATTGCTTACTTATTTGCTGGACGTTTGCAAAATATTGTTTTGCAGTAATTTATCATAACAATTCATCCATAAACATTAGACCCCTTCACAAGTCCACTGCTGAACACAGGCCTCCCCAAGGTATGCTACAAGGCAGGGTTCTGAGCCACCTCCATTCATTGACTTCCTGCATCTCTCATCAGTCCATTTAGTCCGACGCCATCTTAGACTTCGCTTATCGGAATGATACTGCCACTTGCTAACTTTTCTTTATTATTCGTTTTCGATTCTTCGAGCTAAATGGCTTATTGCCACTTTAGCTGTTTGAAAACGGGGCGTCAAGTCGCGTTTCAGAAATCGTTACTGGTGACGAGACATGGATCTATCAATATGATCCGGAAAATAAAAGACAATCATCGGTATGGGTATACTCAGGAGGGTAGTTACCGACAAAACTGCCAAGAACTCGCAACGTCGGCAAAAAAATGGTGCCTAGTTTTTTTTCGCGGTGCAGACATTTTCGACGTCAATATTGAAAAATTGTAGATTAGTCAACTCTGAATGGTATACTTCAGTTGCATTAGCAAAATATTTTTAAAGCTGTGCGGGAGAGAAAACCATAGACAAGGCCTCGGGAAATTATGCTGCATCACGATAACGCCTCTTCACATACCTACCTCGCTTAGAACAAAAGCATTTACTGAGGAATCTGGTGTTGGAACTCTAAGTCATTCACCCTACAGCCCTGTTTTAGCTCCTTGTGATTTCTTTTTGTTCCCAAGAGTCAAAGAAAAAAATAAAAGGCAAGTTTTTTCACGCGCCGAAGAAGTCGTGGCTGCCTACGAAGAAGAGATTTCCGCCCCATCAGATCAAGACCGGCAAGTGTTTTCAGAGTTGGTTTAGGCGAATGGAACTTTGTATGAAGAGATGTACAATAAATATTAATAGCGTCTAGAATACTTTTTGTATATCTTAAAACTTATTTAGTGTACCACGTATTAAAGGTGACAGATGAGCACTCAGTCAACTTGAGCTGTGGTCAATAGACACTCAGAATTCGGAGTCAAAAAAGTGCCATTATTTTTATTTTGACAGAAGTAGGTATTCACCTTATTATACACCCAATTAAAAAAAAACTTTGTAAATGCAGGTATTTCTGCTTTCGAACTTATAAAAAATTTCGTATGTGTGCGTATGTGTAAGGCCAATTAAATAGTAAGGATTAATAACTTATTCTAATACTTATTTATTTATTTATAAATTGCTAACAATATTTGTAAAGCATTTATGGCGCCAAGCGATCACAAATATGAGTTCATACATGAGTCAAAGCTTACCCACATTAAACAATCGTTAATCAATTTATCCCCAGTGAAATCCCAGTAAACAGGAAGTTCATGTAATTTGGGGTTTTAACTATATCAACTGCTGTGAGTTCAGACAAGTCGTTCCCTTGGGACCGTATCATGTTAACGATGTGTATAGAAACATATGGCCGCTTAAATAGAAGCTTTATGCGATTAATATTTAACAAAAAAGGTTCATATGTTTGAAATTGTAATATGTTACGAATTAAACAACGGTAATATTTATCTTGTAAAAAGAATACGTTGGTATATCTAGTTTAATGTTCATTTTTGATTATAACAAGATAATTTTTTATAGAATTAAGAATGAAAAGCAAGCACACAGTCCAGTAAGTAAATGCTGTGGTGCACAAGGTAAGTGTCTATGGGCCTTATCAACTGAATTATGTAAGCAAATATAATTTTTCTTTTCATAAAACATAACATAAACATAAACACTCGCGCCTGTCCCCCAAAGGGGTAGGCAGAGACTACAGACTTCCATTTGGCACGATCCTGACACACCTCTCTCGCCTCCTTTACATCCATACACCTACGCATACATGCTCGTCGGTTAAAGGTACTCCTACTTTGGCCCGTTTTCAATAAATTGCCAATTTGGTTGAAAAATTTTCGCCTAGGACGTCCCTTTCCGACTCTGCCATTCACTTCTGAAACATAAATTTTCTTTGTCACTCTTTCCTCATTCATTCTTTCCACATGACCAAAGCACCGAAGCATCCCTTTCTTAATCCCGGTCACAACATCATCTTGCAAACCACACTCTTCTCTTATTACACAATTTCTTACCCTGTCATTCAGATTCAGCCCTAACATACTCCTTAACGACCGCATTTCTACAGCGTTCATTCTACTCTCGTGCTTTTTCTGCCACACCCAACTTTCACTACCATACGTTAAAGTAGGGACCAACACAGCATTGTGAATTGCCATACGTGCCTTTTTCGACACATTTTGATTATAATGTCTTTAGTAAAGTAAGTAAAGTAAGTAAGTAAGTAAAGTAAGTAAGTAGTTTTAATCATGTGTAGTGTTCGCGTAAATGTAAGAAATCATTATATAATGTCTTTGTGTGTTTTAAATGTGATTTTCTTTTCATTTATGTATTATTAACTTACTTCTACTGAAATAAAATGCAATATAGGTTTAGAAAGTAAAAGGATTTCACAAAACTCATTCACAGATATTGGATTCCAAACTTTCGTTACTTTAGGCAGTTATTGAACAACTAAATTAACTTTAATAACAGATATAAAACTAAAACGTAAAAAAAAAACAAGTAAAATGACAGCCCAGTACAAGGATTATGGAACAGTCAATCCAGATCCAGTTTGCGATCTTTCGAACTTCACATGATTGGCGAACTTCACAAAATATCGAAATATATTTTTCTACGACAAGCAGATTTCCTTATGATTGTTTTCCTTCACCACCGAACATGTGGTAAATCGGCGTCAAATTTTTTACTCCTCTACGGAGATTACTAGTCATTAGCTCAGAACAGGATTATAGTGTACGAATGTATGCATGAAGAGGTTTTTCCGAGGCGTGGGGGTAAATCACTGCCATATTTTTGACCCTGAGTCACCATTAAGAATTAATTTAGAGAAACACCCAATAACTGGTTTTGGTTCGACACCCTAATACCCAATACTCTTCCTAAGCATGGGTGATCAGGCTGCCCCGCAAATTCTGGAGGAGGGGGCGCAATATCGCTTGCGATATCAACTGCTTGGGGCAAGTTGAGCAACAATATATAAGCGATCCCTGCCACGCTATCTGTGAACGTTTGCAATATCAGGGAACTTCATTCCAACCTTAACGCTGTCCACTACCAACTGGAGACGGCGAAGCCAGCCTTGTTCTTTTAACCGAGACTCAGGTGTCCATTTCAGCTGGTAAGTTATAGCTCTCCTACCCGGGTACAAATTAGAATATTCCTTTGTGCCCCCGGCTGAAGTTTTCGTATACGTTAGAGAGGACATGTGTTTTTGACGCCTCGGCAATCTCGAAGGTATGGACCCGTACATCCTATGGCTGCGCGTAGACAGCGACGACTATTTCCGCGTCTACGGAAGCCTCTATAGGTCACATAGCGGTAATACCGAAACAAACCGACTCCTTGGCCACGTCAAAATGGCCACAGATTCCGTGCTACAGCAGATCCCATCCGCAGAGATCGTAATCCTTGGCGATTTTAACACCAACAACGCTGAAAAGCTCAGTTCACGTTTAACCGGTCAAGCAGAGAAATCTGTTTATAAATTTGCTTTGGCATATGATCTTACACAACTGGTTACTGCGCCTACGCGGATTCCAGATGTGGAAGATCTCCGCCGTTGAACCTTTTGCTAACCTCTCATCCGAATGGATATCAGGTTTCCGTCGACGCCCTTTAGGCTCGTCGGATTGCTGTCTTGTCCGGAATGTGGTGCCAGTTAAATTAACGTCGTGGTTGCATTTTGCAGGCTGCTGCCGTGTTTGGCGCTACGGGTCGGCCGGTTGGGAAAAAGAAGTATAATTCTGCCTCCAGGTCCTTCAATAGAGTCATTGCCAAGGCAGGGTCCGAGCACATCGGCAGAATTGGCGAGCAGCTAATTCGCCTTATTTCTAGAACCCGTGCATTCTGGTCTCTCGACAAGGCTTTCTAAGGGAGCTTCTGTCAGTCATCTCTTCTATCTCTGCACAGAGAGGATGACTCCTGGCCGGAAAAATCCGATCTTTTATGCCATCCTTTTGCGTCCAACTCGACTCTGGATGACGGGTGGAACCCACCGCCAACCATCCCGCGGTGTGAGTACTCTATGCCCAATGTGCGGTTTACACAGCACTTGGTTCGCAAAGCACTCTTCTCCCTGGACGTCAGTAAGTCAAAAAAGCTTGATGGGGTCCGTCCTATTGTGCTGAAGACGTGTGTTATGGAGTTATCACCGGTTTTAACACGTCTTTTCCGGTACTCCTTCTCCTAAGGCGAAGTCCCGAATTCTTGAAAGGCAGCTTCGGTCCACTCGATCCTTAAAAAAGGTGACCGTTCAGACCCGTACAACTTCAGACCTATCACCATCACCTCCTTGTTCCCAAATAAAGTCGACATATCGAATAGCGTGCAGTGTCGTGGTCACTTGGAGTGCAAGGCAAATTGGCTTCTAAAAAGCTTGGCGTGCTCAGCAAAACGAGACAATATTTCATACCGGCACATCACCTGCAACTTTACAAAGCGCAAGTTCGGCTTTACATGGAATACTGTCCATCATCTCTGGGACAGAACACCCCTGTGCCAGCTCCTTCCACTTGAACACATCCAACACAGGGCGATTCAAACCGTCAACGACCGAGTTCTTTCCAATCGGCTCAATGCACTGGCGCTGCGTAGGGATGTTGCATCCCTTTGCGTTTTCTATCGTATTTTCCATGAGAAATGTTCTGAGGAATTGTTGGGATTAGTTCCAGCCGCCAAATTTCGCGAACGCACATCGCCTCAAAATTCCCAATACCTCCTCACCATCTTGATGCTTGGTGATCCCCTATTTTATATTTTACCAGGAATTTTGTTCCTCGTACAACTTCTCTGTGGAATTGTTTACCACCGGCGACTTTTCCGGACCGATATAACTTAAAGACTTCAAGAAAAGAGCTTACTCCTTTCTAAAAGGCAACACATTTGCAATTTCCCTGTTGTTTCAGTTGTTTATGAGCGGCGGTATTCACTTACCATCAAGTGACCCACATGCTTCTTTGCCCCCTCTTCTATTTAAAAAAAATCGCGCTTACGAGCACTAGACCAAAGAGGCTTACGTGAGCACATTGTAATGTACATATATTGGTTAATTACAATGTGATATTGGATCCGAAACCGATTAAGTTTTTAAACTATGTGAAACAATTTTGACTTGATTTTGAAAAAGCCAATTATTACTTACTTAGATTTACTATACTGTACAAATAGTTTTTCGGAAAATGCAAACTAGAGTACAAGTATGTATTTTTGGAACAGTCAATATATAATATTATACTAAACTATAATTGTTATTAATATTAATTGATAACAATAAACAATATGGAAATTTAGTAATTTTTATTTCGAGGAAAGCTAATTTTCACACTATTGGAAGTAGTTAATGTACGTAATTTTCAAAAATTTTTCTAGAATAAAGCATTAACTAAAGATTCTGCATTTGATTTTCTTTTAAATGTTTCTGTGTTCCGGTCTGAAGGGTATAGAGAGTCACTTTACATACATGCTGATGAGTATGCGGCATTCGATCTTTGGTCTCAGTGGGGACAACGAATCTCTAGCTTTTTTGTAAAATGTATTTGTAGTGTCCATGGACTGCAGTACCCACTTTTCTTTAGGTGGACTGTAAATTCGTGTGTCACTTCAATTTCATAATAAAAATACATATTATATTCAATAATATTCGACTGTTGGATTAGGTAGTTTTGTTAGCTAAATAATCCTGAGAACAATTTAAAAAGAAACAGGGAGGCAATTTTTCCCAGGGTGATTCGCTTCTACACAAACAAACTTTAGTCGTGAATAATATTTAAGTTTGTAACTCAAATACTGAAACCATAATCAAGAGAAAGTTTGCCAATTCCAAATAACAGAAAAACCAGACATAAGTCTAATTCAAGCTTAATATAGACATTACAGAGAAATGCCCGTAAGCCTGTTATATACAAACTGTTAAAAGGACCACAAAGCTTTCTTTAAAAACGACAAAATTCCTATTTCAACCTAATAGCTGCTCAATTATCGATATGCCAAATTTTGCCGCGGGAAGGTTCGAACTTATTATAATTCAGTGTACTTGTATTGACAGTTAAACTGGAATAGAACTGTGGTTTAAAAATGATTACTTCCAAATCAGTTCACTTTTTATAAGTTAAAGATGAAAGGGCCGACTCGTCCGGGAAAGGACCACGCTCTAACAGAATGTCAGCGGGAAAAGGCAGTTTAATGCTGCTGTGTTTCGTATAGTGAGTGCAAAGAAACGAAGATCCTTTTTACAGAAATAAGGCATTCCTTTTCAGATTTGTCACCCCTGGGTGACAACGCATTTGCCTTTTGGCTTATAACCGACTATAAATGTAGATGACAAGGTCCACAATATTCGCTTACCATCAGGTAGCCTGCTCCTATTTCGATTTTTCGTACTTCTTTTAGCACCTTTAATCTATAGAAATCACAAATTACGAAATGGGGTATCGGAGTCTCTACCAAAAATGGCATATGTATGATATATATGCAAATACATATGACATATCGTAAAACTATTGATTTAATGTATTAATTTGTTTTCTTTAAGTATATTACATGAGATATTATTAAACACTATGTATTTTGTACTAACTATTTAGAATGCTATATTATTACTTTACTTTTGTATGTGAACAATTGGAATAAATCAAACGAATAATAATCCATTATTTATTTATTTAAATAAATGATTCAATAAATAAATATGCATTCATTATTATTAAGTTTAAATCATTGAATATAATGTATTGCACAATATTTCATTAGCCCGTTGTTGGTTTTAATTTGCGTATATTATTCGCACTTAATACGGTAGAACGATTTCATATGCTGTGTTTGTTTTGTTAACCAACATTTAATTTGGATTGTTCTTTATTCGAGCATCAACTTGTAATTTTAACTGTATTAACTTTGAAATAATAAAATACACTCGTAAATATTTTTTGAATTTAAATATTAATAATGCAAACATATTTGATCATCAGAGAATTTTACTTTAAAAATGCCTGCCCATAATAGCAAATTTATGGACAGGTCGTTTAGTATTCAAGCAGTCCGTCTATGGAATGCCCTACCTCTGTCAGTGAGACGCGCCCAGTCTTTACCTGTTTTTCAGAAACTTGTACACAGTCACTATCTTAATCTTTGAGTTCGTGCCATTTATATATGTAGTATACATTCGTATTTTTTTTTTGTATTTATTTGTTGTTTATTTCTAATTATATTATATAAAATATGGATATTTTTATAAATATTGTTTCTGCATCACCAAACCACACAATTTACTATTTTTTTGCGATCCTGTCCATCCAAAGGTTGTCTGGAAGAAATCGCTTTTAGCGATAAGACCGCCCATTGTGACACTATTTTTTTTTCTTCTTCTTTCGTTTATGTATTGATTTGGTGTACAATAAAGAATTATCTATCTATCTATCTATCTATTTGCATTAAATACATTGATTCCAATGATAATATAAGTAAAAAGTATTATAATATCGTTGATTGATTGGTTTTAATTTTTTATATAATTTAATTCCCTACTAGCACTTGAAACGCACTAAGGATGTACGTCACCGGAGATAGACCGCAGATTGCTCACGAATTCAGTAATCATACAATTTACTTCGAGCGTCTTACTTTAATATCACTATCTATGTTATTATTCTACTTGCAGTAAATAGAACGTGTAGTTGTACTGTAAGAAAATCAAATATCCCGTATCATCCCGTGATGTCATCAGAGGCGATAGTGGGGAATAAAACAGAAGATGCGCAGTTGTATCTTTGTTATAACAACTCGAAATAATTAAAATTGCTGTTACCAAGCCGTTTGCTAAGCGTGGCAAAAATAGCACAGATTGCCTCGTAAGTGACCTATGAACTAGACGTATGTTCAGTCGTGGTTTTTCAATAAACAGTAATGAATGAATGGAATTAAAATAGACATAAATGTTTCATAATAACCAAAATAAAATTGGTAAAAATAATTTTGTACTAAACGTTGTTTTGTTTAGTAAGAAGTAGACCCATCCTATGTAAAAAAAAAACAGCAAAATGCTGCTGTGTTTCGTATGAGGTGTATCAAAAACCGGAGACACTTTCAAGCGGAAACGAGGCATCCCATATTAAACTTAGGCGGTGGAACATATTTCCATTTTGATTTTCAACAAGATATTATATCGTGTAAGTTGCCCTAAATACTTAAAATCAGGTTACCTGGAGACCTTCAAGAAAAGAGCTTATTCCTTTCTAAAGGGCCAGCAACGCACCTGCAATTCCCCTGGTGTTGCGGACGTTCATGGGCGGCGGTAGTCACTTCACATCAGGTGAACCGTATGCTCGTTTGCTCCCTCTTCCCTGTACCCTGTATTTTATTTGCGCCCAGAAGCAAATAAGGGCTACCCTCCGGTAAATGGGCGAGGGAGGTAGTTAATGCTTCCCCGCAGCCGGCTGCGTGGTTATGTGGAGACTTTTACTCAATAAACACCACGTGTGAGACTGGTTTATAGACCTAGCGAGAGATCTTTTAAACCGTATCTGACGTGACCCCGCTTGGGTTGAAAAAGGGGCGCAAGCGGCCAGTAGCCGCTTAGAGGTGTGCCTAACAAAGGAAAATTACGACATGAGTTGTGGAGGCTCGGCCTGACCTGCCAGGAGGCAGTTTAGGTCGACTTAAAGCTTGTTTGTGGGGAGGGGTAGGTTTGACAGAGAGTTTCTCGGCCTGTGAACACTATAGCGAGTGCGAAGTGGGGTTGCATAGGCAGCTGCCTCGCTAATGAGGCGATTTGAGTGAGTTTCTGAGGCTTTGAAGAATTTCTCATAGAGTGATTTCAAGAATTGCTGAATTATCGGGAGCACTAAGTCTCGATGGATGTCGGTGTTACGGACATAATAGGGTGCGTTCGTAATCCGACGACAGAGTAAGTTTTGAACGGTTTAAAGTTAGAAATGTATGTAACTGTATAAAGCAAAAATGGGGGCCGCGTAGGTCCTAACAGGTCGTATACAGACCTTATGTAGGGTTTGCTTGTTGCGGAGAGACATTTTACTGTGTCTGCCCAACATGCTGTTGAGCCTACCCATGTAAAATCGCGTAGTGCGAGTTACTTTCTTGATATGGGGCTCAAAAGTGAGCCTCGTATCAAGGGTGATGCCTAAGTATTTGGCTTTCGTTTGCCAGGGGACAGGGGTTTCGAAATCAAGATTATACAATGAGAAAACTAAACAAAAGCCAAAAAACAATAGCATTGTAATATTTTCGGATAGTATCGGACAAGAATTGGCGTCAAAGATAATAGAAAAACTGAATTTCAAGCAATTAACAACTGTAAACTGGGCGCAGGATTTCAAAATATATTAGAATACTATGGCGAAAAGATTAAAGGTCTCGATAAAAAAGATACAGTAGCAGTAATTATTACTAAATATGAAAGCTCTATTTAATACAATCAACAAAAGTACATAAAACTATTGAACAATATTGTAAACCAGTCAAGGAAATTCAACACATAATTACTGTTTTGCGTTATAATGTCAAGAATGACAACGAGATTTATCATATAAACGATCAGATACTTAACATCGCTAAAGTCAGCGAAAATATCAAATTTTGGACCCGAATATGATTAATGAAAATACAAGGAACTATCAATTATTGAAAAAAAATCATCATAGAAAATGTAGTAACAAGTATAGACCGCAAGTTTCAAGGATCATCCTCACTGCGTTTCATCAAATGCCAAAACTAATACACTTCCTCAATTGATAAAATGTAGAAATTTTTCAACAACGCAAGTACCAATTCAAAATGAAAATTTGCATGCGAATGTTCAAAGTAAACATAAAAATATTATTAAGTATACATAATTCATAAGTGGTACTGTAGTTATATTGGAAGTATAGTTGTAGCACGAATGGGTCGGCTCCACCGGGGAAGGACCACGCTCTCACAGAATACCAGCGTAAAATTATAGATTAATGCTGCTGTGTTTTGTATAGTGAGTGTAGAGAACCGGAGACCCTTTTTACTGGAAACGAGGAATTCCATCTTAGTCTTCACGGGTGACAACGCATCTGCATTTTGATTCGTAATCGAGGATAGATGTACCTAAATGTCTATGGGCTACAGCATCCATTTACCATCAGGTGGACTGTGTGCTCATTTGTTACGCTACCCTACAAAAAATACTAGAAATCGAAAGCTTAGAAAAGGACTATGAAGTGTTATGTTTGACGAAGACGTGGGATAAAAACTGTCAGATACAAGCGATGACTATTGAAAACTATACACTCGCGACTTGTTTTAATAGAATACTTTATAAACACGGTGGAATGACGATATAATATGTGAAAAATACTTTAGACCGCCTCGTTGGTCTAGTGGTTGTAGTAGTGCGACTGCTGATCACGAGGTCCTGGGTGAGGGAATAGAGAGTGCACTTGTGCTTGCGCATACACTTGGGCACTATAATCCTGTCCTGCGCCGATGGCTGGCCTCCGTTGAGGCAAGCCGCCGTGGCCGAAATTCGGTCTGGAGGACATTATTATTATTATTACTTTAGAATATAAAATTAGGAATAACTTGAATAAACTATCATTTCAAATGAATTGTGAATTAGTATCAACAATAATTAACCCTCAAAAACAATAGTCATTGCAATTGACCGAGCTGACTATGATATTAGTCCATTCTTTGAAATACTTACAAAACTTTTAAAGAAACCTTGTCAAGAGACAAATAAATTATAATAGCAGGTGATATGAACTTAAATGTTTTAAAATTGACGCAAATATTTAAAAAAAAACTTGACAGAATACTTAACAATTTTAATTATAAAGCCAATTCTTCTTTATATTATAATCTTTATAAGTTTCAATCCTTATAGATTTATCAGTCCAGTTTCAAGGTTGCCGCGCTTTTTTTTCTTTTTATCAAAATGTGCTGATGCGTCACATTGCGAAGCCCTTAGGAGATTTTGGCGACAGCTCAACCCAGCAGCGGTCAGTTGATGACGACAGCCACTCAAGTTCATAAGGCGCCTAAGCGATCAAAATAACTTAAGATTTATATCGACATCAAAGCACTTGTTTCGTCATTTTCTCTTATAGTTCACACGCGCACATAATTAATTCATAAAATCACATCACTTTTACGAATTAAAATCCACTTTAAACCATTATTCAAGCGACAAAACAGGAGCGACAATCCGTCGTCGGCCAAGTTTCCGCCAAAACTCTACTTGGATTGCACAAATAGGCCACTGACATCTATTTATTTTTAATTATTTGGTTACAAAGCTAAAAAACGTTGTTATTAAGCAAAAATCTATGTTAGTCATTTACGATATGAGCACTAAAACAATTTAATTTAAACTGAAACTTAGTATTTTTATGAGAATATTCCATTTTTCAAATTAATTACATTTCAATGCAACACTTGGAATCATCATCTTGTGTAACGTACAAACGAAATTCTATGACGTAAAGCGTCAATGTAACCTAATTAAGATATGTACAGTAGTACAGTAATATAATTTAACCTTAAAAATTTAAGAACTTTTGTAACCAATGACTTGCCTGTAACGATTGTTATATTATGGCCAATAAATATTTCTGTGGTAAATATTAATGTCGTTTCTTGCTGGAGGCTGCTCTCTCGTTACAGGAAGGGTTTGTTATAATCACCATGCCGGATTTGAGATGGCAGTATTGAGGTTTTTGCCCCCATGACTCTGCTTTCCATCGCTGGTCTGAGTATGAGGAGATGAGTGATGAATTTCCCAGCGCCGTAAATAATTTAAATTTTATATAGTCATTTGTATGCCAGCATACTGCGTCTAACGCGCCACACGCAAGCGGCCAATCTTGATTGCCTAGCATACAGCTGGTTAAATCGGAATGGCTTGAGTAACTGAATCTACGTGTTTAATCAAATCCACAAGGGATTCATTTAAGTCTTACTCGCTTCGTTTGTACTACCCGGAGACGCGTTCCAGATACGCATAATCAAAAAATCGTGAGGAAACTGTATATCTGAAAAATATATAAAAAAATATTTAGAAGACATTTGAAGTACGCCAACACGTACACGCATAAGGCTAAAGTGGTGGACTTTTTCTTGTTCGATAACCCTATCAGAAATGAAAGGCCTGTGCCAAGAGTGGGGCATATATAGGCTGTAACTTTACTACTTTACTTCTACTGTTATAGTATATCTTGATAGTATAATTTGTGATTTGCTGTATAGTGTATTGCTGTAAGAATTTCTACTGCCACATATCATACGTATATAGGCTGTAACTTTACTACTTTACTTCTACTGTTATAGTATATCTTGATAGTATAATTTGTGATTTGCTGTATAGTGTATTGCTGTAAGAATTTCTACTGCCACATATCATACGTATATAGGCTGTAACTTTACTACTTTACTTCTACTGTTATAGTATATCTTGATAGTATAATTTGTGATTTGCTGTATAGTGTATTGCTGTAAGAATTTCTACTGCCACATATCATACGTATATAGGCTGTAACTTTACTACTTTACTTCTACTGTTATAGTATATCTTGATAGTATAATTTGTGATTTGCTGTATAGTGTATTGCTGTAAGAATTTCTACTGCCACATATCATACGTATATAGGCTGTAACTTTACTACTTTACTTCTACTGTTATAGTATATCTTGATAGTATAATTTGTGATTTGCTGTATAGTGTATTGCTGTAAGAATTTCTACTGCCACATATCATACGTATATAGGCTGTAACTTTACTACTTTACTTCTACTGTTATAGTATATCTTGATAGTATAATTTGTGATTTGCTGTATAGTGTATTGCTGTAAGAATTTCTACTGCCACATATCATACGTATATAGGCTGTAACTTTACTACTTTACTTCTACTGTTATAGTATATCTTGATAGTATAATTTGTGATTTGCTGTATAGTGTATTGCTGTAAGAATTTCTACTGCCACATATCATACGTATATAGGCTGTAACTTTACTACTTTACTTCTACTGTTATAGTATATCTTGATAGTATAATTTGTGATTTGCTGTATAGTGTATTGCTGTAAGAATTTCTACTGCCACATATCATACGTATATAGGCTGTAACTTTACTACTTTACTTCTACTGTTATAGTATATCTTGATAGTATAATTTGTGATTTGCTGTATAGTGTATTGCTGTAAGAATTTCTACTGCCACATATCATACGTATATAGGCTGTAACTTTACTACTTTACTTCTACTGTTATAGTATATCTTGATAGTATAATTTGTGATTTGCTGTATAGTGTATTGCTGTAAGAATTTCTACTGCCACATATCATACGTATATAGGCTGTAACTTTACTACTTTACTTCTACTGTTATAGTATATCTTGATAGTATAATTTGTGATTTGCTGTATAGTGTATTGCTGTAAGAATTTCTACTGCCACATATCATACGTATATAGGCTGTAACTTTACTACTTTACTTCTACTGTTATAGTATATCTTGATAGTATAATTTGTGATTTGCTGTATAGTGTATTGCTGTAAGAATTTCTACTGCCACATATCATGTGCCGTAAGAGGCGACAGATGAAAACTGAAACATGAGATGGGAAGCAGCATCTACCTGATCACAGCTGAAAATAATGAAATACCTCGAATGGCAACTTGCCAACCAAGCGTAGCATTTATGGCAAAATCCAATGAAACAATAATAGAGGTCAATGTTCAGTGTGGGCGAAGTAGGAAAAGGGGAGATCTCCCACCGGGCAAGGTGTTCTGCCCGGGGAGCGGCCAACACTCCATGTGATAGTTCGGAGATGTTCTATATATGCTGTTTATGATTCGAAATGTTGATAGCGTGATTTAAGCTTCGGTGTGTTTCGCTTGCGGCGTGACGACAGCGCCACCACATCACCCCCCTGCTCAGACCGGAGGTCGATAGTGCAGTCCGATTGCCGGTGTCCTTTTAATGCCGGTGGGGAATGCATGCTGTGTGCGTTAGGGCAAGTGACACCGGTGTGAATAATATGCCGATGTGTAATGCATGCCGTACTACGCACTGGCAAGTGATGCCGGTGAGAACGATGTGCCGGAGCAAGTGCCAGAAGTCTGCCTTATAAATCTGCGGTGAGTCGAGATGAAGACAAGTTGGACTGGCTTGCAGGAACTGAAGACTGCAGAAGACGATTCTCAATGCTGCGTGTATCTGACCCACAAGTTGCATGTGTAAAAGCACTGACAATAAGCTTTAAAAAGCGTAACTTTAACTTCTTTAGTACATCGTGCAAACCTGCGGGCCAGCATATTACAGCGAACAGCCAACGCCCTGCGTTCCCTTTCTATATCCAAGTCATCCTCAAGTCCTCCGTTACCCAGTGGCCTAAGTACTTAAATTTGACGACTCTGTTCAAAGGACTATCACAGAGCTTAACAGTAGGCATGGTGAGCTGCCTTTTAGTGCCTGAATTAAAAACCATGAGCTCGCTCTTCGTTACATTATACTTGAGCCCATGGGTCTTTGCGTAGGATTCACAGATCCCTAGCAGCTTTCTGAGTGCCCCTATCGTGGGGCTCAGCAGCACCATGTCATCTGCATAGCTTACGTTATTTATGCAAACTCCGTCTATAGAACAACCGACCTTAGTGCTGCTGAGCTCCACAATCAACTAGTTTATGTATAAGTTGAAAAGCGTAGGTGAACTCAACCCTCCTTGTCTCACCCCGCATTCCAGCCCATACCCCTCAGAAAAGCTGCTACCCCATCGCACATAGTTTATTTGGTTACTATACCAATATTTAAATACGGAGACAATTTCCTGGGGCAAGTCAGTCTCCTCCTGTAACTTTCGCCATAAAATGTCATAAGAGACTAGATCAAAAGCTTTTGATAGATCCAAAAAACAGGCATACACCGGCGTTTTCCTATCTGTGTAGTACCGAACAGTCTGCTTAATACATAAAATTGCACTCTCTGTGGATAGTCCAGGTCTGAACCCAAATTGAGCATCATGCAGATGAATGTGCTTTCTCAATTTCCTGTCAAGCAGACCGTCCAGCACCTTAGCCACTATGGTGGCTAGTGAGATTGGCCTGTAATTATTTAAATCTGATATATCTCCTGTTCTGTTCTTTATGATAGGCACCACAATTGTCTTCATGAGATCAGTCGGAAGATACTGATGCGCTATACATAAACTTAGTTTAGATCACGTCGGATTGTCACCACTGTGGCCGAAGTAGGAAGTAGGAAAAGGGGAGATCTCTCGCCGGGCAAGGTGTTCTGCCCGGGGAACAGCCAACACTCCATGTGATAGTTAGGAGATGTTCTATATATGCTGTTTGTGATTCGGAATGTTGATAGCGTGATTTAAGCTTCGGTGTATTTCGCTTGCGGCGCGACGACAGCGACGCCACATTCAGTAGTGGACTCTTCATAGGCCCTAAAAGTTAATGCGTGAATGAGTATCATTTGTAGACGCAATTGCATTTTTTCTAAAAATAATTTTGATGGCTGGGTTATTAAAATGCAAAATTAAATCAAAAAACTAAAATCAAAAGTACTATTAAAAATATAAGAAATGACTCTAAAATATTCTATCAATATAAAAACATTCAGTATTCACGTTTTAAATTTCATTTTAAATTGACATATCTCTCCGAAAAATATCTATTACTATTTTGGCATTGAAATAAATATGATAAGTAATATGAGCATATTCTTTGTCATGATTTTTCCTTCTTCATGGTTTAGGGATCCTTATTTCAACAAAGAATACTAAAACAGAAATGGCATTGCATACCTAAAGATTAGATTGTAATAATACAATATTTTAAGTAATTGCAGCTCGTAAAGCTATTTGGCAGTATACATATTTTTATTAGTTTAATTGAGAAAGTTTCCAGCTATGCCAAATTTCTGTTAAATATATATTTTTCTTTATAGCAAAATTAGTAGCGACGGAAGCGACCATTGTAAAATTATTACTTTGAAACGAGGCCAAAACAAACCAGGCGAGGCGTGGTCGCTTCAGAAATCTAAT
This sequence comes from Parnassius smintheus behrii, assembly GCA_036936625.1. Lineage (NCBI taxonomy): Eukaryota > Metazoa > Arthropoda > Insecta > Lepidoptera > Papilionidae > Parnassius > Parnassius smintheus. Next base: position 20,825,882 of record JAUPFT010000022.1, read on the forward strand.
TTAAACGGTGGATTACTAGTCCCCATTATTTTAGCTACTACATAAAATGGACTTTCTAAGTCATTATTATATATATACTATGTAACTTTTACATTTCAATCTATGTTATATGTTGTGTAAAAACACTGTGCCACGCCTAATTCATTCTATCTCTGCATCACTCAAAGGTCTGGTAGAGAATACCTTACGCATTTATCCCGCCGATATATAAAGTGTGTGCATAAAGTTTTAAACGTGTAAAGCGTGTAATAAAATCGTTTTTCAATTACAAATGCTGGCATTTACGCTAATAATCACTTATGCTATTTCTTTTAACAAATATTATATAAAGTGAGGAAAAATAGCGCTTGTCTAATGGTCAGTCCAATGAACCGGCCATATAGCTCCAAGAGCCGATAACCGATGGGCAAGAAAGTTTCTTTAGACATAGACATACATCCATCAACTTTCTGCATCTCTTACCAGATACGTCACTCCATCCAGTAGGGGGCCTCCTTATACCTTGCTAATCGATACGAGACTGCCACTAGAGAACCGTTTTTCCCAATTGGTTGTCTGTTCTTCAAATCACATATTCCTTGATCTTATTAATTTATTCAATCGCATCGTCCGCCATCGCATCTGTAGTATATTTAAAAAAGTATATTTAGATGCGATGGCAACCTAGTGGTTAGGTTAAGTCCTGTGTTTTCCTCGAAATCCTGAGTTTGATACCAGTTGAAGCTAACATTTATTAAAAAAAAATTTGGCCCAACTTTTTTGTTATGATATTCCACTGCATCATCGTGACTGAGGAATCAAATATATCTAAGATATATGAAGTCCACCACTACTCAGCAAAGCAGTGCGAGGGACTGATTGATCCATCATCCTCCTAGTTGAGAGGAAGCCTGTGCCCAGCGGTTGGACGTATATAGACCGTAGCTTCACTTTTTAACTTTCTACTGCCCGAGTTACCGTCTTGTGGAGGCGGCATTTGACAATAACTCTCCACATTTTTTCCCGTGGGTGTCGTGAGTCGGTATGGGAAATGATAGAAAGATCTCGTGACTTCCGGCAGATGGCGGTATTTCGCTATCTTATTTACGGCAGATTTAAAATACTCAGATCAGCGACAGGGATCATCGCCATTGGTTTCACAGTGTCTCAGTGGTGTCACTTCTGCAAAGCGGGCTTAATATGAAAATTTCTCCTGAAAGTGGAAGAGCCTAAGTTCGGCAGTGGACTTTAATGGACTAGTAAAGAAGAAGAGTTAATGATATTTTTGTATCATAATAACTATGGATTGTTTTCAAATTAATGATCTAATGATGAGACAAGCTTCTGAAAAAAGTGATTATGAATAATTATGGTATTCTAAACAAGTCAATGTAATTAATGGTGTTTATAATTTAGATAAATAAGAGAAGTTATTTAGTAGTGTAGTGGCGGCGTAAGAAAATCCACTACTCCATGTCGTCTCGTGGGTGTCATAAGAGACGACAGAGGAATTAAAACAGAAGAGAGCAGCAGTGTCTACCTGATATTAACTCAAAATTATAAATCATAATTATAATAGGTAGGTAACACGCCTGCTCAGCGTGGTAACTATAGCAAATATATCTTATGAGGCAACTTATGAGGGTGGCCTGTGTTCAGCGATGGACTTTTGATAGTCTGTAATGAATGGATAAAATATACGTTCTGTATATTTTTATCCATTCATTATAGACCATCACAATCTCATCAACGCAGTGTGATTGTATTTTAAGCCAGAATTGTTATCTTATTTTGCATTTGTTTATCTTTAATTATTTTCTCTACTTTTATTCTTATAAAACATATCACTCTGTGAATAGTTTCATTAATTTTGTTAATTAAATCGTTAAAATTAATCAAAAAGAAGGTAAAATTTAAATAAACTGTTAATTATTGTAAGGTTATTGTACCACTATGTATATACCATTAACTGACGAGCAAGTATGCGTAGTTATATGGATGTAAGAGATGGGCGAGAGGTGTGTCAGGATCGTGTCAAATGAAAGTTCATTGTCTCTGCCTACCCTTTGGATGACAGACGTCAGTGCTTATGTTGATATATATGTATGGTATAGGAACGCATACGGGACAAACAAAGTGACTTAAGCCTTTTTAGATTTACTAAATAGTTATTATTTAAAAACTTTTTTGTTTATACTCCTTAATAAGTTTTGTGCTGAGAATTATTATCTCGCAAGAAAGTTATAAGTTTGGCTCTAACTTTGTTGCATTGATAACTTCCTACGTAAGCTTCTCTTTTCAATTTTAAAATGTTACATTGCGCGAAGCGTAAATTATAAGCATTATGCATCGTATATTATTAAGTCTTTGCAATAAAATAATATAAAACTTTAAAAAACTCACACAACACGCATAGATCAAAGGCTGTGATGATCATAGTGAGAATACTAGGTCGTAGTCATAAAATCATTGTACTGTCATCGGTTTTAATACTATAATATATATATATATATATATATATATATATATATATATATATATATATATTCGGAAAATTTAGAGCTCAGGAAGTGGATGAAAACTAAATTACAAAATTCGATTACATTCACTCATATATAAAATAAGGGTCGTTATACAGGATATGGCGTTAATGGTGGATAATCTGGTATGTGCGTGTTTGGGCGAGGGGAGGTGACCTGGGTTAAATAAAAAAAATCTATCCCGAACGGTTCGCGCTCTACGCCATGTTTTATAAAATTTCGAAAATTCGTACTTCTGCTCACATTTGTGGACATCACGTTTAATGTCTAGATCGGATTTTTTTCTTTTATAATGATGATTCTAAATTGCTCTTAAAAGTTTTCATCTTCTATGGGTGGTATTTTACAAGGCGGCACTTAACATAAGTTTAAATTTTTTACTTTATTTAACTGCAATGCTTGAGCATCTGTGTGAAAAAAAACGTATGGGATCTGTGTGGCCAACCATTTAAAAAGTTTGCCTACATCATGAGGATTTTAAAACAGTAGCATAATATGTACTTAATGTCATTACTTACTGAGCTATAGTATGTAAAAGTAGACAATTCATTACAAGATTAAAAATTATTTTACTATCTGCTCGCCTTGTTTGAACGAAATCTAAATTACTGAAAAGCAACGAGATTATGTCATCTACCTTCAATACAGCAACAAGCTATCAAACAAAATGGCAAATATATATGTCGCCGCAAGGACATCTTCTGTTGACGAAGCCTAAACTTTGCGTTGTCTTATCAATTGTTATAAATAATAATAATCAACAGTGTATAATTATTAATTTTACAATTTAATTACAGCAATTTATCAGAAACATAACAAGTAACTATATAGTTCTTTAAAACTCTTTTGGTTTACAAATCTCTTTATTGACAACTAATTCAGTACTATTAAAACAACTATTTATTAAATTATCAACTTTTGACTCAAATATTGTTTTAAATCGTAGAAATAAATAATTGTCGATTTTATTATTAATCCTGGTAATTGAAATTACTTAAGTAAACCTAATGAATTCAATAAATAGATATTGTTTAGTGAAGTATTGACCAATCAAATCGTCGACCAATCAGAGCACACCTAAGTAATTATTATGTTTTCCTTATTGTATGAACGCGGGAATAGACTCACTTCAGTTTGCGCAGTGTATATATTCTTTGCTTCAGTTCCCGCGCTCGTCGGTGTAGTTCTATTTTCCTGGTAAAACTTTTTGAGTATTATTTGTGAGTTTTCATAATACGAAGTGTAGAATAAAGTTGTAGTGCAAAATTAAAAGTGTGTGGTTTTAGACTCTTAGATCTCTTTCATTACACTGGAAACAATATACGGTAGTACGACTGAACCCTTGTCAAATTGGGACAGTGGTGCTGCCTCACCTTAAAAACAACCTCGAGGTTTCCGCTTGCGACATATATATTATAATTAAATGTAATAAAACTTTGAAAAAAAAAAATGTGTGTACGAAGAAACCTTTTCCGCGACCTAGTAAATTCGCCGTACAGGGTAAGAAAAGTGTATATTTAAATTGTTTGGTTAGCTTATAATCAATACATAAGTATTTTAATTCATGTGAATGGTTTTAGGCCTTGCGTTTGGGCCCCCCAACAAATTCTGATACAGGACACGTCTAAAGCACCCTACGCTACTAAAACCTATCGAAATAAATCTATCGAATAGGATATTTATAATAAAATAAAGTTTAAAAATTATAATAAAATAAAGGAATTTAAAAGGGGATTACAAAAAATATATAAGTTGTATGTTTAAATTTAAGTATGTTTGTAAATTTCTTCATAACCTGGTATCTATTTTTCAAACGGCGGGATGGATTTCAATAATTAAGGTATCGTTTTATTCGTCTTAAATACCCAAGTGCTCTTAGATAGCTTTTTAAAAATAAACAAAATGGCGGATTTTTGGCGCAAATAGTAATACGTTGATGGAATAAAAATAATCAAACCTATCTAATAAAAAATAATGCTCCTGCAGTAACTAATTTTATTTCCAATGTTTTTGCTAAAGGTGCCAAATATGGCACTATTAACTCTTACAGATCGGCAATATCCTTAATGCTAGATAATTTAATTCGTGACGACAGACTTAAAGGATTCATGAAAGGAGAGTTTATAGGTTAAGGCCTACTTGTCGAAAGTAGAATTTTACCTGGGACCCAACCATAGTTTAAAATAATTTAACTCTACAGTGGCCTAACTCCGACCTCCACTTGGAAACTCTTTTCAAAAAGACCGTAACACTCTTTGCTTTAGTAACTGCACATCGTATTCAGACTATAGCACCTACAAAATTATCTAATATTGTTTTTAATTCCTAAAGTGCTATTTCACCCTGTTGTACGTCCCGCATCTTGCTTAGAAACATACATCAATAAAATTCAATCGCTTCGTAGTAATTTATATTTTTATATTAGTTTCAAAAGCCCACATTCGAAAATAATATAACAATTATAATAAAGATATTATAATTTGCAACCATCCGCTTAATTGACTACAATGATGTGTCTTACCTGGATTGAATAGCACCTCCCGCCCTCCCTCCTGGAATAATGATGTTGGGAGTAGTGGTGCCGGGAGTAGTGGTGCCGGGAGTAGTGGTGCCGGGGGTAGTGGTAACGGGATTAGTGCACGCAATTGAGGGAGGGCGAGAGGTGCTCTTCAATCCAGGTAATACACATCATTGTAGTTAATTAAGCGGCCGGTTGCAAATTAATATATTTATTATAATTGTTATGATTGATTTCCGCAAAGTAACACCCAATTCTATCAATTATCCATTGAAGTAATACGTACTTACTTACTAGAACAGCTATCTCAAACAAACAATGTGCTCTAGTATGTGTTCGCGCGGTTGTTTTTTTATCATAAAATAAACATAAGTAGAATGACCCGTAGTAGATTGTATTGTTGAATAGGTAAATTATCTCGAGAACAATATTTAAATTTTGTCATTTATTTTGTATATTATATTTGCTTATTTAATGTAATATTACATGATATTGTTTCACAATTACATTTTAATAATATTTTACCTGAATATTTTGGAAGGTATCTAATTCAAACGTAAAGAACATACTAAATGTCTGTTTAACAAAACTTATTAACATAACATTTAAATTACAGATATATTTATTTAAATTAGAATAAAAGTCGTTCATAAATGCTGGGCATGCGAGAGTTAAAAATGAACGAATTTATACCACTTTGACTTTCATGTGGAAACCTAAAAATAAAATAAAATAATATTAAGCAGATTTAAACATGAAAAAATTTTCCAAATTATAATTACTTATGTTTCTACAAAAAAATGTGTATAATAATATATTCGTCCTATTCTTAAGTACTCACAGAAATGTCGCACAGAACAGAACACAGAAAAAAGTGCAGATAAAATCGAGATTTTTTTTTAAAACTGGAATAGCAGTTAAAGTTAAAGAGGTACCATTTTCAAAGTAACCAATACGGGAGAATCTTTGTTTGTGGAGGAATTAAGCGGTAAGTTTTATAATTTACATTCAATACACGGATGCGTACTGCTAAATTTGGGCTCCTTCCTACCGTCATTATTGATCTAAATAAAAAATATAAAGTTGTGATGCGAGATACCGTATTAGGGTTACCTTCTTCACATTTTTATTACAAACATTCTAATAAGAACTGCTTGCTGCAGATTCACCTCTTCATCCGCTGAGCACGTGCCACGCATTGTCACCAGCGTCATGCGTGGAGTTTCCTTTTCTGGTTGATATGGAGGTTCACCTACATATCCCATCTTGTCAGGAAATGGTTCTCCTGGAACTGGTTCTCTACCGCCAGCGTTCCCAAAATTGCCGGTGCCGAGAATGGCAATACAGTCGCCGCAACCGCAGGTTGACGACAGACCGATTTCTCCAACACCTGGAACATCAGCTGGCAGTGAACTTTCACAGCCGATGATGTTAGAGGTGCAACTCGACGAAGACGTACTGGTTTTGCTTGGTGATGCACCTAAGACGGAGACCCCAATGGGTTCAGCAATTTATAAGGACATAGCCAATCGATGGCAAGACATACTTGAAAAAGGCGTGAAAGAAAGTCTTTTGAAGAATTATCTTATACCCTCCAACTATGACCTCCTGGTGGCACCAGCTCTGAACTCGGGGATTAAAGCAGCTGACGGAGACCTCTATAAAACGAGACTCGTCACTTTTGTTCAAACAAAAGCAGCTAGGCGTCACCATTGCAGCCCTAGTTGCTGTTGCCAATATGATCATTTTGGACGAAACTGGTAAACAAAAACTTTTAAAACCTTTAAGCGACGCTTGTCGCATTTTTTGCGATTGTCATTTTATGGAATCAAAAATACGTAGAGGTTTCATAATTTCGTCTATTAATACTTACCCGCTCTACTTTCAGTACCACCAGCAACACTGGTTATTTAAACTACGTTAACCAACATCGCAAGGTAGACAACAAATTGCAGCCGCAAATGTACAACACAAGGCGAGGGCAGCGGTCAACCCCGCGCCCGTGGGAGGCACCGCAGCAGGCAGCCAGAACTTCACGCCACCCGCCGTCAATCAAGTCGACGATGTCTCGCCGGACATAGACGAGGTACCATTTTCGGGACAACTTCAGTACTTTGACAATAAATGAAGAAATAAATATAAAAAATTGTAAATAAATTCATTTATTGAATAAAACTATATTGACACTACAAAGTTGAAGCCCTGCTTCCGAACTAGTAATAGCTGTGTGTAAGAACTGATTCCTTACCATTTCCATTAAATTACAATTACGAAATGGCTTATGATCTTATCACAACTCCGAACAAGGTATTAGTCAAAGATCCTGCTCTTTAACAAAAATAAATACAATTTTTTACAAAGCAAAGAAAAAATAAAAATATGCATGAATATGTGTGTTGCATCTATGATTCAAATAAAAAACACAGCTATTGCTAGTTCGGGAGTCAGAGCTTCAACTTTGTAGTGTCAATATGGTTTTATTCAATAAATAATTTTATTTATTATTAAATGCGCTGAAATAACTCCAGACAAAACTATTCCATCTTGGATGAAAGGTTACCAAATACGATTTAAAAGTACGCGATATCGTACTAGTAATCCTTAAGTTTACCCCAAAAACATCCCACGAAGCGCATAATTTAGCAAGTCAATTAAAACCCTTCTAGATATTGGTGCAATATCTCACCGCACACATAAAGGAAGCGAATTCATATCCAGTGTATTTTTAGTGCCAAAACCGAACGAAGAAAATAGATTTATATTGAATCTTAAATGCCTAAACAAGTTCGTAGAAACGTGACATTTTAAGATGGAGGACCAAAAACTGTTATATGGCTTCCATAGACCTACAAGACTCCTATTTTCTACTACTACTTTCTATTTATAAATTTCATAAAAAATACCTTCGCTTTAAATATAATGATGCGCTTTTTCCCCGACTGTCAAGGAAGGGTTATGTTTTTCGCGCGATCGTGTATGTTTGTAAATTTCTATATTACCTGTTATCTTCCAAACGGCTGGATGGATTTCAACAATTACGGTATCATTTTATTCGTATTGAAGTGTTCTTAGATAGCTTTGTTTTGAAAATAAACAATATGGCGGATTTTTGGCGCAAAATAGTAAATACTTTAATTAAAAAAAATTACCAAACCAATCGAATAGGATATCAAAATAAAGGAATTTAAAAGGGGACTACAAAAATATATATAAGTTGTATGTTTAAATTTAAGTATGTTTGTAAATTTCTTCATAACCTCGTATCTATTTTTCGAAAGGCTGGATGGATTTAAACAATTAAGATTTCGTTTTACGCGTCTTAAATACCCAAGTGCTCTTAGATAGCTTTTTAAAAAATAAACAAAATGGCGGATTTTGGCGCAAATAGTAATACGTTAATGAAATAAAAAATACCAAACCTATCTAATACCGAATATAAGTTGCATGGTTTTACATTAGGAGTTATAAATTGGTTTATAAAGTTTTTAACTACTGGTTTAAAAAATGTGCAATATTTGTGTCTATCCTCGTGCTATTATATGAAAAAAAGAAAAGTTATTAATATCCGTCGCCCAATAACATTTAAAACATAACAAATACTTAAATTGCTTTCAATAAATTCTGAACCGTATACTTTGAAGTTTTGAAGAAAAATGTAATAAATAAATACCGTTTATTTCAGGAAATATACATCGACCTTTCTAAGTCGCATAGTTATGGAAAAATCGTCAAAAATCTTAAGTCTTAAATAAAATAAATATTTTTTTTATAGGATAGGGTGACAAACGATCACACAGTCCACCTGATGGTAAGTGGTTACTGTGGCCCATAGACATCTACATCTATCTTCCATTACAAATCAAAATGCAGATGCGTTGTCACCCGTGAGGACTGAGATGGAATGCCTCATTTCCAGTAAAAAGGGTCTCCGGTTCTCTACACTCACCATACGAAATACAGCAGCATTAAGCTACTATTTCACGCTGGTATTCTGTGAGAGCGTGGTCCTTCCCCGGTCGAGCCGACCCATTCGTGCTACAACTATACTACTAATATAACTGTAGCATGGCTCTACCACGTATCAAAATCAAAAACCCGACTGCAAAAGAGACAATTTTAAAGGAATGCACTAAAAAGATCGAAACAAGATTGAGAATACAAAACAAAATTAAAATAAACTATAAACAAAGTAAACTCTACTTCGGTTTAACAGACTATATGAGCTAAAACCCTACCCACCCTAACCCATTGCAAATTACAAACCGAAAGATGATGGGTTCCGCTTGCTATTAAACTTAATATTTTACTTAGGCTATTTTACTTAGGTTTTTAGCTCATATAGTCTGTTAAACCGAAGTAGTTTACTTTGTTTATAGTTTATTTTAATTTTGTTTTGTATTTTGATTAAAACTACTTTTACGGATTTTTTCGCGTTTTATTTATTTTATTTTTAATACCCGACGTTTCGAGTGCTTTCCAGCACCCATGGTCACGGGGGACTGAGGTGACTGACGTCCCGATGTCAAAGTTAACCCGGAGTACCTTCAGCTTTTTTAATTATTGTCTTTGGTCCGATCTACGCAGAATGAACTGACTGTCTTGCCAAGCATACCACTGCAAGACTTTGAAGTCTTGCAGTGGTATGCTTGGCAAGACTTCAAACCACAGTTAGTTCATTCTGCGTAGATCGGACCAAAGAAAATAATTAAAAAAGCTGAAGGTACTCCGGGTTAACTTTGAAATTCGTGCATAACTATATTCCCTTCTTATAGAAATACGAAAGACAACTATGAAGCAGATCAAAAGTCTCTTAAGAAATTTTTGGACACTAAATAGGAACTTCATGCTAAAGCATTTAAAAAATTACCTCTATGCTACTGTTACGCAGATATATCTTTTTGCTAGCAGACGCAATGCTAAAAGCCATAAATATATTGCTTGGAAAAATTAGCCTGATGTCTAGGCCACTGACGCTTTTACCGTTTCTTGGAAAAATATGTTATTCTACGCATTTCCACATTTTTCACTAATAACAAAGGTCATACAAAAATTATTAATGAAAGAGTAGAAGGTATTCTAGTAGTGCCATATTGGCCTACGCAACCTTGGTTCCCAAAATCTAATTTGTTCTGTCAATATATTTAAAACCAAATAAAGACTTGTTATTGTCTCCTTTCAAAATGCCTCACAGCCTACACCGCACCTTGAGCTTAGTAACCGAGAGGCTTTCAGGAAAACTTTATTTAAGAGATGTTTGTCCTCGAGATTAGTAGAAATTATATTGTGTTCTTGTACATATAAGCAATATGATGGATGTATTAAAATTTTGGTAAAATATTATAAAATACATGGTTTATGATTACTCTGTAATTTGTGCTCCTGCAGTAATTAATTTTATTTCCATTGTTTTTGCTAAAGGTGCCAAATATGGCACTATTAACTCTTACAAATCTGCAATATAGTTACTGCTAGATAATTTAATTCGTGACGACAGACTTAAACGATTCATGGAAGGAGAGTTTATAGGTTAAGGCCTACTTGTCAAAAGTATAATTTGACCTGGGACCCAACCATAGTTTAAAATAATTAAACTCTACAGTGGCCTAACTCAGACCTCGACTTGGAAACTCTTTTCAAAAAGACCGTAACACTCTTTGCTTTAGTAACTGCACATCTTATTCAGACTTTAGCACTTATAAAATTATCTCATATTGTTTGTAATTCTTAGTGCTATTTCACCCAATTATTTCAAAAGGAAGGATAGGATAAATATTTTACTCATAACTTTTTCATACAAGAAAAAGTAGCGCATCAGTCATAATACAAACGTCATATCAAAACACGACGTAACCAGGGTCGGATTTCGTAGTATAATTATCCTAATTGTATGATTATTTCATAGTTTGTAGTATATAGTATAGTAATAATATAAAGCGAAAATACCATACTTTCACCTAAAGGTCGACTTGTATTATTACTGAGTCATTTTAAACTTTAATATTAACCCTACGATATCGAGAATTTTTGTATTGTACACGAGTACCGCGTTTTTTTAATAAAATTAGAATTAGCTCCCTTTCTGGTCAATCGATGCTCTATCAATGCATTTATGTTGCATCCTTGATACAACTTTAATGAAGCGCTACTAAGATTAAAACTCTATGCTCCAGAAGCAATCGGTTTGAAAACAGAATTTCAAAATATTTCATGAATCAGATTTTCAGATTCAATTAAGCAGATGTGGTTTCTTTTGTACTCTTTCCGTTTTACCCTAATTGAATATGAAATATATTAGCTACCAATATTCAAAATTTAAGTTACACTAAGTTCTTTAGAAAAAAATTAAACTAATATGTGTTCGCGCGGTTGTTTTTTTATCATAGAATAAACATAGGTAGAATGACCCGAAGGTAACAGTAGATTGTATTGTTAAATAGGTAAATTATCTCGAGAACAATATTTAAATTTTATCATTCATTTTGTATATTATATTTGCTGATATTATATCACAATTACATTTTAATAATATTTTTACCTGAATATTTTAGAATTTATCTAAGTCAAACATAAAAAACATACTAAATGTATGTTTAACAAAACTTATTAACATAACATTTAAATTACAAATATATTTATTGAAATTCGAATAAAAGTCTTTCATAAATGCTGGGCACGCGAGAGTTAAAAATGAACGAATTTATACCACTTTGACTTTGATGTGGAAACTTAAAAAGAAAATAAAAGAATATTAAGCAGATTTAAACATCAAAAAATTTTCCAAATTATAATAACTTATATATGTTTCTACAAAAAAAAAATGTTTATAATAATATATACGTCCTATTCTTAAGTACTCACAGAAATGTCGCACAGAACAGAACACAGAAAAAAAGTGAACAAGAAATCAATAAAAAAATTTAAAACTGGAATAGCAGTTAAACTAAGTTACCAATACGGGAGAATCTTTGTTTTTGGAGGAATTAAGCGGTAAGTTTTATAATTTATATTCAATACATACACAGTATATATCCCACCACCGGTTGATCGTAACACACTGGAAACATTTATTAATAACACTACGGAAACCATAAATAATAATAATCTAAGCTCGGCTAAAAACTCAATCTTGCTGCTTGGTGACTTCAATATGAGTTCGATCACGTGGGCACCTCAACCCGATATTAACGGTCAGTACGCATCCCCAAGTAACTACTCCAACTGTCTTCTTAAAAGTAGTTTAATAGATTTTTTCCCTTTGCACGATCTGAATCAATATAACACTAACAGGAATGCGAGTGGAAAGATATTAGATCTAGTCTTGTCTAATGCAAACATCAATGTAGTCGAAAGTCAGTTTCCTATACGCAACGTTGACATTTTACATCCACCATTAGAATTTTTCTTTACAATCAACGTATCAGCTAATTTTTCCGCAACTAAGAATAAATGTTCCCACAATTTTGAAAGAGCTGATTTTGATTCCATTATAGCATTCTTGAATGGTGTTGATTGGCTACAAACTTTAGGCGTACTTAATAATGTAAATGAAATGATATCGAAGTTCTACGAAATCCTGCAGGTAGCTATAGAGAGATTCGTTCCCAGATCGTGCAAATCGTCAAAATCTTATCCTATCTGGTTTACACCCGCTCTAATTAGACTCATTAAACAGAAACACAAATGTCATAAAAAAATTAAATTATATAATAATCCACTAGATAAAATTGAATTTTCTTACCTAAGGAAGGATTGCGATGAACTAATAAAAAAATGTTATCATAATTATATTTTACACATCGAGGAATCTATCAGCAATAATCCGAGGTATTTTTGGACACATATGAAAAACATGCGTCGTAAAGGCTCAACTTACCCTAATAAAATGACTCTGAATGATCGTGAGGCAAAGGGTAGGCAAGAAATATGTGATTTGTTTGCAAGTCATTTCTCATCGATTTTTATCAAGGATGATATTAATAACAATTTTGATACACAACCAGTCTCCAAACCAAACAAATATTTAGGCAATATTTACGTATCTAAACGAGAAATTAAGGAAAGGCTGAAAAGAGTAAATACAACAAAAAGTGCAGGTCCAGACGGTATTCCGCCTATATTTATATACAGGTGTGCAAATTCTTTGGCTGCTCCGTTGACTATTATATTCAATACCTCCTTGAGCTCTGGCATTTTCCCCGAAAGGTGGAAGAAGGCGCGGATTGTACCAATTTTTAAAAGCGAAAATCCCACAAGTGTTTCTAATTATAGACCTATTTCCATATTATCTACTATGTCAAAGGTCTTTGAGAGCTTGGTCTATGAATCTGTTTTCAAAAATCTAGGACGACGTATTAGTTGGCAGCAACATGGTTTTTTGTCTGGTAGATCTACTGTCACAAATCTTTTTTCATATGTCACTGATTTAATCGAGAACGTTGATGACAAACTACAAGTGGATGCCATATACACAGATTTCTCTAAGGCCTTTGACAAAGTAAATCACGCACTACTAGTCAATAAGCTAAGAGACTTTGGTATAAATGGGACATTATTAAACTGGTGTGCATCATACCTTCAAAATAGACCCTCGACCGTGGTGATTGATGGGTACTCCTCGCAACCTTATATTGCCTACTCCGGTGTACCACAAGGCTCTAACTTAGGTCCTGTATTTTTTAACATCTTTATAAACGACATTGTTTCGATATTTCAACACTCAAATGTCTATCTATTTGCTGATGATCTCAAGATAGTTAAAACCATTAGAAACAACTCTGACGTCGAACTATTGCAAGATGACCTCAATCGCCTTATACAATGGTGTAATAACAACCAAATGTTTCTCAATGGCAAAAAATGTCGACTTATTAGGTTTACCAGAAAACATAATTACATACAAAGTCAATATTATATTGATACTGAAAAACTGACTGCGGTTCGAGCGATACGTGATTTAGGCGTTATACTAGACAGCGAATTAAGATTTACCAACCATATCGATAGCATAATCACCTCAGCTACGAAGACACTTGGTTTTGTATTGAGGAATTCCAGAGAGTTCATGCAGCCCTCCACTACAATCAAACATTTTAGTAGTCTGGTTAGAAGTAAACTAGAATACTGCAGTCAAATTTGGAATCCGCACTACAAAATACATAGCATTAGAATTGAAAGAATACAAAAACGACTGCTACGTCATCTTGCGTACCGTTCGAATAGCTATCAAACTAATGATTCCTACGAAAGACGTTTGGCGCAATTTAACATCACATCATTACAATCACGTAGAAGTATCTCAGATATGATATTCCTATACAAAACGCTCAATAATAGTGTCGATTGTCCAGCGATAGTTCAATTATTTAACTTTAAAGTGCCATCAAGACTGCCTAGGAAACCGCAAGCCTTTTTTGATGTGTCTCTTTATAGATCTAACCTGGGAAAGTATTCCCCTCTAGCCAGACTGGCTCGCACTTATAACGAACTGTCCTCAAAGATTTCTGGCCTCGATATTACTTGCGACAGTTTATCCACCTTCAAATCAAAATTAATAAATTTCTTTAAAAATAATGAATCAATTAATTAAGAAGTATAATATTGGAAGTATAATATCGGAATTGTTTTTGTTTTCTATAATGTGGTTAATGTAATTTAATATGATAATGAAGTTATCTATAATATTGTTAAATCATTCTATTTCTTTTTAATAACTTATTTATTCAATGATGTAGTCCAAGTTTTTTTTTATATAATCCTATCATTCACTAAATAATCAATGCATGTTGTGATTACCTATAAAAAGAAATACAATTATAATGTGCTTAATATGTTATGAAAATAATCTTTGTATTACTATTGTAATTTCTGTTGGTAATCCTAATAAATAAATAAATAAATAAATAAATAAATACATGGATGCGTACTGCTAAATTTGGGCTGCTACCGTTATTATTGATCTAAATAAAAAATATGAAGTTGTGATGCGAGATACCTTATTTGGGTTACCTCTCACGAAAACAGTGATGCGTACTGCTAATTTTGGGCTGCAACTGTCACATTTTTATTACAAACATTCTAATAAGAACTGTTTGCTGCAGATTCACCTCTGCATCCGCTGAGCACGTGCCACGCATTGTCACCAGCGTCATGTGTAGAGTTTCCTTTTCTGGTTGATGTGGAGGTTCACCTACATATCCCATCTTGTCAGGAAATGGTTCTCCTCGAACTGGTTCTCTATCGCCAGCGTTCCCAAAATTGCCGGTGCCGAGAATGGCAATACAGTCGCCGCAACCGCAGGTTAACGACAGAGCGATTTCTCCAACACCTGGAACATCAGCTGGCAGTAAACCTTCACAGCCGATGATGTTAGAGGTGCAACTCGACGAAGACATACTGGTTTTGCTTGGTAATGCACCTAAGACGGAGACCTCAATGGGTCCAGCAATTGATAAGGATATAGCCAATCGATGGCAAGACATACTTGAAAAAGGCGTGAAAGAAAGTCTTTTGAAGAATTATCTTATACCCTATAACTGTGACCTCCTGATGGCACCAACTGTAAACTCGGGAGTTAAAGCAGCTGACAGAGACTTCTATAAAACGAGACTCGTCACTTTTGTTCAAACAAAAGCAGCTAGGCGTCACCATTGCAGCCCTAGTTGCTGTTGCCAGTATGATCAGTTTGGACGAAACTGGCAAACAAAAACTTTTAAAACCTTTAAGCGACGCCTGTCGCATTTTTTGCGATAGTCATTTTATGGAATCAAAAATACGTAGAGGTTTCATAATGTCGTCTATTAATACTTACCCGCTCTACTTTCAGTACAACCAGCAACACTGATTATTTATACTACCTAAACCAACATCGCAAGGTAGACAACAAATTGCAGCCGCAAATGTACAACACAAGGCAAGGGCAGCGGTCAACGCCGCGCCCGCGGGAGGCACCGCAGCAGGCAGCCAGCACTTCACGCCGCCCGCCATCAATCAAGTCGACGATGTCTAGCCGGACATAGACGAGGTACTGTAATAAATGAATAAATATAAAAAATAGTAAATAAATTTATTTATTGAATAAAATCATATTGACAGTACAAAGTTGAAGCCCCCTGACTCATGAACTAGCAAAAGTTGTGTGTAGGAACTGATTCCTTCCCATTTCCATTAAATTACAATTACGAAATGGCTTATCAGCTTATCACAACTCCGAACAAGGTAAGAAAGACCAAGATCCCAGGGCCCCAGACGTCACGTATTTTCTGACGGGTGAAATGTGGACGATTGTTGATGTGTTGGTATGTATTGTACTACGATTGTATGCCTACCTACTAGCTTGGTCAAACGGCTAATTTTCAGGTATCAGGTGATCAAGGCACATAAAAACATTACTTATTTCACGTAAATTCTTATGGCTGAATATATGTTTTAGAATGTATAGTTAAAAATAAGTTGTTAATACTCCCAGACACTTTCCTTCGGCCATATTGCTTTGCAGACGCTTTAAAGCTCTCAAAATAATTAGTTAACTTCATGTAAATTCTGATGCTCCATTTTCATATATGTTCACCCGACAACTATTTTAAAACCTTTGACAAGAATACAGACCGATCTAAGGGGCCAATCATCCCCTAAAAAAGGGGAATGCCCACTCTTCATAGACACTTCGGCCATGAGTGCCCACATATAAAAGCATATAGATATGATAATATGCAATTAAAACAATGAAATGGTAAAGGAATTGCTTTAAAAAACATCGGGGTTTTGAAAATATAGAAGTTTTTATTTTCACAAATGCAGTTTTATTTCTTTGATTTTTAATTCCAGACGTTTCGGGTGCTTTCCAGCACCCATGGTTACGGCAGACTGAGGTGGCTGACGTCCCAATGTCAGTATTAACCCGGAGTACCTTCAGATTTTAAATTTTTATTTATGGTCCAATCTACAGAATGAACTTACTGTGTCTTGAAGTCTTGCAGTGGTATGCTTGGGTTTAATTTTAATTTCATTAATTACAGGGTCCTAAGCAGGTGGTAGTACCAAGCCTCCTTCTCTATTGAATAAAGAATTTTTTTATTTCAATAGTCTCATGTATTGTCCTTTTATAGGATTTGTGGTTTATCAAATCTTTTTTTGATGTCTAGCAAGTTGGACCCGTTAAGGATATGATCACAAACTGCAAACTTCCCTGAACTTTGATGCTTCACGTCAGCGACGTCACGCTTCAAGATGTAGCCAATCTTGTCTGTGACACCCCTGACAAATGCTAGTACTGCACATGCTTGACTGTGGCCGGCTTCACTCGGTCACCGTGACGTAAGCGCGGGCCCGAAGCTTGTTGACGTGCAGAACCTGCTTGACGTGCTGAAGCTCGACAGCCAGATGTTTGCTGCCACAGATCCCTTGTGCTCTCTGTAACAAAGATTTGCTGACGGTAACTAACTGTGAAGGATGATGGTGAGATTCATTGTTTTCTATACACCGTGTGACCTATGGTGTTGTTAGAATTTTGGATGACTAACGCATCTAGGAAAGCTAAGGAATTATTTGCCTCTAATTTACACATCAATACATCATTCAGGAACTGAGCAGGAAGCAAAATATTAGTCTGATGCCGTGCCAACCCAAATACCATATTACTGTCATAACATGGGCACAGCATCCAACAGTTCGACGGCCGACAGTACTTTTTAATTGCACTTCTACCAGAACTATTGCCACTAATTAAAATATATATAAAATACACTTTACGACTAATGGTGATGACTTGCAATTCTAGCCCTAAGTAAAGATCAGCTAGGGCTTAAGTTTATTCCTTCCATAATGCTGCTCCTCTGGTTATTACAGAGTTCTAACCGGTAGCAACCATTAAATCTTATATGCTCACCATAATAGTAGCGAGCTTGCTTTAATTGGTATGTGACACAAGCAATTAATACTAAGTCGCTGTAAGTTAAAACAGGAAATTCCCTAACTTTTTAAAGTCTACATTTATATTTCTAAAGTCTCATTGCCCTAGCTCTATTTAGATTGTTTTCCCTAGCATACTCAGACAAATCATTATTTGTCTCCATATTTTGGTGAACGATTTCAAGTATTTGAGCCGCATCATCCCTGTCCCTTATTTTTGTGTGGAATTTACTAATTATAGCAGCAGCCACAGCAGTCTATCATCAAATGTGTAGAAGCCCTGTTAAAGTAATTTTGATGAAATATTTTAAATTCAGTTTTTAAAATGTCATTTACCACCTCTACTACCCATATCGACACATAGTCACAGCTCTGAATTTATTAGCATATCTTATCATTACCTGAGATTCACCATCTGCTGGAGACATTCCTGCGACCCTTAGAAATCCACATCACAGTTGTCACCCGTGAGGACTAAGATCATTTTCTCGTTTCCAGTAAAAAGGGTCTCCGGTTCTCTACACTCACCATACAAAACACAGCAGCATTAAGCTACTATTTCACGCTGGTATTCTGTGAGAGTGTGGTCCTTCCCCGGTCGTGCCGACCCATTCATGCTACAACTATACTTCTAATATAAGTGCAGCATGGCTCTACCACGTATAACACACATACATAGTAATTGTCACTATGTATGTTTGTTATCGCAAAATGTAGTTAATCACAAAAGAGACATACTCGCAATGCTGATGGAACTGTTACAACCAGGTAAAGAACATTGTGCTTTTAAATAATTAGTTAGCAGTACACTGTGTGATGTATGATCTAAGCTTTGTTGTTCTGGGTGCAATACATTACTCACTTCAGATTGCAACAAGGACGGACTAGATGATTCAGATGGTTCCCATTCTGCAGTTGAACGTGATGCTGTTCTATCAGTTCATTGCCAGCAATTATGATATACACGGCATGACAACGGCAACTGAAATAATGTAAAATACAAAAAATGAAGTCAAAGTGAAAAAATAAAATAGATTGTTTATTTCAAACTCAAATATAAATAAAATATTTATCAAGTTAAATGTTACTGGACAAGGACGGATTTAATGCCCTATATTATTTAACAATTAAGGCCTGACAGACTACCAGCAGCCCAAAAACAATGAAAAATCAACTGTCTCCTTTCTTGGTAGTTGATAAAAATGGTCAATCTCATAAATAAGCTAGTATGTTTGTCAGATATAGCTAGTGCAGATGTGAAAAAATAAAACAAGTTCTTGAATTGATATACAATCAGTGTAAAAACATGTATAATTATAAGATATGAGGATCACATTTAATAAATTGAAAAATGTTAAACATCTTACCTTATCTTAACTCACGTGGCACAAATTGTTCCTCACGTGGAGAACCGAAACCAAACAATGTGTGTGATCTTATTCTCATAAGTGTCAGTGCCACAGCTGATGTATACATGTTCAAGACGAACTATTGGTGCATTTTGCGAGTGGCACACTACACGTTCACTGTACTCGAAACTTGTACCTAATAAAGAAGCTACAATTATTATATTGATATTATTCAAGTAAACTCAGTTATTAAAGCATTTCTTAGAGGAAAACATTCCACTTCGTGATATGTACCAACTATTTACCTGCTGTGTTCGAACCAATTGTTGAGAGATCAACAATTGCATTTTCCAACAAAACAAAATAACACCAGGTATATATAATGTACTCTGTGAATAACACTCTTGTACATACAACTTTATAATTTGTGAATAACACGATAACAAGCAATTGAATTCTTGTGACATAACAGTGACAACGCAAGGGCCTACATGTCAGATTCGATGTTGCCACTTAACTGTCATAAAATCTATGAAACGATATCGATTTTTATTCGATTAATAATATCATGAAAAGAATAATCTTTGACGCGTTTTAAGTTCTGCACGCTTTTTAAAATATAATTTCATTTATTTATTGAAATTCTATTTCAAATGTATTTTTAGGAACAGTTAGCTTGTGCTGTATTGTTTTGTTACGCTTTAGAGAATTCGGGGTAAATCAGCTAGAAATTAACTTCTTGAATTATCATAACATGACTCCTTAAATGTTATGTTAAGAACATATAAGAATAACAGTTAACTTGTGCAGTAGCGTTTTGTTATACTCTAAAGAATTCTTGGTAAATCAGCTAGTAATTCGCTTGTTTAATTATCATAACTATAAATGTGAAGGTTGTCAATGAATTCAACCGAGCCTATAACAACGGTTGTTTTAGTTTTTAACGGTTGACTACCGCTTTTGATGACTTGAAATGGACAACCCAAAAAAAAAACTATTTATTAAAATAAAACTCTTAGTTTTATTTTAATAAATAGTTTTTTCGTTTCAGCTCTTTTACTTTAGATTTATTACCTATTTATCTATAATAATCAATCTGAGTAAGTAAAGTGTGTAAATACATTTCTTAAATTGTAAAAATAATAATTGGATTTGAACATCTTAGGTAGGTATTTAGTTTTATTAATTTAGAAAATATTGATCTCACAATTAATTATTGTAATAACATAAATGTATCACACAGCTAACGCCCTGACTGAAATGAAAATGAAATGACTCTTTATAAACTGTATGTTTTATTTAATCTTGTGCTGTCATCCACTCTTTTTATATTTGTACTTTGTAAATATAAACATAAATAAAAAACAAACAATAACAATAAAATAGTAGTAAACCACAGCACTACTCTCCATCCTAATGAAGACACTGTCACGACTGGACGACAACGGCGTAGCTGACCTTCCTTTTTTAAACATTCTTGGAATGTTGTGTATCGATTTCAAAATCAATCTAACCGAAATATACAGACATCGATTCATAATATTTTATGTGTCGGGGAAGGCGTAGACCAAGTGAAGCACAGAAGAAAAGTCTTACACTCTTATGACAATGGGGATTTGATATGATGCTGATGCTGCTAGATGATTTTGAGACTGAGAAAGAAAATGGCACAACACAAAATGAAAAATTGCTCTTCACACCTTGAGTAAAAAAAAAACATTAATTGTAATTTTGTATTATTATTAAAAAAGGTACATAATTATTCATTAATCAACAATTGTATATAATTATTCGCACTAGGTAAATCAGCCTTATAATATTAAAATCTTGGTCATGGAATAAATAAACACCAATCAATCAAAAATTCAATTCATCAATCAAAAATCAAAATTCATCATCATCGACGCTTTCCAAAATCCGAATGAGTTCTGAGGAATCGTTCATATTGCATTGCTCTACTTTTCTCGGTAATCACTTATGACATCATCAGGGTGTCGTTTATTCTTGATCACGGTGCCCAGTGAACTGATTTTCGATAACGCGCTAAAGATGCGCTAGAGTTGAGATATTAGATTTATTATGCGAAGATGATCTGATAATATTTTTTTATTCATGTAGCTAATTATAGTTTTATGTTTCTAACCTTTAATTTTATTCAAATATCAATAATAATAATAGAAAAAAAAAACACCATTGAGCTGAATTTTGGATAGTTTTCAAGATTCTATGCTTCCCGCGTTTGACATTAGCGGTCAACCATAGACGACTTTGGCGTGCTGGACTTAGATAAAAATCAATTTTTATTAGTTCAATGTTTCTTAGTACTTGTGGCTCTAGAAGACTTGTTTTTTATACTCACATGTTGCTGGGTTATTCCTATTTTGAGGAGTGTAGAATTAAAATACCTGTAATAATTTTCCAATATTTATATTTCATTTTTTGAGAGCCGGGTTTCTTGTCAACTATAGACGTCGTTGGCGCTCAGGGCCCGCAGGTGTTGGTCAAGTATAGGCGACTTTGGCGCTCAAAAGGTTAAAGGATTCATGGTAAATCAGCTGGAAACTAACTTGTTTCGTTATCATAACATGATTCTATTTTAAATGTATTGTTATAAACAGATAAGAATAACTTAACAGATCTTTGAAAACAGATAAGAATAACAGTTCTTATCTGTTTTCAAAGAAGATCGGTTAAGATTAACAGTAAAATTGTGCCGTAGCGTTTTGTTACTCTCTAAAGAATTCATTGGAAATCAACTAGAAATTCGCTTGTTTAATTATCATAACATAATAATTATTTAAAAATTATATTAGTACTGTAATGATGACACCGTAAATAATCGATCGAAAAAGAGAATCGATTTTTTAAATGTGTTTTGTGATTGGCAACACTTTTTTTTTATTCACAAACTAATGACATAATGATCTACCTAATTTTTATTATTATCTTTTCGGTACTTTAAATTTGTGCAAAAATATTCCCATTGTTTGAGGATAAACGAATACCGCGATTAATAACCATAAATAAAGATATAATTTTTTAACAAATGCACATTGTTGGGCGTTCCATGGCCGAAAATGGGCGTCCCCCTTTAATATCTCTGTGAGTGGGAGCGCGAGAGCATTATCTACGCGCATGAGACTGAGTGAAATGGACTGTAATTCGTAGCTAGTAAACAATAGTGACGTTTTACTTGGAATTCCCCGAAATTCGTAATCGTAAAGTAGCTGCCTAGTATAAGATCCCGATATAAAACGACCTCCACCGAGATGCTTATTTACTTAAACGTATATTATATTTAATTTAATATGTCAATAAATACAATCCATATGGGTTGCCTAGCAAATTTCATTCCAGAGTATGTTTAATTAATAATTAAAAAATATTATTTTTTTTTAAATTTCACCGGTATGATTATTAAATAAATTCTATACCAATCGAAAGTATGAAGCCCATAGAATATGCAAACGTTAGGTTGCCTATTCTTTTCCGGTCACAACTATCGGGTTGCCAGGTATAAACAGGTAAATCTGTACAAACATTTTGCAACGGCCTGTTTATTGAATGAAATTAAAGATTATTTTATTCTGAACACGGTGGTATAGGGTTGCCTGCGAAAAATCAGTCCAGAATTGCGGTTGTCGAATTTCAAAAAGTAAAATATTGCTCGAAGTGAATGTGTACGACTGAGAGGTCCCAACCGACCATTCCATGCGATAGAAGAGGACACAGCATAGCAGCTGTTTAAAGTCCGCCCACTTAAAGAAAGAGAGTGCACATGCTATTTGGGCTTGGAAAAGAAAAGGATAGCGATAGACTCGTATATACTATGCATCATTTTGGAGTAGTGTCCCTATAAATACAATTGAAAAACGTGCTACTATTTATTGTTGGAAAAAATGGCAAAAAAGTGTTTTTTGTGTGGATCGGATGATGAAATAATTGATTTTAATGATGAAACTTTTAAAAACTGTGTATTAAAGTTAGCTTTTCGTAAAAAAAACACTTTAAATACAATTTTGTTGAGCTACCCAGTGCGTCTCTTCAATTTGTAGGTTATCATACCACGTACTACAAAAAAGTGACCGTTTTGAATAAAAAATATAACGAAGAATTTCTTAATTTTAGTGTGAATATACAGTAAGTACATAATAATTGAATCTTTAAAATTATCTTAGCTAATACATCTTCTATATTTTTTTCTTGTTTAAATAATTGTTAGTAAAATTCACCTATGGTTTTGTTAATTTTCGACACACATCATTTTTTTGTAATTTACTTAAAAACGGTAATTTATAAATTAAACAAGAAAATGATCTGATATCCTTTTTTTTTGTAACAATTAATGAGGATAATTTTCAATCAACTATTCTTATCAAGAAGTTTATAAAATTTATATATCAAACATTTTCATTTAATCGAAAATTTTTTTAGGAGCATACCAATGTATCTACTACTGAAGAAGAATCAAAACAGTTGAACCCTAGTGTCGATTCCTGTGCTACAGTTGCTGAAGATGAAACGAGTAATGTTGAAGACCTGTCCCAAACTTCTGGGGACGTTGACAAGGTAATAAAATATTTTTTGTTTTTTTAAGCTTTTTAAAAAAATTATATGAAAATCTATTAATTGAACTTGTATTTTCAATTATATTTATTTTCATCGATTTTTACTCAAAGAATGATTTAATTCTTTTAGGAGCAGTCAACATCAACAGCATCGACATCAAGCAAAATTATTTGCCTTTTTTGTGACAACTGCCAAAAGAGATGTGGGAAGAAGCTGGTAATCTTACTGTCCCTAATGATGACAAAGTACCACTACAGATAAAAAATATAGCGCAAAATTTTGGCGATTCGGTGATTCTCTCCAAACTTGACAACAAAAATGAAAAATATCAAACAGTTTTTGCATCATTAACAGATGCTGCTGATATTTTCATTGATGAAAAAATGAAGACCGATCAAGAATTTACGGCTAGTATGTACGGTATCAGGAACTGCACCAGTGTGAATGATGCGAGACATCGTATTTTTAAGAAAAATTACTCTGCAAAAGAAGACAGCGAGCACTTTAAAAAAAAATAAAAGGCTTCCACTCCAACTCCATACCACCATGCTGGATATCATTAACTCAGAAAATTTTACGAACTATTTTCGTAAATTCCATGTGGCTTAATGCAACGGATCCAATATGCGTGAAACTTGAGCCTGAGAACTGCGGATGGTTCTTAGATGAATATTTAAAACCAGTAGGATTCATTGGGATCATACACCTTTAAAGATAGAAGACATTGTCGAAAAAAGTGAAACAGAGAGTGATGACGAAGCAGATTCAGAAGATCGTAGTTTTATGTCCGATGACTCGGATTCTGAATAATTTAAAAAAAAATTTATATTTTTAATTTTTTACAATAAATAGAAGTATTTTTTAATTGTTGTTTTTTATTTTCTCTTCTTATAATAAAAATAAAATTTGCAAGAATACCCTGGTTAAAAAAATTCACTTTTATGGGTTTTGAATTTTTTCCAATAGTTTCAATTGATTTCAATTTCTCTGTTTACATTTATAGATTTATAATTTGCATGTAGAAATTTTTTTTAATTTTTTTCAATCAATATGTTTAATCAGGGTAGTATTATATATGTATGTATCACTATAACCTTCTTTTTTTACTAAAGATGTATATATATACTTTAGTGTCACATAAAAAATATACACATAAATAATTAATTGATTAAAAAAAATTAAATAACTATTTCTCTATTTAAATAATAAACTACTCCAAAATATGTCTATCGCTATCCTTTTCTTTTCCAAGCCCAAATAGCATGCGCACTCTCTTTCTTTAAGTGGGCGGACTTTAAACAGCTGCTATGCTGTGTCCTCTTCTATCGCATGGGATGGTCGGTTGGGACCTCTAAGTCGCACACATTCACTTGGAGCAATATTTTACTTTTTAAAATTCAACAACCGCAATTCTGGACTGATTTTTCGCAGGCAACCCTATACCACCGTGTTCATAATAAAATAATCTTTAATTTCATTTAAATTTCATTCAATAAAGAGACCGTTGCAAAATGCTAGTACAGATTTACCTGTTTATACCTGGCAACCCGATAGTTGTGACCGGAAAAGAATAGGCAACCTAACGTTTGCATATTCTATGGGCTTCATATTCATATGGGATTGGTATAGAATTTATCTAATAATCATACCGGTGAAATTTTTAAAAAATTAATATTTTTTAATTATTAATTAAACATACTCTGGACTGAAATTTGCTAGGCAACCCATATGGATTATATTTATTGACATATTAAATTAAATATAAAATACGTTTCATTCAATAAGCATCTCGGTGAAGGTCGTTTTATATCGGGATCTTAGACTAGCCGCGTCTTCTGCCAAGCGTCGGCCGAGTTCGGCGGGTGACGCGGCGGCTATGCGTATCTTGAAATTTTCAACTATAACGCCCGGTAGTCAAACATGAAACGTCATATAACTCAAAAACTATTGACATTAGAAAAAAATGTATTTACTCAACGTCAGTGACTCGAAACCTCTGAAAACTCGAAACATCTGTTCTTATAACTGCCTTTTGGCTATATCTGCCGTTGTATTGGTTGGTGGAGCATATGTGCCGACCTCATGCGGGTGGTAGCTGGCGGGAGGATCTGAGGAGACTCTCAAGGCTGCGGCCGAAAGCCGCACAAAGTGGAACCCCATTCCCTTGAGGTGAGCGGTAGACTCATGACACGCTCTGCGGCTAGTAGCCCTGCTGATCATGCAATTGGTGGTGATGCCATACACTTACATCACATCTGCAGGAGCGGCGGTCTGGCAGGTGGTGGCGCTCACGGAGGGTTTACGGCCAGTGTGCCTATTTGCCTAAACCGTGTGACGTACATTCAATGTGGCTGGATTCGTTCGTATTCTGTATGGCGTTTACAGTCATTGACATGCGCGACTTCGGTCGATATTTGTGCTTACGCACTTACAAGGGGCCGAGCCTCTTTTACTGGTTCGCCAGTTATTTTGCTGTGGACTACGGTCCAGTTCCCGAATTAGCGTTCCCTTCGGTGGGAGTGCATCAAAATGGTCGGCGCTCACCGCGCACGGCGTGTGTGGAGCCGTGTACCTCCCCTACATTTTTTTAAATAAATATAGGAGAGCGAAGCCCTTGTATCGGATATTTTGTATAAATATATTGACAGGCCTGTTGGTCTAGTGGTTAGTGACCCTGACTGCTATGCCGGAGGTCGTGGGTTCGATTCCCACCCAGGACAAACGTTTGTGATGAGCACGATCATTTGTTCTGTGTCTGGGTGTAATTTATCTATAATATTTATGTATTTAGAAATATATAAGTATGTTTATCAGTTGTCAAGTACCCATAACACAAGCTCTGCTTAGCTTGGGACTAGATGGCGTTGTGTGATAGTTGTGGAATATTATATTATTATTATTATATATTATGTGCCTTTTCAAAGCGGGAAGGGATAATTAATAATAAATTAATAATGCAAACCTGATACAAGTGGAATAGGGACGTTTTTTTATTCTTAACCTTTCTGGAGCCCTGTCTTCGTGAACGGGGTTCACTTAGCTATAAGGCACTACCAACAGCTTTCAATTGTTCTAGTGAATATTCATTCTTTCAAAAGACTCTTAAAAGAACTAAATTACCAAACAAACACAACTTAAATAAGGGTCCTAATTATTTAGGAGTTGACGATCACGCCAAAATATTACAAACGGCCTATTATTAAACCTTTAGAAAGATCATTTAAAAAGATCAAAACCTTGTCGTAAAGCGACAATTAAAAACAAAAGAACCTAACCTAACAACAACGAAACAACAAAAATAGAACAAAAACGAATAATTTATTTAAAATTTTAAAAGATATTTACAGTTTTATATAAAAAAAGTATGAAGATGTTGATGGGTGACGTGAATTACAATTATTTTTTTTAAAAAATAAAGATAAATGAGTACTGAAATGGAGCCCGAAGATCAAAGTGGCACACCGCGCTTGGCAGTGGTGCTCACCGCTCACGGAGTATGCACAGGCTGTGCCTGTGGTAGGTACACAGCGCCTGATCAAGGCACACGCAGCGTCTGGAGTAGGTACACGCATCGCCTGGAGTAGGCACACGCAGCGTCTGGAGTAGGCACACACAGCGCCTTGGTAGTTGCTCTCAGCGCCTGAAGTAGGCGTTCGCAGCGCCTGGAGCAAGCACGCACAGCGGCTAAAGATAGCGCGGGCACTAGTAGGTGGAGGCGTAGGCGTGGCTAGGCGACGACTTCCGGTGAAGGCAGAGGCTTGCAGGATCCCGGGGCAGTGCGGCCCCTGGATATGGCCTTTAGAAGATGCTTCTAGTTTGAAAGCTGAAGCGAGACTTGCCTTTATTGTTTTTTTTTTGCGCCCGAAGCAATTAAAGGGCTACCCTATACGTAGGGAGGCGGAAAATGCATTACCACGATAGCCGGTCTATCGTGGTTATGAGGGACTCACTATCCTACCGGGGACCCTAAGTGATACCCTCTAAACACCGTCTTTGGGGACAGGCAGCCGGCTGATTAAGCTGTATTGTGCCTTATCGCGAGCGAACCTCTTTTGGGAAAAGAGGGCGCAGGCGGCTACGAGCCGCTGAGGGAGTGCCTACGAAGGACAAATTAATATTAGTTAATATAATAATTTAATTTAATTAGAGTTGGACTGAGCCGCCAGGAGGCAGTTCAGGTCGTTTGTTAGTTTATTAGGCGGGTCCGAGAGAGAGTTTCTCGGCCTGCGGACTCGATAGCGAGAGGGGGGTGGGGCTGCATAAGTAGCTGCCTCACGAATTAAATGATTTGAGTGCGACTCTGAGGCTTTGAAGAAGTTCTCAGAGAGTTTTTGGAGAAATTAATGGATTGTGGGGAGCTCTAGGTCCCGATGAAGGTCAGCATTACGGACGTGCTAAGGTGCGTTCGTAGCTCGACGACAGAAAAGCTTTTGAACTATTTGGAGTTCATTAATGATTTTAGGGTTGGCGTGAGCAAAAACGGGGCCCGCGTAGGACAAGACTGGTCGTATACAGACCTTATAAAGGGTACGCTTGTTTCTAAGGGACATTTTACTGTGTCGGCCCAACATACTGTTGAGCCTATTTAGATAAAACCGTGCGTGACGGGTTACTCTTTTGACGTCTAGAGTGACACCTAAATATTTGGCGGTCGTAAGCCAGGGGACAGGGGTCCCTAGCATACGTATTGGTGGAGTGTTTTTAAGACGGCATCGTTTATAATCGAAGTGAACGGCGGAGCTCTTCTCCGGGTTCACATCGATGCGCCATTTTTTGAACCAAGCTCCTAGGTCATCGACTGACTTTTGGATCTTGTACCGTATGAAGGGTAGTGAGATGCCTTTGCAGTAGATAGCAGTGTCATCTGCGAAGAGGGAGAGCTGAACACCTTTCGACGGGATGGGAATGTCGTTAGTGAACAGGATGTACAGCAGAGGAGCAAGTACTGAGCCCCGAGGGACACCAGCCTTGATAGTTCGCTGTGAAGATAGCGTGCCTTCGTGTCTAAAACGAAAGGTACGATGCTTTAAGTAGGAGGTCACGAGACGTACTAGACGATCGGGGAGACCTATTTTGTAGAGCTTGTAGATAAGGCCTGTATGCCAGACTCTATCGAAAGCTTAAGCTATGTCGAAAAAGACCGCGATGGTCTTATGACGACGAGGATAGAAACCGCTGAGGATATATTCCACAATGCGGTGAACTTGTTGGGGACATGAGTGTTGGGCTTGGAAGCCGAATTGGTGCGGAATGATAAGAGGGTCACCGTCTGTGGGAAACAGATAGTGCCTCATACGTGTTTGGGTGACTCTTTCGAAGAGCTTGCCCATTGCCTTGAGGAGGCTAATGGGGCGATGACTGGAGGGGAGGTTGAGAGGCTTGCCTGGCTTGGGAATTCCAATTGCCACAGTTGCCTCTTTCCACGTAGTGGGAAAGTAACTAAGGTTGAAGCAGGCATTGAAGATAATAGATAAAAAGGTTAACACCTGCTCAGGAAAGTGTTTTAGGGCTTGGTTGGAGATGCCATCCGCGCCCGGAGCCTTTTTAGGCTTAAGTCCTTTGATGATGGATGAAATCTCATCATTGGACACAGAGATAGGTTCGGAGGCCGTAGGGGGTGAGTTCTGGCGGCGGACCTCATCCTCCACTGCCTGGACGTGTGAGGGGTCGACGGGTTGAGAGCCAGGAGAGCATTGAGCGGCAATGCTATCTGCAAAGCACTCAGCCTTTTCCTCGTCCTCGAAGGCAACCGTGCCGTCGGGACGGGAGAGAGGGGGAGTGTGGGTGATAGCGTCTATGCGGAGGGCTCTGGCCATCTGATAGTACGCTGTATGAGATGGAGAGATATTCTCCATGAGTTTACTCTTTTCGAGGTCTCGAAATTCAGAGAGGCGGAAACGGAGTTCTCGTTGAATACGATTGGCCGCGCGTCTATATTCGGGGGTGGGATATTTTGCTGCTCTCCGGAAAGCAGCTTTTTTGGCTTTTAATAGGTTGCTAATATATAGGGGAAGCCCACTTTTGTTAGCAACCGGGACGACCCTTTCGTTCTCCTTAAGGGAGGATTTAATAAGGGTGGACCGACCGCGGTGTCGATTTTTTCGGGACTGTCTAAGTCCGACGGTAGGGAGATGGTAGAGTCCTGTGAGTCCAGAACTTTAGCTAGGGACTCCTTGAATCCCTTCCAGTTAGTGAATTTTTTCGTGTGTGTTGGGGGAGGTGGCTGATGGCCAAGAATGAGGGAGACCGGTCGGTGATCGGATCCTAGATCGTCTAGTGTCTCGATTGCTCTGAGGTTGAGAGAAACTCCTTGGAGTAACGCAAAATCTAGTACATCGGGGGCGTGATCGGTGTTATCGGGAAAGTGAGTAACACCGAGGGGACTATGGACGGTAATATCAAGAGACTGCGTGATATCGAGCAGTATCTTGCCACTAGGGGACGTAGTACGGCATGTCCATTCAGTATGCTTGGAGTTAAAATCTCCAAACATAATGACTGAATTGCCTAAAGATAAAATGGCCTCAAAATCTTTTTTGAGGGGATGGGTTCCTGAAGGGATGTAACAGGAGGCTATGAGAATGGACTGCTGTCCAGTCATAGCTAGCCTGCATACCGTGGCTTCCATGTTGGTAAGCTGCGGAGTAGAAATGGGCGAGCAATGAAGTGTCTTCTTGTAATAGATGGCCATTCCGCCGCCTCAGCGGTCGGGTCTGTCGTTACGAAGAAGAGAGAAGTTTTTAATAGAAAGGCCTTTAGTGTCCTTGGTTTTGAGATTAGTTTCCTGTAGGAGGAGGAAATCGGCTTCACGATTCCGAAGAAAGAGCTTAAGCTCTGGGAGGTTATTTCGCAACCCGCGAATATTAAATAATGCAAGCGATAAACCCTTGGGTTTGATACGACCGTGAGATTTTGGTAGAGTAATTTGCACTGACATTGAAGTTAAGTTAATTAAGTTAACTTAACTTACAACGCTAACAGGAGATTATTATGCTCTGCAAGAGCGAGTAGACGTTCTTGGGGGACTTCGCAGCGCGCAGTTTGCGTGCTACTACCGTGATTTCTCTGATGTCTATATTCCTAATAGCGGAATATAGTGTATTGTAGTCATCAGGTGTGGGCTCTGATTCATGGGAGTAGGAGGTTGTCCGCGGTGGGTTTGACTTTTTGGGGCCCCAGGGAAAGACTGGAGGCTGCATAGGCTTGGAGAAGCCCGGAGGGGGCCGAATTATGCCCTGAGGGGGCCTAGGGGGACCCTGAGAGGGTCGAGAGAAGCCCTGGATGGGCTGAGAAAGGCCCTGACGGGGCCGTTGGTGGAGGGCCGGGAATGAGCGGTCATTGACCGGCGGTGGAGCTTGCCTACTGGGGCGAGGTTGAGGTGCGCGGGGGCAACCCCTATAGTTAGCCGGGTGTCCTGTCTGTTTGCACAGGACACATGCGGGCGGGGGGCCGGGGACACTCTTTAGTGTTGTGGGGTTCGAGGCACTTAACGCACCTGGGTCGGGCGGAGCAGTTGGCCGCCGCATGACCATATAGTTGGCAGCGGTGGCACTGCGCCGGGAAACCGCGCCTATGTGGGGGCTCTACCTTCACTCTCGACAGGCCATACACTGTGCGTACCTGCCGGAAGATGGCTTTAGCCTCCGACACGTTGGATAGGATGACTAAGGCAAGGTTGAATCTCTTGCCCGTTCTACTGTGCATTTTGTGCACGGCTTCCACGGGGGAAGCCTTGGGACTTAAGGTCTTCAAGGATTTCCTCGTTGGAGAATTCGAAAGGGACGCCTCGGATGACGGACCTGACTTTACGCTCTTCCGGGAGAGCGTAAGTGTGATAAGAAACTCGTTCGGCTGTGAATAGCCTGGTGAGTTTGCGGAAATCCTCGATCGAGCTGGGTATGATTTTGATAGCCTCCCCGAGGTTGACGGCATGGTCGTACTTGATTCCTGCGTCGTAGCAGGTTTTCGACAGCTGGGTAAATTTTGCCTTGTCTCTTAGGAAGACAGGGGGCGGGACTTGCTTCTTAGCAAGGACTGGAGCACATCGAGAGGATGGTTTTGTTGGAGTTGGGATGTCTAGTGACATAAGTGGGACGGCGACAGCGGCGCGGGCTGCGGAGGTTGTAGGAGCGGCGGGGGCCGATGAGATAGGGGGGTACGTTTTAACGCGGCGCGCTTACCGTTGCGCTTGGAGTTGACGGTGGTAAATGAAGACTCGCCGGTTCCATCGGAGTCATAGGACTCCGATGAACCCGAGCCTGAAGTGGTGGGGGCCTCTTCCGGGAGGCTGGCGCCGAGGACTCGGAGCATGCGTACTCCATTTCTAAGGGGGCAGAAGACTCAAGGGGGGCAAAGGAGTTCCTCGTTTCGAGGTATGTCGCGATTACTGGCGGCGGATGGTGTGCCTGAGGGGCAGGGAGGGGAGCCTGGGCGGTGATGGTGGCGATGGCGGCGAGGACCGTCTCATTGATATTTAAACCATATTGGTTTATGATGGCGGCGAGGGACTCAGATAGGCTATGTGTGGCCATTTTGGGGCAATAAGGTAAGCTCGGTAACGATGAGGACGGGTCCCTGTTCTCGGTAGAACAGGGACTTGAACGCGAGACGTACTACGAGACAATACACGTAATAATAATGCAAGAACAACAAGAGAAAATAAAAGAGACAGTACAAAAAAAATGAAAAAGCGGAAGTCAGTCAAACCTCCCTGCCCGAAGACAGGGGGGCAAGAACTGTAGCATGAAAGTGACTCACCAGCCTCGACGCTGTTCAGCGTGAGCAGGACAGCGGAGGCGCGTGAGCGAGACAGCACTACCGTACCGTACGAGAGCGCGGACCACCTGGAGGCGACCGTCCGAGAACATTGCCACCGGCGGAGTGAGCACTGCGTCGGCGCTGTACAGCGCGAGCGGGACAGCGGGGGCGCGAGAGCGGGAAAGCACTACCGTACAGGGACGAAAGCGCGGACTACCTGGATGCGACTCCTCCTCCTGCCTTTATTGGCCGATTGTTCGGCTTTTATACTTTTTGACGAATCTGGGATTAGAACGGGAAATTATTTAAATTAAAAGCAAATGTTTGTAAATGTCCAAGAGGAAAAGAATATTTTTGTGGAAGTATTGAAGTAAAAACATCAGACCGGTAACGAATTTGAATAAAAATTGCCATGACAACCAGATAAACAACGATGTCGAAACATTCAAATTTTGATTTCAGGCTCGTAACAGAGAAACGGCAAGATTTATGTGAAAAATGAGATATTATTGATATAGAAAAAAAGGTAGCGCAACAGCGCGCACGAAGCCCGAAGTTGCAGAGTTGCGGAGAACTAAATAAAAGATCGAAAAAGGTAGACTCCATCGACACCGATTTAAAAAGTGCTGATAGCGTGAAAATACGAAGTGAAAATGATTTGTTATTGTGTTCTTATGGTTTAAAAACGTTACAGGATCCTATGGCAATAAAGGTAATGCAAAATATCCAGTTTTGAGGTGAATGCAGAAAATCAAAAACAGAATGGAAAAATAAATTTAAAATAGTGTAAAATGATATGTAAGTAGCGTAACACTACAACCTATCCTATTTTCCCGGTCACATATATATAATTTTATAGAAAAAATTAATTATATAATTTATATTTACTATATTATTTTTAAATAGAAGGGGGGGGGGCGTTACGATAGGTAGAATGACCCGTAGGTAATAGTAGATTGTATTGTTAAATAGGTAAATTATATCGAGAACAATATTTAAATTCTGTCATTTATTTTGTATATTATATTTGCTTATTTAATATAATATTACATATTATATCACAATTACATTTTAATAATATTTTTATCTGAATATTTTAGAAGGTATCTAAGTCAAACATAAAAAACATACTAAATGTATGTTTAAAAAATCGTATTATCATAACATTTAAATTACAAATATATTTATTTAAATTAGAATAAAAGTCGTTCATAAATGCTGGGCACGCGAGAGTTAAAACCGGCCAAGAGCGTGTCGGGCCACGCTCAGTGTAGGGTTCCGTAGTTTCCCGTCCGTCACCATAAGTGTTCCCACTTACGAGTTTGTACAAAAACTGTTGCTTCCATCCAAGTTCAAAATGATTTTCCTAGAAAGTCCTTATAAAGTTCAACTTCTCAGATTTTTTTCATATTTTCTAAACTTATGGTTCAAAAGTTAGAGGAGATGTGTACCCCACATTGTTTTTTTACTTTTGGAGCGATTATTTCCGAAATTATTGACATTATCAACAAATGATTTTAGTAAACCCCTATTCATTTTTAAATACCTTCCCAACAATATATCACACGTTAGGGTTGAAATTAAAAAAATCACTTCCCACTTTACATATAGGGGGACTACCCTAATAAAACGTTTTTCCAATTTTTATTTTACCACTTTGTCGGCGTGATTGATACACATATTGGTACCGAATTTCAGTTTTCTAATGCTAACGGTCACAGAGATTAAGCGAGGACGGACAGACGGACAGACAGACATGGCGAAACTATAAGGGTTCCTAGTTGACTACGGAACCCTAAAAATGAACGAATTTATACCACTTTGAATTTGATGTGGAAACCTAAAAATAAAATAAAAGAGTATTAAGCAGATTTAAAAATGAAAAATTTTGCCAAATTATAATAACTTTATGTTTCTACATAAATGTGTATAATAATATATTAGTCCTATTTTGAAGTACCCACAGAAATGTCGCACACAACAGAGCACAGAAAAAAAGTGAAGACGAAATCGAGATTTTTTTTAAAACTGGAATAGCAGTTAAACAAAGTTACCAATACGGGAGAATCTTTGTTTGTGGAGGAATTAAGCGGTAAGTTTTATAATGTACATTCAATACATGGATGCGTACTGCTAAATTTGGGCTACTGCCGTCATTATTGATCTAAATAAAAAATATGAATTTGTGATGCGAGATACCGTATTTGGGTTACCTCCGTCACGAAAAAAGTGAGGCCTACTTGTCAAAAGTATAATTTGACCTGGGACCCAACCATAGTTTAAAATAATTTAACTCTACAGTGGCCTAACTCCGACCTCGACTTGGAAACTCTTTTCAAAAAGACCGTAACACTCTTTGCTTTAGTAACTGCACATCGTATTCAGACTATAGCACTTATAAAATTATCTAATATTGTTTTTAATTCCTAAAGTGCTATTTCACCCTGTTATACGTCCCGCATCTTGCTTAGAAACATACATCAATAAAACTCGATCGCTTCGTAGTAGGTAATTTATATTTTTATATTAGTCTCAAACGCCCACATTCGAAAATAACATAACAATTATAATAAAGATATTAATTTGCAACCATCCGCTTAATTAACTACAATGATGTGCTTTACCTGGATTGAAGAGCACCTCCCGCCATCCCTCCTGGAATAGTGGTGTTGGGAGTAGTGGTGCCGGGGGGAGTGGTGTTGGGAGTAGTTGTGCCGGGATTAGTGGTGTTGGTAGTAGTGGTAACGGGATTAGTGCACATAATTGAGGGAGGCCGAGAGGTGCTCTTCAATCCAGGTAAGACACATCTTGTAGTTAATTAAGCGGATGGTTGCAAATTAATATCTTTATTATAATTGTTATGTTATTTTCGAATGTGGGCGTTTGAAACTAATATAAAAATATAAATTACCTACTACGAAGCGATTGAGTTTTATTGATGTATGTTTCTAAGCAAGATGCGGGACGTATAATTTCTATATATTTATATAGAAATTATATATCCCGTAACATAGGATTTCTATATATAGTATCTAAGTCAAACATAAAAACATACTAAATACTTACATACATAAACGCTCACGCCTGTTACCCATAGGAGTAGACAGAATCCTGACACACCTCTCTTGCCTCCTTCACATCCATACACCTACGCATACATGCTCGTTGGTTAAGGGTACTCCTAATTTGGCTCGTTTGCAATAAATCGCCAATTTGATCGATAAATTTTCCTCTAGAACGTCCTTTTCCGACTCTGCCATTCACTTCTGCAACATAAATTTTATTTTTAGGTTTATTACCTCTGTCACGAAAAAAGTGACGCGTACTGCTAATTTTGGGCTGATACTGTCACATTTTTATTACAAACATTCTAATAATCTAAAGAACTGCTGCAGATTCACCGCGGAGCACGTGCCACGCTTTGTCACCAGCCTCATGCGTGGAGTCTCCTTTTCTGATTGATGGGGAGGTTCACCTACATATATCCAACTTGTCAGGAAATGGTTCTCCTGGAACCGGTTCTCTACCGACAGCGTTCCCAAGATCACCGGTGCCGATAATGGCACCACAGTCACTGCAACCGCAGGTTGACGACAGACCGATTTCTTCAACACCTGGAACATCAGCTCGCACTAAACCTTCACAGCCGATGATGTTAGAGGTGCAACTCGACGAAGACATACTAGTTTTGCATGGTGAATGAAAGTTACTGCATGGTCTTGTATTAATAGGATGGGTAGCATACAATACAGCTGGATAAAGAAGCAACTGCAGAACTCCCGGAGCGTTGATGTTGCACACTGTCCATCTGATGGTAAGTGGTTGCTGTGGCCCATAGATATCTACATCTATCCTCGACCACGAATCAAAATGCAGATGCGTTGTCAACCGTGAGGACTAAGATGGAATGCCTCGTTTGCAGTAAAAAGGGTCTCCGGTTCTCTACACTCACCATATGAAACACAGCGGCATTAAGCTTCTATTTTACGCTGGTATTCTGTGAGAGCGTAGTCCTGCCCCGGTCGAGCCAACCCATTAGTGCTACAACTATACTACTAATATAACTGCAGCATGGCTCTACCACGTAAAACGTGTTTGCCTTACGAGAGGCCACATTCCTAATCATGCTTGTACACTCAGAGGTATATTACACTTGACGGATGGTAAGAAATGCTTTACGTGTTGAAGCACGGCGTTCAGATGTTTGCTGTCACAGATCCTCGTGCTCTCTGTTACAATAATTTTCCCACGGTAGCTAACTATGAAGGATAATGGTGAGATTCAACATTCAAATATCGGTTTATAGGGGTCTCTTTCCTATACACAGTGTGACCTGTTGTTTTTAGAATTTCTGATGACTAATACATCTAGCAATTATTTGCCTGTAAAACTTCATACTAAATTGAATTTTAGAATTTATGGAATTAAGATGTTCTAGAAGTACAATTACTTTGTCAGATGAGAAAATTCTGAAAGCATCGTGTACGTACCGCTTTCAGTTACAGGTGCAGTAAGCGATAGATCCAGTATTGAGACATTAACTGTAGTGTTGAGGATTGTCTGTAGAATAATAATATGGGTAATGAAGATTTAGTGGTTAAGGCGACGTAATCTAGTCGAAAATCCAACATTTTGTCAAGGTTACGTCGGCGGTTTCACACATAACTGGATTTTATTGATAATTAGCAAAAATTTTCTGCAACTTTTAACAATTTTAACAATTTGCGTACAGATCAGAGCTGTTGACATTGTTTTAACATAATGACGTTACAAATATGGCAGCCACTTAAGGCGCATTTTATAGTCACGTGATACTCTTTGAATTTTTATTACTATATAGTTATTACTATTTAACTAATTTTTATTAATAATAATGGTTCTATTTAATTAATTCATATTCAATTATACATAATTTGAAAACTATTTTTGCATCTATTATCAGTATTAATAGATATAAATTCTTCAATTACAATAAAAGAAATAGATAATTAATTTTTATTTAAAAACCTAATTATACATTTACCAGTATCAAATAATAAGAAATTATCTAATATGTGTGATATTATTATGTTAACTTTTTCATAATATGCTGATGCGTTATATTGCGAAATTATTAATGAAATAAAATGGATGGCTTAGTTCTTAAAGTCACTAATCCTTTTTCATTGTTTTGACATATGGTAATTTGAAGTGCAAAACATGTTTTTTAAAAGGCTTGTCTTCGCGTTAGTTAAAAGTACAAATTTAATTTTAACCATTAATTATGACAGAAGTAATAATTCCACGCGAACAAAGTCGCGGACGGATCTAGTTATAAATGTAAGTTATTTTGGTCCATCAATATAATATGACTAAAGCGCCACTCATCGAATCTTAGCATAGCTATGCCATCACGCTATAGCCATTGCTTAATCAAAACATATGTATAATCTGACCCATCTATATATATAATTAATCCTTAATCGACGAGCATGTATGTGTAATGCGTAGGTATATGGAAGTAGAAGAGGTGAGAGAGGTGTACCAAATGGAAGTCCGTAGTCCGCCTACCCCTCTAGGCAATGATCTTATATGTAAGAGTGTTTTTACATATAAGATAATTGCCTCTAGGTGACAGACGTGAGTGTTTATGTTTAGTAAGAATATGACCTCAACCGATCAAATCGTACAAAAGTTTTACGTAAGTTTTAGTTATTATCAGATGCACCAACTATTATTATATATATATATATATATATATATATATATATATATATATATATATATATATATATATATATATATATATATAGTACCCGGTTGACCGAGCTTTGCTCGGTAATTTTCGCTCGGTTTTTTTTTGATTCGTGTGTTTTGGAAATTATATTTAGATACAAATTACATACTGATGAAATACGAATAATATTTATTGATCGTAGCGACATAATAGAAAAAAACTGAACTGTTTATTTGATTAAAAAATCATGAGTGCAATTAGTTTAATTTAAATTTTCGTGTTTTTAAAAAATACTAAAAAAAGGGCTCGAAAAAAATAGATTTTCACAAAAAAGAAAGGAATTTAAAAAAAAATAAAAAAAAGTCGGTCGGCCGGTCTGGGCTCGAACCATGGTATTACGATTTTGTGACCGCCCAATATACCATTAAGCTATTTGTAATCATTAATAAGCCGTCAAAATTTACCTTCTTATTCTAACGATATTATAGCAGTTTTTCATTGCCTAAAAACACGGACAAAAAGACATTTTCTAAAAATAAATCCTAGCTAGATCGATTTATTGCCCCCGAAACTCCCTGCACACAAAATTTTATGAAAATCGTTGGAGCCGTTTCCGAGATCGCGATTATATAGATATATATATATATATATATATATATATATATATATATATATATATATATATATACAAGAATTGCTCGTTTAATAGTATAGGATAAAACCTTTTTTTCTTACGGTGAAGGGCATGATGCTCTACTAACTTCTTTTTTTTAACTTTTTTTTAATCTTACTTTTTATTTTCTAAAAAAATCTAGGAGGTTTCGTAACATGGCGTGACTCTTTAGGTAAAAGTTACAGCCTATATACGTGTCACTACTGGGCACAGGCCTCCCCACATTTCTGAGAGGGTTTTAGGGCAAGGAAATGTCCGCCGCGGTGCCCCAATGCGTGTTGGCGAACTTCACACGTCTTCGAAAAAATTTTTTTCTTATTCCTCAGCCATGCAGGTTTCCTTACGATGTTTTCCTTCACCGCCGAGCACGTGGTAAATCAGCACTTAAATTGCAATTAACAATTTCATTGTTGGCGGTGCGGATCGAACCCGGGTTACTCGCGTTCTGTTATATTTACAGCGAGCGTTAACCATCTGAGCTACCACAGCTCCCTCTTTTAGTACAGAATATAAATTATATATGAACTAAAATCATAAATTTTATTGATACTTTTCTTTGTCTTCCCCATAGAGCAAAATATTTTATGTGTAAACAATAATAATAATGTATGTAAATTTTTACCCTCGATCTTACCAGAATTCTATAGACGTATATATATACATATGGGAGATATTTACTACAAGTGCCAAGTATAAACCATAACATTTTCAACAAATGTATACTACACTTTATCTTGTTTTTACGATTACTCATCCCTATATCAGTCATCATCGTTACATCTCAACGACGACTAAAGTAGTCATCGTTGAGATGATTACTTTAGTCAACGATGACGACTAAACTATGCCATCTTTGAGATGTAAACGAACACTACATGCGTACCGCACCTACTCTTTGAGCTACGGCTACGGCTGTTGACATAGGTACTCAAAACACAAAATAAAATGAAGTTAGCAATTTTACAATTTAACAGGGTCATTTATCACGCAAATAGACTCATGTTAGACATTTCAAATAGGCTTGACTTTCGGGCATTTGTCTTAAACAATTAAAAAGTTAACCACTTGTTACTACAATTTTTTTTGTCAAAGCAATATTTAAGACAAATTTACTTTCCTCACGCATCAAATGTCGGTCGGCAGCAGCAGTAAGTAATTTGCCCGCGGCGTCCCACGCCGACAGCATTATTCCATTCAAGAGCGAGTGGAACAGCACCACGCCTTCATCACACATTCGAAGATTCTGTGGATTATAGTGGCCAAGTATATGCGCAAGCACAGGTGCACTCTCTATTCCTTCACTCTCATATGCCTCATTTACATTCAGCCCCTGCCACTGCTCCTCGCGCTGCCGGCAATACTTCTCTAAATACTGCCGTAGCAGAATCGCGAGAAGTGTGTATTCACACTCTGCTCTGCCCTACCACTCACATCGCTTTCGGCTTTCGACTATGGCAGACGTCGAAATAATTACAGCGTCCGCGCTGTCTTCTTGCAATACAAAATTATGTTAATAATTTAAAAAGATTTCAAATTCAAAAGAAGATAGAGAGATAGATAGAAAATTTATTTGCTTAAAAACGTGACGTGGAACTGACATGTTTTGCCATAATTGGCATGCAAAAATGAATACGAAATACAGCTAATTACCTAAACCCAATGTTACATTTTAAAATTATTGTATTGTTTAAAAGTTAGGTACAAACATTTTTTCAATTCAAATAGGTATTATGTACAATTAAATACTTATACAGATCCACTCTATTTGAATCCTTATAATGTAAATGTTCAAAAATTATTAATTGAATTATTGTTACTTAAATAATATTACATATTATATGAGATTAGTTAAGCTATTATTATTTTAATAATTACACTACTGTACTAATTCATTCATTCATGTTAATTACAATAAAATTATAATTTAAAAATCTCAGGCTATTATGCAAATGTTACCATTTAACTTACTTTACATTTTAATAAATAAATAATCAATATGAGTTACTAATCGTTGTTAGAAATAAAATGTTGATGTTCATTAATTCCTTAAACTAAATTTTATATTAATATAATAAATTTGACGAACTTATAATTAATTATGTACATAGGTACTATGTTGTCTCAAAAAGAAAATTCGTATTCGTAGAAGATGATGAATTGTGGTTTTATCGTTGAAATCCCATATAGTTTTTTCTGATTACAGCAGTTCCAAAAACTTTATTGTATTTTCATTATTCCACTCGAAAGGCATTTTGGTAGATCGTACTTATTTAATAACAAGACGGCACGCACGTCCACTCACCCAGGCGCTTCTCGCGAAGTGAGCGATGGAGCTGAATGTGAACACTCACTGCCGCTCGCGCTGCCCGTCCTTTGACTTCCGCACGAAAAACCGACATTTGAGGGATCCTCGGGCAGTGGCAGGGGCAGCGGCAGTGTCAGCGCGAGTAGCCCGTTTACATACTGCCCTGCTCACTGCCCTGCTCACTTCCCTGCCCAACAGGGCTGAATGTAAATGGGACAATAGTCCGACGGGCGGTAAACCGACACGACCGGAGAGAGATCAGGCGCAGGACAAACGGCTTGACGTGTTTTCCGAGGCACGGGGGTGAGACACCACCAATTTCCTGACTCCGGGCGGCTACTGAGAATTTCTTGACAGAGAAACTCAATAATTGATTTTTGACCCGACCTGGGATTCGAACCCAGGACCTCATGATCAGCAGTCGCACTACTACGACTACTAGACCAACGAGGCAGTCAAACCAAGCAAAGTACTATATGGCACACGCGGCAGGTGGGTTGACAATCTCATTTTTTATTTTTTTATTTTTTATCAGGAAGATGCTGCTGCCCGTCTCTTGTTTCAGTTACACACTGTCGCTTTGTACGACACCCACGAGACGCTACTGGTGGACTCTCCTTTATGTCCCACTACACGGCGTAAGTGGCATCCCCAATATACTTACTGTGTACATTGAATATAATAAATATATCATTTAATTTTCTACAGAAATAATGCTGACTTTTATTACAGAAAAACTTTATTCAATAACAGAATTTCGTATGAAATCATTGACTTACATATTAGTAGCGTAAGTAAGGACCGGGCCGACCGAACAACTAAAACGGACCAGTGCACTGGCTGTTTAAAATTACAGTTTAGGGCCAACGCGAATTGGTCGACAGTAGTGCGCGCGCAGGACAGATTTGCCTGTCATAAATTTGATACACTCATCGCATCGCAGTTTTTGGTTTGTCTTTCTGTTCATTACGATGGCGTATGAAATCATTGACTTACATATTACTAGCGTAAGGACCGGGCCGACCGAACAACTAAAACGGACCAGTTCGCTGGCCGTTTAAAATTACAGTTTAGGGCCAACGCGAATCGGTCGACAGTAGTGCGCGCGCAGGACAGATTTGCCTGTCATAAATATGTATAGCTGCGTGGTAAAAGAATGCAAATATTACGAAACAAAGATGTAAAAAAAACATGGGATATCGTATCATCGGTAAATAACCCTATAAGTATTAATTTTTTTACAATTAAATTATTATATAAACGCATTTTTAAAGTTTTATTTTACAGTTGGTTTAGTGACGCTACCAAGATTAGGCCAGGCCCTCAAAAATATTGTACATGAAAATTAAAGTTATACTATTTTAAAAAAATTATATCACGTTTGACGTTTCGTCATCGATCACTAATTTTATATTAGTGATCGATGCGTTTTATGTTCCTTTTTTGCCATGTGCCGGGATTTTGGCGTCACGCTTCTAGTTTATCTATACGTTTCGTTTTTTGACGGTTTTATTTTTATTTCTGTTTAATCTTTGTCTAAAGAACTAAGTGTAAGTTAAATTTTGAATATTAGTACCTAATTTATTTTATATTCAATAAGGGTAAAACGAAAAGAGTACTAAAACCATATCTGCATAATTGAATCTGAAAATCAGATATTGAAATTCTGTTTTCAAACCGATTGCTTCTGGAACATAGAATTTTTATCGTGGTAGCTCCTCATTATAGTTGTATCAAGGATGCAACATAAATGCATCGATCAAGCACCGACAGAAAGGGAGCTAATTCTAACTTTATTAAAAAAATGCGGTACTCGTGTACAATACAGAAATTCTCGATATCGTAGGGTTAATATAAAAATTTAAAAGGACCCAATAATAATACAAGTCGACCTTTAGGTAATATTATGGTATTTTCGCTTTGTATTATTACGATACTATATACTACAAACTATGAAGTAATGACTAATGATACAATTAGGATAGTTATACTACGAAATCCGACCCTGGTTACGTCGTGTTTTGATATGACGTTTGTATTATGACAGATGCGCTACGAGTAAAATGTTTAGAAGGGCCTATCCTTCCTTTTGAAATCATTGTACGAAATAAACGACTCATTTCCGGCTTGCGATGATGCAATAGTTCGATACAGTAATTAAAAAGAAATGCTCGTGCAAAATTATTTTACTATTTTATATTTTTAAAACTTAGATATATGCTTTAAGATGACTATATCTATTTTTATTTATAATTTCCAAATTACAAGTTCAGTTAACAAATCATTTTGTCTTGTTTAATAATGTAATAATATGAATTATAAATAATATTTTGAAGTGTAGTAATTCTAAGTAGGTATAGTTTATTGTCTATTTTCTATTTTGTCCGTTATTCTCATAATATAAAAAATCATTATATACACATTTCAGTGTATATAATGATTTTTTTATATTAACGCTAATACTACACATTGAACAAAACTATTTATACGAATTTTATCGTGTTTAATTTACTTATTTTTATTTGACGACGTTTTGGGTGCTTTACAGTTACCATGGTCACGGGGGACTAAGATATTTGACGTACCAACGTCTTAGTTAGCCCGGGTTCCTTCAGTTTTTTTTTTAATATTAAATATCGGTCCG
This sequence comes from Parnassius smintheus behrii, assembly GCA_036936625.1. Taxonomy (NCBI): domain Eukaryota; kingdom Metazoa; phylum Arthropoda; class Insecta; order Lepidoptera; family Papilionidae; genus Parnassius; species Parnassius smintheus. The sequence continues at coordinate 20,869,838 of JAUPFT010000022.1, forward strand.
ATCTAAGCAGAACGAGCTAACAGCATCTTGAAGTCTTGCAGTGATATGCTTGGGTTTCGTTTTAATTTTGATAATTAAGGGATGCCAAGCAGATGACAGCCATCCTTATTTATTGAAATTATAATGCTTTTTTTTTCATTTTAATAGCCTCGCATATCATCCTTAGTAGAAATCGGTTTTCTTTTGAGAAGATTTGTGGTTTTTCAAATCTGATGTAATGGTGGGGACGATTTTGAACAATTTAACAGACTGCGTACTCCCAGGGGCATCGGAACTTTACGTCAGCTACATGTTTTTTCATTCTTGTTTTTTTTCATAGAATAAGGGTGACAAACGAGCACACAGTCCACCTGATTGGTAAGGAGATGCTGTAGCCCATAGATATCTACATTTAACTTCAATAAAGAACCAATTTGCAGATGCATTGTCACCCCTGAGTACTAAGCTGGAATGCCTTTATCCCATTAAAACGAGTCTCCAGTTCTCTACACTCGCCATACGAATCACAGCACCATTAAGATGCTATTTTACACTGGTATTCTGTGGTAGCGTGTTCTTACCCCGGTCGAGCCGACCCATTTGTACTACAACCATAATATAGCTGCAGTGTGGCTCAACTACGTATAAAAAGTGTTTTTAGATCTTTTTGTTTGTGCTATGAGACCACATTCACAATCTAGCTTGTATACTCCTGCATCTTGTAGAGGAATATTACGCTTGATGGATGGTCACTCATGGGCAAAAAACTATCATATCTTTCAAGTTGGACCAAACTGCACACGGTGTGCAAATTTGATTAAAATCGGTTAAGTAGTTTAGTAGCCTATTGCGGACAAACAACGTGACACGTAATTTATATATATTAAGATGTAATATATAAGTAAATGTGGACAACGTCGCTCAACGAGCTATGGAAGAGAGTTATGCTCTGTGTTTCTCTCCGAATCTGAGTCTGACTCTGAATTGAATAAATCCGCTATAAAACCGGAGCAACCGAATGGAGTGAAGACCTAGTAAAAGATCCAATATAGGTGGATAGATGCAGGTAGCTCACCATGCATTGTGGCATTTCTTGGGGCGGTCTATGTTTATCAGTGGATTCATGCATGTCTATAATAAGGATGAAATTTACTTAAAATAATTTCAATGCCTTAAGACATTAAAATAACATAAATTATATATAGCATTGTTTTCCGCAAAAATTTAACAGTAGTACTTGAAAAGTATCGAACAGACAGAATCTCAAAAAACTTGAACGAATTAATTCGTTCAAGTCAAAAAAGATATTACAAAATACATTTTGGACTCATTACATACACCTACAATATATTCAAATGCGCTTTGAGTGTTGTTTTGACATGGTATGAGTATGTATTTTGCTATTCTTGGTCTATAAGCGAAAAAAGTGTCTACTTATTTTATAGGCCGGCAACGCACTGCAATTCACCTTACTTACTCTTAGGTTAGTCGCATACTCTTATAATGAAAAGAAAACAAATCTATTTCTAAACAAGTTATAATAGGAGTTTTAACGGATCCAAAATCAGTTCAGCTTCATACCAAATTGGATTGCCATTGAAAGCGATCCCTCCTCCTATTTATGGCCACGTTGATGGTCCGTGTACAATAAAAGTGTAAAAATGGGGAAAACAATTTATTGCTAACGTTTAAATTTTAAAATGGCTATGCATCGGAGCAGTGAACTGGCTGTCAGAATTTCAAACCCATTTTTGTGACGTATCGGTACAAAAGTGCTAGCCAGATAAATCGGGTTTTTGGTTTCGCTAAATATGCGGACAATGCGTATTGGAAAATATAACAGTAGACGCAACAAAAATTTTCCAGGTCAAATCGTAACAAAAAAGACAAGTAGAAAAGTACTAGGCATTAGGAAAGCTGACAAATCGTTATCTATGTCCATCAAAAGATCTCATCAATGTCTTAATGTCATTTGAGTTAAACTTATTATTTATTGCAAAAGCAATTAAAGCATCAAAATAAACAAACTTTATTCCCCACTCGTGAAGCCTGACGATTCCTTTAAGACTCTTCTTCAAATCATATAGGTTAAGCGATTACTCAGATACACTCAGGCTATATTCTATTTAGAACATAAGTATGCTAAAATTCAGCTCAATCAGATTTCAGCAAGTGCTTTCATAATTAATTACAAATTTTAAACCTGAAAGATACCAAAAAGTTTTACAGAAACATTTTTTTAAAAGTTCATTGTCCGTCAGTTCGTCCTTATTCTAAAGCTGATTTTTGTGATGATTTTTCATCGTACAGAGAATGAAACATTAATGAAATTATTTCTAAAGAAAAAATAGTACATGTTTTTATTTCATTTCCTCCCATTTCCATTGTTTCTAAATTAGATTTATTTTTAACATAATTTAAGAAAGTTAATTTTAACTTCAGGGTTGCTGGTTGGCAGCAGTACCTCGCTGAGAAGAGACTCTAAGAACCCTTTTCTAAGGAGACTCTAAGAACTTTAAAATTGTCGAGATCTTGGGAGTTAAACTATTGGCATAAGAGGGGTTGCCAGAAATTAGCTTTTACTAACTACTTTGGTTGAAATAATACGAAAACTATTATTAAGATACTTACGAAAATGGGATGGAAGGGTGATGAGGAGACAATTTTGGCTCTAGCAGCATTACGCGACAGCAAACGTCATTGCCATAGCCATAAGCAAAATAATTTACGAACATAGAATAATAACACCTAGAAGCCAAGTTCGCGTCCGTAAAGTAGGGCTCAGTTCAATAGTCGGCCCGTTAGTGCTCAGTGTCGTATCGTGTTGACAACAGCTCTCAAAATTTTAATTAAAATGACGGTTTGTGCAGTGAACGGATGTCACAATACATCAGAGAAACACAAGAAACATAGTGACATTACGTTTCACGTGTGGAGACGCCAGCAACTTAAGGTATCTTCGATAAAGATTTAGTGGACTGTAATTTTGGTGCATACGGCAAAGGGGAAAATAAATAGGTGGGATAGCACGCACTGACCTGATGAGGGCTGCCGCGCCTTCCTCCTGGAGTGTCTGCTATACAGCTAGCTCGCCACGTGGTTCGGCGCACACGCACTCTCGGAACAGTCTCGTGAAGTCCCACACTCTCCACCTTTGCCCTTACGGGGGCGTCTCACACTTTTATGAGTTACAAAGACACAATGTCTGATGCGGTGAATATTAAACATAAACAGGAGAACTCAATGTTCGTCCTGCGCGGTTTGCGGTTAATGTACATAATACGCGACGGGTGGCCGTGCGTTGCGGATGGCGTAATATCACTTAGTATAATGACGCGCGCCGAGATCCTCTTTTTCACCTCGGCGGCAGCGCGTGCGGTAGGAAAGGAAAGGAAGGAAGGAAACAAAAAATATGCACTAGTCATGTTGATAAAGTAGATATAACTTAGGACGAACTCAATGCGATATGTAATGTAATGTTGATAAAGTAGATTGTTAACTGGCGTTACCATTTCCTCCCGCCCTTAAAGGGTCACCTTTAAAAGACAACCGTAATATAAAAAGTAAAAGGAAAACAAATAAATAAGCGGTATATAAAGTGAGAGGATGCGCTCAATGCGCATGTCTCATCTACTAACCTTACTTGGTAAGCGAGAAAATGTATACATAAATATAATATTGCGGTTTAATACTTTTTTAATATATATAAATATAAACTTAATTCCTAATTTAGATAAATAATTATAATCCAAATAATCGTGATTTATTGTCTTGGGAGAGGGCAAATACGAGCAACAGGACGGAGATATGTTCCCTTAGTAGTTCTCACGGTCACTACTCGAACTACGCCATCCTTCGAAGGATGAACAGACTCGACAATCGCTAATGGCCAAGCAAGGGGCGGTTCATTATCATTTATCACAATTACAACCATGCCTGGTACGATAGCCGTAGACGGGGTGTTCCACTTCTGACGAACTTGTAATCCGTGAAGGTATTCCGTCCTCCACCGGTCCCAAAACGACTGAACTAATTTATCCAGTAAAGAATGCCTGTATAACAGACTGGTAGAGTCAGATTTGACTTTGGGTGCGGGTAATGACAATAAAGGTGCGGTATTCAAAAAATGACTCGGAGTAAGAGCTGAAGGCTCTGCAGGATCAGAACTCAATACTGTCAAGGGCCGCGAGTTTAGCAAGCACTCAATTTGCGCAAGAACAGTATTAAGCTCTTCGTATGAAAGTAACTGATGTCCGATAACTCGGAACAGATGCATTTTTACGACTTTGATCATACTCTCCCAGGCGCCTCCAAAATGAGGAGAGTTGGGACAGATGAACTTCCATGTTATACGATTCTCAGCACACTCTTGCTCAAGCTTTGGGCGGTATTCAACGTTTAGAAATTTATAGAGATCGCGAAGATACGAAGCGGCACCTTTAAAATTCGTTACATTATCCGAATATAAAAACCGAATCGGCCCTCGTCTAGAGAGGAAACGTTTAAGCGCAGCGAGGAAACTAGAACTACTAAGATCTGTAGCGATTTCTATATGTACAGCTCGAGTCGTGAGGCATGTGAAAACACATAAGTACGCCTTCTCGCTGCGTACACCACGACGACGTACAGGAGTGTATGCGATAGGACCGGCATAATCGCAGCCCGTGTGGGTAAATGCCTTAATAGCTTGTCTTACACAACTATGGGGAAGATCAGCCATCAAAGGGTAAGTTAGACGGGGTCTAAGCCGGAAACATATATTACACTTGTAGACTCTGCTTCTCACAGTGCGGCGTGCGGAAAGTATCCAAAATTTTTGACGGAGCAATGACAATAACAATTCAGGCCCAGCGTGTAAATTTTTAATATGATAATAGTCAATGATCATGTTCACTACATGATCACTGCGCGGGAGTATAATTGGATGTTTTTGTGTGTAATCTAATGCGGAGTTCGAAAGACGACCACCAATGCGGATTAAACCATTCTCAATAAAAGGCCTTAAACGATTGAAAGCGGGCGAGCAAGGTTTCTTACCTTCAATATTTAAATATTCCACTGCAAAATGCTGTTTTTGCAGGGCGCGGAGGATTATAACCTCAGAGAAACTGAGATCATCAGCAGTCACTACAGTAGTGCTGCGGCGGGGCAATAATTTAAAAAACTTACACACTTACGCAATTATACGTAGAAGTTTACTCCAAGAAGAGATGCGGAATGCGAGCTCATAAACCGCAGAATTACAGACGGATGTGCACACAGTGTGCGACAAAATCTTCTTCTCAGGCATATTTGCAATAACCTCATTGTCTAAAGTACGAAGAGGCCATTGAGATGGATCTAACGAAGTCCACTGAGGCCCATGGAGCCACAGGGGGTTTGAAACTAATTTATTTGGCGTAACGCCACGTGAAAGTATGTCAGCGGGATTCTCAGTACCTGCGACATGATAAAAGTTATCAGCGCGAATATTGTCGGTAATCTGAACAACGCGGTTTGCAACAAAGGTCTGCCACTTGTGTGGCGAACTCTTTATCCAGTACAGAGCTACTTTTGAATCTACAAAGGCATAGACTGATATTGCAAGGTCAAGAGAATAATTGTCGAGTACTCTGCGAAGCAATTTTGAGAGTAAAACCGCTCCACAAAGCTCAAGGCGTGCAATAGATAGTGGTTTCGTCGGTGCGACTTTAGTCTTTGCACAAATCAACTGGACGGTGTTACCATTGACGCTCTTTACATGTATGTAGACTACGGCACCGTATGCGTGCTCGCTGGCGTCGGAAAACCCCAGGAGTGACGCAGTACAGTTTTTGGATACACCAACATGTCGCGGGATACGTAAATCATTAAGAGCTGGTAATTTAGCACAGAATTGCTTCCACATCTTAATAATTGGCGGTGGTGGTATGTCGTCCCAATCTAAATTAAGTTGCCAAAGCTGCTTTATTAACAATTTGGCGTACGCGACTGTGGGAGCAACGAAACCCATTATGTCCCACAGGCGAGCGACAGTAGATAAGATGGCGCGCTTAGTGCACGTCACATCAGCGGGAACAGATATCTTAAAATAAAAGGCGTCACTATCGGTAGACCAATGCAAGCCTAGTATTTTATGTGGCATTGATTTATCGAACTCTACTTCTCCTGTAATTTTATGGGAAGTAGGGAGGTCATCTAAAACAGATCGACGGTTGCTATGCCATTTTATCAGGTCCCATTGGGCACCCTTGAATAAGTCTATCAGCTGCCGAGAGGTCTCACTGGCCTCGGATTCACTGGGCATAGAGAACGCGATGTCGTCCATATATAGCGAAGTAAATGCGATACGACTCGCAAGCGGATACTTTGCGCCGTCGTCATCAATGAGCTGTCTTACCGTGCGCAATGCATGGTATGGACTCGAAGTTAAACCGAAGCACACGCGATTGAAGTGGTATAACACAAGTGGGTCTTGTGGACGGAAGCGGTATAGGAAGCATTGGTAACGACGATCAGAATCGCGAACAACTATTTGCAGAAATTGTTGGCGACAGTCGGCTGTCATAGCGATTGGATGTAAGCGGAAAGTTAAAATTATATTGAACAAGTCGCCTTGCAAATTTGGTCCTGAATGCAGAATATCATTTAATGATCGCCCAGTGCTAGTCTTACTGCTAGCATCCAGGACGATGCGCAGACGCGTTGACTTCTTATCTTCGCGTAAGACTCCATGATGCGGTATGACATATATTGGAGCGGGTTCATGAGAGCCATACGGCGGTGCGGGGGGTATATAATTTTTAGCTAAGTATTCCTTTATGACGTCATCATATGCTAACCTTAATGTAGGCGAGGCTTGAAGTTTCCTCTCCAAGCACATGAATCGTCGTCGAGAGGTTTCATAAGAATCTCCGAGAGAGTAAACGTCATCTTTAAATGGCAGGCCAACAATATATCTACCAGTAAAAGGATCGCGGGATGTCGTAGATTTATAAAACTCTTCACATTCAATGTCTGAAGGACACTGAATGGGCGGTGCGGAGGGTGGCTGTTCAAGCTCCCAAAATCGTTGCACTAATTTGTCAACGATAGGAGACTCTAGAACTGAGCAGCACGTTAAAGAATGATTTACCTGAAGTGTCGGCACTGAGCCCATAATAACGTAACCAAATACCGTAATCAAAGCTGAGGGCCCGGACAAGTCGTTAGACGAATAAATTACGTCTGGACACAGTAAGTGCGGGAAAAGGGATGCGCCTATCAAAACATCAATTTTATTAGGCATGCTATAACATTCATCAGCGAGTCTTATGCCATGGAAGTGTGATAAGACAGATGTGTCTACCACAGCGGTGGGCAAAAGGTCAGTGATTTGATCAACAACTAGCGTTGAAATATTGAAGTTAATATTCGAGTCGAATCGTGAGAAAATTTTAATATCAATCGATTTCGATTTTACAATTTTTTCAACTCCACCGAATCCCTTTACTACAGTACATTCGGTATCGTGTTGTTGAACGCCTAAACGATGACAGCACTCTTTAGTCATAAAATGGCTTTGAGCCGCGGAGTCTAATAATATACGAATAATTTGTTTCTCTCCCTTAGCATCGTAAGCAAATACTTGAGCGGTTGATAATAAAACAGTTCTCTGCGAACGACTTGCGCGCGCGGGAGGCGGTGAACGTTGAGAAACATTCTTGAACGAAGTACACAGCGCGACGTCTGAACACGCACCTGCGGTGAGGGGTGGCGAGTGTGCGGGCGCGGGGGTTGTAGACTTCAGTGTAACTGGCTGAAGCGGTGGAGAACGCGCAACAGGGGAAGCATTATCGCTTCTGCGGTGGAAGTGCAACAATGTGTGATGTTTAAATTTACAAACTCGACAACTATAATTTGAAGAGCAACTAGACACTCGATGACTTAAACTGAGACAATTCACACATGCATTGTTACTCTTTACGCATTTAAATCGTTCCTGCGGCGTCATTTTATCAAAGTCTGCACACTTAAATAGGTGTTGATGCACAATATTATCGCACAGACACTTTGAGCAACTAGTCGTCGTGCTTACGTACGCCTGATACTTCGGCGACGAAGTATTATTACAGCGACGATTATTACCGTTACCTCGTCGATTGTTTGGTGCGCTATTAGAATTTGTACTAGAATCGGTGCGTTGCAAAACTTTGGAGCGGGTCTTAATAAAATTTACTAAATCATCAAAGGTAGGTACCATCGAGTTATGACTATATTCGAAAGAGCGAATGGTATCCGGGTCCAGCTTCTTAAGCGCGATATGAAGAACAATTAAGTCCGCGAGATTATCTAACTTTAAGTTTTGTAAAGCGCGCACTGCACTTATAAAGTTATCAGTAAATAAATCAAAATTATTTGCGGTGGCCGATTGCAATGGCTTAAATTTGAACATCTGATTAATATATGTAGATGCTAGCACACGCCGGTCTTCATATTTGTCGACGAGTGCTTGCAATAAAATTTTATAATTTTCAGCGCAAGGAGTTATACCTGAGCATACAGATAGGGCTTTGCCCGTTAGTTTACCTAGCAAATAGTATAACTTTTCAGCGTCGGTAAGCGATGTGTTGTCATGGATGGTTGATTTAAAGCTAGCATAAAATAAAGGCCATGAGCGAATGTCACCCGAAAATGGCATAAGTTCGATAGGCGGAAGTGTGAATCTGGCTTTAGATGGTGTACTAGTACTTTGTAAATTAGATTGCGAATATTGTAAATAAAGCCTATTTATTCTACCGCAAAGAGACTCAAACGCAATGAGGCTGTTATAATCAGGTTTAGCAATAGGGTTTATTTTTAATAAATGTGAATTATAATTATCTAAGACCTGTTTAAACTCAATACGTAAAGCATTAATATTAGAACTTCCATCAAGAAAACGCTCCATCGTGGAAGTGTTTATGTGGATGTCCGAGGACATATCATATATTTTTTGCACTATTTCAAATAAAGCATCTCGTTTAGCTAACAATAAAACCAACTCAGCATCAGGTGTGCCCTCATTATCCGAGGAATCGCTATTATTCGATGCTATTTGTTTTTTAGGCGGCATTACAACTTAAGTTATGCGGCAAAAATAATATAATTATAAGCGGGTAGTCTGTAAGCGACCTCGCTACGCGGTTGAATTATTAAATATTAGTTTCGTTAACGATAAACTTTAATTGGTAACTTTTATAATAATTATGAAGTTATTTATAACGAATATAATGCTTAAATATATGTGCAAATAATAAATGTAATTTAACAGTATAATCTGTAGATGTAGTTAAAAGTTGATGACGTGATGTGAACATACAACAAATAATTTATATAGATAATTATATGCTTATTCATTCTATGAATATAGTTTTAAAATTACTATGAATGTCACCTATTAGGACCTATTCCAGTGTTCTAATAAGGGCGGGGTTAATCCGAAGTCGGATTAAAATATAAATAATTAATTATATAAACGCTTATTACGATAAAGATCTAATAAGGGCGGAAAGTCAAGGTCAATCCAGCGAGAAGTGACCATTAAAAATGGAGACGCCAGCAACTTAAGGTATCTTCGATAAAGATTTAATGGACTGTAATTTTGGTGCGTACGGCAAAGGGGAAAATAAATAGGTGGGATAGCACGCACTGACCTGATGAGGGCTGCCGCGCCTTCCTCCTGGAGTGTCTGCTATACAGCTAGCTCGCCACGTGGTTCGGCGCACACGCACTCTCGGAACAGTCTCGTGAAGTCCCACACTCTCCACCTTTGCCCTTACGGGGGCGTCTCACACTTTTATGAGTTACAAAGACACAATGTCTGATGCGGTGAATATTAAACACAAACAGGAGAACTCAATGTTCGTCCTGCGCGGTTTGCGGTTAATGTACATAAGACGCGACGGGTGGCCGTGCGTTGCGGATGGCGTAATATCACTTAGTATAATGACGCGCGCCGAGATCCTCTTTTTCACCTCGGCGGCAGCGCGTGCGGTAGGAAAGGGAAGGAAGGAAGGAAACAAAAAATATGCACTAGTCATGTTGATAAAGTAGATATAACTTAGGACGAACTCAATGCGATATGTAATGTAATGTTGATAAAGTAGATTGTTAACTGGCGTTACCAACGTGTAAGTAGTGCTTTTGGACTTATATTTTTACGTAAAATATTCATCAAAAATAAATATGAATTTTTAAAAACTAACACATGATATTATATGGAAATGTTGCCAAAGTGTGAAAAAAATTCTCCCACATTTTGTCGTTTAATTAAAAGTAAAATACGTCAATAAATTTGAATAAAATACAACGCATTGTTTTTATTTAAAAAGTATCGATGATAAATTTTAAGGAAATTTATTATATGGTCTGATAATAAATGAATGTTTCATTTTCGTTTTAGGTTTCCTACTGATCCGATAATTGCAGATCGTTGGACAGAAAAAATCAGACGCAATAGAAATGATAGCAGTTGGAAGCCCACTAAAAATACAAAAATTTGTTCTTTACATTTTGAGGATGAAGTAAAGTATATTACTAAAGGTGGCCTATGTAGATTACGCAAGGGTGCAGTTCCAACTAAGGTATAAAAAATTCCGCTCTATACCTATAAACTGTTTTAATATGGATTGCTTTTTAATTTTTTTCTTCTTACGTTTAATTTTTGTGTTCTAGGATCTACCCGTTTTTAGCACGGAAGAGAAGAGTGATGATTTAAGTCAAGAGCAAAATCAACCTCAGCCGGTAAGTTTTTAATAAATCAACACAAAGCCAAGTCACATAATTTATTTGTGGTTTTAAGCATTCACAATGATACGTACTTACTACTTTATTTATTTGTATAAATGTTTTTCAGGGAGGCTCAGGTTGTGAGACGGACAAAAATATTAATCTAAGCGCTTCAATGACACCTTTATCTTCAGAACTAGATTCTATTTTCGATTCACCTAAAAAGGCTTCACTACGGAGACAACTAAGGAAAAAGATCTTGTTGCAACAAAAACACAGTAGAAAGATTAAGACTCTGAAGCAAAAAAATCGACGCTTAAAGAAAAGAAATGCCACTCTTAAAAATATTTTGGTAGACTTACGGAAGAAAAGATATATTAATAATGACCTATCCAATATTTTGTCGAAAATGTATTTGCAGCAGATTTATACAGTAGCTTAGCTAAAAAAATATGTAAAGATAAAAAACGACCGATGCCTAAATACTCTCCAGAATTTAGGAAATTCTGTCTAACCTTGCATTTTTACTCGCCACGAGCTTACATCTATGTTCGTAAAACATTTAATACTTGCCTCCCACATCCGAAAACTATTTACATCTGGTATAAAACCATAAATGGTTCCCCTGGTTTTACAGATGAAGCATTTCATATTTTGAAATCGAAAATATTACAATGTACACAGAAGAAATTAATATGTGCTTTAGTAACAGATGAAATGGCAATACGACCACAAAATATAGAAGGAGGCCACGGGCGTGTAGATATTGGCACAGGTACATCTGATTGTACAACAAAGGCTACGGAAGCTTATACTTTTATTCTTGTGTGCTTGAATGAACACTGGAAGATCCCATTGGGATATTTTTTGGTGCATGGTCTTACCGGGGGGCAAAAAGCTAACCTGATAAAAATATGCCTGACTAAATGTGAAGAGATAGGCGTAAAAGTGATTGCTCTTACATTTGACGCACATACGACAAATATATCAGCCATGGAATTATTAGGATGCCGACTAAAGGACGTAGAGAATATGAAAACTACATTCAAACACCCAGCAGCTAATAACGAGGTAGCGGCGTTTTTAGATTCCAGTCATATGATCAAACTGGTTCGGAATCATTTCTAAGACAAAAAAGTATTCTTAGACCAAGATGAAAATAAAGTGGACTGGGAATTTTTAACAAAATTAAAGGACTTTCAAGAAAAAGAAGGTTTACACATTGCTAATAAACTAACGCGTAAACATCTCGAGTTTAGGAACTCTATTATGAAAATAATGTTAGCAGTTCAACTACTTAGCAGAAGTGTAGCAGTGGCACTGAAATTTTGCCGCGAAGTCTTGAAATTGGACGATTTCAAGAATAGTAAGGGTGGTAACGCCAGTTAACAATCTACTTTATCAACATTACATTACATATCGCATTGAGTTCGTCCTAAGTTATATCTACTTTATCAACATGACTAGTGCATATTTTTTGTTTCCTTCCTTCCTTCCCTTTCCTATCGCACGCGCTGCCGCCGAGGTGAAAAAGAGGATCTCGGCGCGCGTCATTATACTAAGTGATATTACGCCATCCGCAACGCACGGCCACCCGTCGCGTCTTATGTACATTAACCGCAAACCGCGCAGGACGAACATTGAGTTCTCCTGTTTATGTTTAATATTCACCGCATCAGACATTGTGTCTTTGTAACTCATAAAAGTGTGAGACGCCCCCGTAAGGGCAAAGGTGGAGAGTGTGGGACTTCACGAGACTGTTCCGAGAGTGCGTGTGCGCCGAACCACGTGGCGAGCTCGCTATATAGCAGACACTCCAGGAGGAAGGCGCGGCAGCCCTCATCAGGTCAGTGCGTGCTATCCCACCTATTTATTTTCCCCTTTGCCGTATGCACCAAAATTACAGTCCACTAAATCTTTATCGAAGATACCTTAAGTTACTGGCGTCTCCAAAGGGCACAGAAAGTTTTAACATGATTATCAACGACCTGTTCGACATTTTTAATACGAGAAGGTTAACACAACATGGTTTTTGTCATCCCCTTTCAAATTCTAATAAAAAGGAAATATTTGATTTTTTAGAGAAAACCAAAAAATATATACTTCACTTAAAGATTAAAACTACCAGAAAGCACAAATACAATGAAAAAGAGAGTTCAATAAATCTCAAAATCAAAAGCTTCCAATCGGCCCTTACTGTAAAGTGCTCTCCTGGCTTAAAAGGATTGTTAGTTTGCATAGAGAGCCTTAAGTACTTATATAATGCCTTAGTTGAAGATACAAAAGAACTGAAGTATATTACAACCTACAGGTTGAGCCAGGACCATATCGAGCTACTTTTTGGATTGATAAGAATGCAAAGCGGACATAATGACAATCCAAACGCTCTACAATTTAAGAGTAGCTACAGAAAACTGCTCTGCCGCATGGAACTGCAAGTAAGTGAAACTGGTAACAGTGTGCCACTCGAAAACATACCTATTTTAACATATTCATCTGCTTTAACTTGCATCAATAATACTTCATTTTCCGAAAGATTTGATGATGAAGAAAAAGAATTAACTAAATACTTATTGAAAACACCGATTCCAAATGATGTCGGATTCGAAATTTCATCGGGTAGCGATGATCCTGACTGCAGAAACCACATTGTTGACTATATAGCTGGAAATGTAGCTAGACATCTCACAACCCGAGTAAAATGTAAATATTGCATTGATAAAATGCTTGCAAAAGAGAAACTTTGGTTCCATAAATTAGTATGTATGAGGGATAAAGGTGGATTGGTTTACGCCTCAAAAGAAGTTTATTCTATTTGTAGTGTTACTGAAACTGTTCTGAGACGTTATCTAAAAGAAAATCCAGGCAATATTTCCGAAAAAGAAATCACACTTCTAATTATGAGAAGATTCATAGGAGGAACTCGTATATTTTCTATAGAACACGTTAACTCCCACTTCCATGACACGAATTTGATGAGACTTATTGTCGAGCGCTACTTAAGAATTAGACTGTTCTATGAATCCAAAAAAGAAAATACTTTACGATTCGTATCATCAAAGCGTCAGTTATTCAGGAAACAGTTGCAGTTACAAGGCTACTGAAATAAATGATTTTAATTTTTATTTGTGTTTTTCTAATAATTTTTTCCCAATCACTTTAAGCTGAAATGCATCTACTGTGTGAAACCTGCCAAAATTAAAATGATCTTGTGTTTTTCGTTATGTAGCTTACATCATGCATGCAGTGAGGTGCGGTACACCATTACTCAACAATTATATAAAAAAATAGTTAAAAACAAACTGAATAATATATACTGAATTCGATCAATCGTTCGTCGAACAGTCATGTGTCGGGTATCAGGCGGGTGTGTATATCGAACTTGCATTAGTCATATAATTATAACGTCTCTATACAGTAACAAAGAAAAATATGATGCAATCACATTTCGATGGCTCATAAAAATCTCACTTGGCTAGACAGGCAAATACGCTGTTCAAGAATATTTTGAATTTGGCGGGCTACACTTCGATAACAGAATTCAAAAAAATTATTTTCACATTTGTATCAGTCATACGTTACGTCGTAACTATTAGTCCAATATAGTTTCAACTTCCCTACTTTTGGGGAAAATTTAATGTATTGGCAAAATTATTTTTTCACTTGAGTGCGTTTCGTCTAGCGTAAACACAAGTGGCTTACGCACACATAGATTTTGTTTTTGCCTCACTTAAGAACGTCCGCTTTGTAGGGAACTATCGTTCTAGGTGTTATTCTTCTATGTTTACGAAACACCAAAAGAATTCTTCGCCTTCTCGGTGATATATTGTTCTAGCTACGACCCAATGTTGGGAAAAGGCATCCCTTCATTTCTAACAGAGTTATGGAACAATAAGTCCACAGCTTTGTCGCTACAATGTGAATTGACGGACTTCACATGTTTTTGAAATATTTTTATTTCTCAGACACTCGAGTGTGACGTGATGCTGGCGGGGATTGAACCTGGGTTGCTAGCGTACTGTGAAATGTAAAGAGAACACTTAGCTACCATGGTTTTTAACTTGGTAATGCGTAAGCACGTACATCGACGTAAGTCATTTATTCAATGCATCTAACCACCATGTAGTATATCATAAAATCTGACCGAAATGAACGTACGTCATCTCAGATGAAGTAAAAAAGGTAGATATCGCACCTGGAACAAGAAACTGTAACCAATTTTATTACTTTGTGTGAGTCAGAGAAGTGTTGCCCCTTTTTTTCAAAAGTACCTGAAAATCGAGATAAAATGCTGCAACTACAAGAGTAATATGCGATGCGAAAGCGTAAGTATATCTGTCTGTTTTAATAAATTTCAACAATTTGACGATTCAAAAAAAGATGAAGCACACAGGAGATGTGTGTAGATCACTTAAAAGTCTTCTTGATAGATTGTCCAGTGAGCATGTAAGCATCGATAAAATATACAACATATGTAATGTAAAACATGTTTATTATAAAATAACTTAATACTTAAAAGAACTAGTTGGAATAAAAAATAAATTTCCATGGAAATAAAAAATATACTTTTCTAAATGAAAAGAGGTATATTTTAGTAAATGAAAATAGAACGAACTACAGCCGGGGGCACAAAGGAGTGTTCTAATTTGTACGCCGGGTAGGAGAGATAGAAGTATCAGCCGGAGAGGACACCTGAGTCTCGGTTAAAAAGAGCAAGGCCGGCTTCGCCGTCTCCGGGTGGAAGATCACCAGCTGATTAGTGACCGCCAATACGGTTTTCGCCGTAGTCGGTCAGCTGGTGATCTTCTGGTCTACCTAACTCACAGATGGGCGGAGGCAGTAGAGTTCAAGGGGGAAGCATTGGCCGTTAGTTTGGACATTGCGAAGGCCTTCGATCGGGTTTGGCACAAAGCGCTTCTTTCGAAGCTCCCTTCCTATGGGCTTCCCGAGAAATTGTGCGATTGGATCACCAGCTTTCTTGCAGATCGGAGCATCAAGGTCGTTGTAGACGGTGCAAGCTCCGATTGCAAGCCTATTATTGCTGGTGTTCCACAGGGCTGCGTGCTATCGCCAACGCTGTTTCTTCTGCATATCAATGATATGTTGCATACCCGTAACATTCATTGCTATGCAGATAACAGCACTGGTGATGCTCTTTACACCGGCCGAGACAATATTTCTCGGGAAAACGTCTCCGAGTGCCGGGACAAACTTGTGTCTGAAGTCGAATCTTTGCTGAACAGAGTCTCGGATTGGGCACGACTAAATCTAGTCCAGTTTAGCCCCCAGAAGACAAAAGTTTGCGCGTTAACCGCTAAAAAGAACCCCTTTGTCGTATACCCTCAGTTTCAAGGCACTCCCCTCGTTGCCTCAGCCAGTATCGGAATCCTCGGCGTCGACATATCGAGTGACGTGCAGTTTCGTGGTCACTTGGTAGGGAAGGCCAAATTGGCCTCTAAAAAGCTTGGCGTGCTCAGCAGAGCGGGACAGTATTTCATGCCGGCACACCGCCTGCAACTTTACAAGGCGCAGGTTCGGCCGCACATGGAATACTGTTCCCATCTCTGGGCTGGGGCTCCCCAGTACCAGCTCCTTCCACTTGACCGCATCCAGCGCAGAGCGGCTCGAATCGTCGACGACCGAGTGCTTTCCGATCGGCTCGATTCACTGGCGCTGCGAAGAGATGTTGCATCTCTTTGCGTATTTTATCGCATCTATCACGGGGAGTGCTCTGAGGAATCGTTCGGATTAATCCCAGCCGCCAAATTTCGTGAACGCACTACACGGCAAACGTCCCGATACCATCCACACCATCTGGATGCTTGGATGCTTACGCAGAGGTAAACCTCTACTTCACGCAGGTATTCTGTGAGGTCGTGGTACCACCTCGGTTCAAACTGGCCTATCCATGCGACATAAATAGCCGCTGCGTGCCTCTATCACTGTCAAGTCAAGAGGATGGCTGCCATTTTGGTTCATTTTAGCTCAGTCTTATAGCAGCTACCTTTCATTTTTTTATAGGGTGGGGTGACAAATGAGCATACAGTCTACCTGATGGTAAATGGTTGCTGTAGCCCATAGACATCTACATAATATATCCTTAATTACGAATCAAACTGCAGATGCGTTGTCACCCGTGAGGACTAATATGGAATGCCTCGTTTCCGGTAAAGAGGGTCTCCGGTTCTCTACACTCACCATACGAAACAGCAGCATTAAGCTACTATTTTACGCTGGTTTTCTGTGAGAGCGTGGTCCTCCCCAGTCGAGCCGACCCATTCGTGCTATAACCATACTACTAATATTATAACTGCAGCATGGCTCTACCACGTAAAAAATTCATGTCTTATTAAAATATTCTTTGGTAGCCTAAAATCATAAATATTTTTGATAGTAAAATAGTTTGTAAGTATTCAACAATTAAAACAGAAACACCAGCGACTTAAAAAATTATATATTTACCTTGAATTCAATTTGATGTAACACAATTACATCAAATTAAAAAAAATATGCTGACTACATATATTTTTATAACTTAGCCTAAAATTAATTACCCAAATCTTGGACAATAAGAAATACCGGCAACATTCTCCCGTTACGTAATCTCGAAACATTGACATTCGTGCTTCGAACAACCTTCAAAATTGTGTTGGAATAACAAATTAAAATATAGTTAAATGAGTGTTTACGAGTGAAACGATATTGTTTCAGACTTTTTGTTCACTTTAGTATTGTTTTTGCACCATTTAACTACAGAAGACGGCATTTTGTAGGCAAATTTACTTCACGACTGCCCGTGAAGTACTGAGCGAAAATGAGCGTAGTTTGATGCATGTGTGTGCGTGAACGAATGTACTTACATAAAGGAGCGGAGTTTTTTTGGCTTCACCAATAACAAAGGCCGCGCTGTATCTGCCTTTTTTTACTTCATCTGAGTAGGTACGTCATTCATACAATTTGGTCTTTACAATTTTTGAATTCAAATCCAACAATTGGTGAAGTGTGTAATGTTCTTTCTCAAAATATTACACTCGTTCACAATTAATCCGAAACTGGTAACATAGTCTAACTGGAGATACCAGTGAGACTATTTGACAGGATATGAGACCAACAATATAATAATCAAACTTACGCTACGGTGTAAATCCGTGTTTCAACCGGAATAAAAATCTCATAAGATCTGATATGGACTCAAATACAATCAAAAAATTGATTTACGGTTTCCGTGTATTGAATAAATGTTCAAAGTATGTTGTATATGTATTGTTCATAGTAATAGAGGAAAATAAAAATGATAAGTAAAACACCTGTCTAAAGAAAGATTTGTTTCTCTTTGTCTAAACAAAGAGCTGTTGTACTGCCAGCTGTTGATTCAATTCCAGTTCCACAAAAGTTGTATTTTGGATCGCCTTAAATTGATTGTTCTTAGTAATTCCTTGTAAATCAGTCTAGTTGTTTGTTCAATTTATGTACGTAAAACGCATAGTCTACGACATGGAAAAATCTCAATGACGAGGTAACCTTTTTGAACACTTTTTTTCTTTTAAAATGAGGGTGACATACGAGACGAGCACACAGGCCACCTAATTGTAATTTGATACCTTACTCTCAGTTAATAAATCAAAATGCAGATGTGTTGTCACCCCTGAGGACTAAGATGGAATGCCTAGTTTCCAGTAAAAAGAGTATCTGGTTCTCTAATTCTCTGGTATTCTGTAAGAGCGTGGTCCTACACCGGTCCAGTGAACCCATTTGTGGCACAACCGTAACTGCTGCATAGCTCTCCCATAGGTCTTATATCTGCTCCAGCTAATCAAACTTAGACTTGCCTTAAAACATTAATGCTAATGGTCTTATTTAAAACTTGCTTGTAAAATGTTAGAATATGCTAGTCAGGGTATCAGAAGCCCCTATGTAGTAGAAGTGTGGTCACAGAAGTAGCTGTATAGTGCAAAAGAAAAGAAATGTCTTGGATGTTTTAAATAAAAATGTTACGACAGTTTGTTTAGTTAGAAATAATTGAATCTGTCCCATTTTAGTTTTGAAAATAATTAAAATGAAATTTCATTACGCAAGAAACTTTTTAAATACTGATTGTTTTCACCTAGTAAAGATATAATTAGGCACTTGACTAGTAAAATTTATGAGCTAAGAATGTTAAGAGTTTAAAATGTGATAAAACTATAACAACGCGTTAATTTTATAAAAGGAAAGTATGAAAATTTTATGCTTCACTCATGACAAGTGAAAAAAGAAAAGCGAACTTAAGAAATTAAATAAAACTTGAATAATATAGATTTTTAAATTATCTATCCATTAGTGTAATCTTCAAATGATTAGAGCGTTGCCTTTAGCAACAGATGCATGTAATCAATAATTTTAGTCATTTTAAATTTATTTATAATATACCTATAAAAACAAATTAGAATGTGATGATAGGATATCGAACATTAATGATGTGCTTTTAGATGTAGCTTACTTCTCATAACTAATGAGATAATAGTCTCTGAAAAACACACTTTTGCAGGGTTTTGGTCGGGGTACACTGCGCCGCACCTAGCTCTTTTATACAAGCGAGGACGCGCCACAGGCGATCGGGCTTCCCGTTTTATGGCGCAATTTGGACCCAACGCGTCGCGTCACCTCAAGAGAACGAGGCACGCGAGTTCCACAAAGCTATGAAATTATTTCATTTGTCTACTCCATATTACGTAAGTAGATTTTGATAAAAAATTCAGACGACAGAGATGCAGTCACGATATAGTCAACAAACACTGTTACATTTTTAAAATGTCTTTTCTTTGTAATCTTTACTATTATGTTTCTTTTATTTTATATAATTTTAATCAAAACACAGAAAAATATGCATGTAACACACTACACACGAACACAATCAGTACAAGCATACTATATACTACTAGTTTTGTTCCCAAAATCGACTGTTCAAAAAAATTGTCCACGTATCTATATTCTAGCACTGCATTATTACATAAAACAGAGTATAGGCTAAAAATGATGTTTGAGTATCGATACTGCCTTACAAACTGCAACAAATTCATCAGATATTATCATCAAACCCCAAAACTGGTCATATATATATATATATATATATATATATATATATATATATATATATATATATATATATATATATATATTATTTCACTTAAGTAAAAACGAAAGAAATAAATAATATGTTTATTAGCGATGAACTAGAAAGCCTACTAAAACCTTCATGTTTTAAGGTGGAGGACCCTGCTAAGTGTTGCACCATTCTAAATTTAAATAATAAAGATCCCTTAAGTATATTAACAGTAAACATCCGAAGTGTTAATAGGAATATTGACAACCTGCTTATATTCATTACGCGACTACAGATAAGACTTGATGTTATTGTGCTTACTGAGTGCTGGATAGGTGAGGATAGAGAGGTACCCTCAATTACAAATTACAAGGTATTCCGTACAAATAAATCAATAAACCAAAATGATGGTGTAATTGCTTATGTTAAACAGCATATTGTAGTAGATGCCTACGAACCTGCCCCAAGTGATGGAAACTTTTTGATCTTAAGCTTCGGTTCGAAATACACTATAATTTGTTCGTATAGACCTCCCTGTTTCAATAATCCCATAAACTATTTGGATGCTTTAAATGCTATACTATGTAACCTTGATTGTTCAAATATTATTCTCACAGGGGATATTAATTTGGATATTTTACCAGGCAACCTTTCTCGTTACTCATCTGAATACATAAGTATCCTCTTATCTCATGGTCTATTGCAATGCGTTAATTTACCCACGAGGAAAAACGCGTGCTTAGATCACTTTATGGTAAAAAGCATGAAGGCAATTAAAACGATTGTTTTTGATGAATTAACCGATCACTGTCCTATACTCTTATACATAGAACAAGCGGAATTCGAAAAACGAAACATAAATAACAAAAAAATACTATTAGATTTCGATAACTTAAACAAAGTTTTAACGCATTTAAATTGGGTAGATTTATATAATGAATTTAACGTAAACTTAGCGACAAACATTCTAATTAGTACTCTAAAGAAAGTTATTAATACTAACAGTAAAGTTGTCAATATTTCAAAAAGAAACAAGCCACTAAAACCATGGATTACCCCAGGAGTAATAAGATCTATAAAAAAGAGAGATAGGCTTCATAAAAGACTTAAAAAATTACCTGAAAATGATGAAATAAGAGAAGTATACAAAAAATATAGGAATATATGTACAAACATTATTAAATCTTTAAAAAGGCAGTATTATCAAAATGAACTAAAAAGAAAGCTAGGCAATTCAAAAAACACTTGGAAATTAATAAAAGACGTATGTTATTTAAATCAACCTAGAAATACATCCGCCGAATTAAGTAAAATTGCTGAAACACCAAAAGTATCTCTCAACATAGTTAATAATTTCTTTATATCAATTGGAAATCATTTGGCCAATACTATCCTAAAAAAATTAAATAAAACTGACCTTCAACTTGCTAGGGAAGCTAATTAAATTGGTCCAGCCCAATCTATGTCATTATTTTTAACAGATCCGGAAGAAGTTAGACTCATAATTAGTAGCCTTAAATCCAACTGTGCTTCGGGATGGGATGACATTTCTGTAGGTTTTCTAAAAAAATTTAACACCTTGTTAGCACCTCACATAGCCCATATATGCAACTTAAGTTTTCTATCTGGTGTTTTTCCGGATCAATTTTAACAAGCAATAATCTGTCAAATATATAAAGCAGGAGACAAATCATCTCCATCAAATTATAGGCCTATAGCTCTATTATCATCACTTTCTAAGATACTAGAGAAGCTTGTAAATAGGCGACTAATTAAGTACCTAGAAAACAACAAATTCCTTGCTGGAAATCAATATGGCTTTAGAGCAAATCGTTCAACCGAAGAGGCGGTTTTTAATTTGACCACTAAAATATCACAATATCTAGATGAAGGTAAAAAGTGCTTAGGAGTTTTCTTAGATTTGCAAAAAGCATTTGATACAGTATCCATTCCTGTCCTTATAACCCGTCTTCAGAATTTTGGCATACAAGGAATAGCATTGGACTGGTTTATTGATTATCTCTCCAACAGGAACCAAAAAGTACGTATTGATGACTGCCTCAGTGACACTGCTATCTGCTCATATGGAATTCCGCAGGGCAGTACACTAGGACCAACTCTGTTTTTGGCGTACATTAACGACTTGTGTCACTTAAATATTCGTGATGCAGACCTTTTCATGTTTGCAGATGATACAGTCTTACTCTTTCATGGTCCAAGTTGGGATGCTGTTAAAAATCTACTGAGGAAGGACTGTGTAAGGTTACAAGTTGGTTGGAAGATAACCTGCTTACATTAAACACCACTAAAACAAAATTTCTATGTTTTTCAAAAACCGCTGCTTGAAATCCACGAAACGAATTTAAAATAATAATTCACACGCATCCTTGTAATAGAAACTTTAATACTCAATCGGCATGTGAGTGTCCAGCTCTAAGTAAAGCTGACACAATTCGATATCTCGGTATAATTGTTGATGATAAGCTCAATTGGGCTCCACATATTTCATTTATATCTAACAAAATCAGAAAGTTTATCTATGTCTTTAAGAATTTAAAAACAGTTGCAAACGGAAATCTACTACTACAAACGTACAAAGCTTTGTGCCAGAGCGTTATCAGTTATTGCATATGTTCTTGGGGATGCGCTGCTAAAACACATCTTATAGAATTAGAGCGAGCTCAAAGGGCATTACTAAAAGTAATACTTTCACTTCCTTATAGATATTCGACAGAAATGGTATACAAGTTAACTGATGTACTAAGTGTTCGCAAATTATTTATATATCAATGTCTTAGACGCTTTCATAGATGTAGTGTTCCGCAAATACTAAATTCAACAAGAACTGTACGTATAAATATCCCCAAAGTTAAATCCATATTCGGCAAAAGGAATTATAATTACGTAGCTCCCAAGTTATATAATATTCTAAATAAAACAGTGTGCACAAGAAAGGCTTCAAATCATGCATTTAAAAGTATGTTATATAATTGGCTTAAAGAATGTGACTATGATAAATGTGAAAATTTAATAGCTCCGTATGAATAACTTTATGTGCAGTGCAACAAACACGCTACTCACTCACTCACACACACACACACACACACACACACACACACACACACACACATGTATAGAGTGTTAACTGTGTATTAAATACATATCAACATTTTTATGCATGCACAATGTATTTTGACACAAAGAGTTACTGAATGGGAAGGAACTGACTCCTGAAATACAGGGTATCCTAGTTTGGGAGTCAGGGCTCAATGATGTTGTATTAAATTATAAGTGTCAAATAAAGAAATTATTATTATTATTGTGGGGTATCTATATAGTTTTCTCATCTGGTTGGGTGCTATAAATATATAATTATAAATGAAAATGAAAAGATAAATATACATAAATATCAATAACATAAAATAAATATAAAAGTACATAAATAAATAAAAGCCCAACCAGATGGAGGCCCTCGGCAGGGGAGACCAAACGGCCGAGGGTTAGGGGGAAAGGGAAAGAAACCGGCGGACGATGCGGGCGGTATCGAGGAGCACCGCCTTCTGCATTTGAACCTGGAGCGGCCCGCCACGTAGTCCCAGCCGCCTCAGATGACCCGAGAGGCTGACTGGGATTAGCCCGTTTGCAGAGACGACTACAGGAATAATTTCGGTCGGCAGACCACCCCACATGTCGGTCACCTCGTGAGCCAGGTCCAGATATTTTGTTTGCTTGTCTGTTTCGGCTTTCACGAGGTTCTCGTCATACGGAATGGTAATGTCGACCAAAAATATCCTTGACTGTGCCCGGTCCATCAGCACAATATCAGGCTTATTCGCAAGAATAGTCCTGTCTGTGATGATGGCCCGGTCCCAATAGAGCCTGGCGCGATCATTTTCGAGCACGGCTTCCGGCAAGTACTTGTAATACGGCAATTTCCGATCCACGAGACCGTATTTCAGAGCGAGCTCCTGGTGTAGAATTCTGGCTACTAGGTTGTGCCTGTGCAAGTACTCAGAGTTAGAAAGCGCCGAACAACCGGAGATAACATGCCTAAGTGACTCACCGGGATGGCGACAAGCTCGACAGATGTCGACGGTGCCATCCTTTAGGATGTATCTCCGATAGTTGTTGGTCTTAATAACCTGATCCTGTATTGCACAGACAAAACCCTCGGTTTCCCCGAAGAGATCACCAAAGCGTAGCCAGTGGAGGGAGGCTACTGTGTCTACGAAAGGCTCATGTAGAGCCTTGTAGAACCTCCCGTGGAGCTCCTTCTCCTTCCATACGGTCTCCCGGTCGGAAATGCTCTGCACTGCCGGGTCTTGCCATTGCTCGTTGGCTAAGGATAGAGGGGTAAGTCCTTTATCACAAGAAATGACGTCCTTATAGAATGGATCATCCGATCTCGCCAGGAAGTAATCACGGAGGCTGCACACTTCGCGATTGTGCATGGTGAGCGCGCTCAAGAAGCCACGACCACCATGCTTCCGCGGCAAGTACAGCCTCATTACCGACGATCTCGGATGATGCATCCTATGGGACGTCATGGTAGTGCGGAAATTTCTATCCAGGGCGTTAAGTTCAGTCTGAGTCCACCTGAGTATGCCAAAGGTATACATGAGGACAGGCATGACCCAGCCGTTATATGCGTGTGCCTTATTCACACCGGACAAAAGGCTGTTAAGCACTTTGGTCAAGCGTGCATAAAACACGTCGCAAACTGACTGTTTCATACCAGTCTCATCGATACCGATGTTTTGTGACATACCCAGGTATCGGTATGTTTCAGCCTCGGAAAGGGTCCTTAAGTTGACGGGCACAGATAAGTCTGCGCCCTCAGAGTTAGCAACCCTTCCCCTCTCAACATGGAGGACCGCACACTTATCCGTCCCAAGCTCCATTCCAATGGAATTGCTAAATTCACAAGTGATGTTTAGCAATTCCATAAGATGGGAGCGACTGGAGGCGAATAACTTGAGGTCATCCATATAGAAAAGGTGGGTCACTTTTGTCCCTCCTTTCCGTAGCTGAAATCCCCTCCCGGAGCCCTCCAGTAAGGTACTGAGAGGGTTCAGAGAGAGGCAGAACCAGATTGGACTCAGATTATTATTATTATTATTATTATTATTATTATTATTATTATTATTTTATGAAATACCGCCATTTCACGCGATAATCGACTAATTCATGATTTTTTTAATCCTAAGATCTGACCTACACATATATAAAAGGATAATAAGAATTTTGTAATAACTGCAGTTTTTATCTTTACAACGTGGTGTTAAAATGGTGACTTTAATACACGGGTAGGGCTAGTGCCCATTAATCGTATTAATTATGATAGGTAGACGTATATACGTAAGCGGTCGTAGGCGGTTGGCCTAACTATGAACCAATGAAGGAAATGAAACGAAACCAATTTTATTTTTCAATATAATCACCATGAATACTAACACACTTCTGACATCTGTGAATCAACATCTCTAAACCTTTATAAAAATAATCACATTTTTTATCCTCAAAATGACTGAAGACGGCCGCCTGCAACTCTTCATCGCTTCATTTTCTTCCTCTTAAGTCCCGCTTTAAATTTGGAAATGAATAGTAGTCGGACGGGGCCATGTCTGGACTGTAAGGTGGATGTTGAACTTCTGTGAACCCGCATTGACGAACTGCATCCTTCGAAACACCAGCGGTATGAAAAGGGGCGTTGTCATGGAGCAACAGGACACCTTTAGACAGCTTGCCTCTTCGTTTTTCCTTTATCTTGTCTCGTAATTTATATATTAAAGAAGCATAATATTCGCCGTTCACGACTGTATTACGTTCTTTAAAATCCACCATCAAAATGCCTTAAAAATCCCAAAATATTGTGCACATCAGTTTTTTAGTCGATTGTTGCACCTTTGCCTTTCTAGGGGGCTTTTCACCCTTATAACGCCATTCCATTGACTCGCGCTTGCTTTGTGGATCATAATACAAGATCATAGTTTCATCACCAGTCACTAGCCGCTCGATCACAGTCTTTGGATTTTCGCCACAAAGATCCAAAAACTCCGAAGCGCAGCGCACTCTTTCCTGTCTCTGTACCGCTGAAAGAAGTTTTGGTACCCATCTTGCACTCACTTTTTTCATGTGAAGATGTTCATGGATCGCGCGATGAACGGTACTCTTAGAGAGCCCAAGCCTTGCTGCAATTTCTCTAATCTTCAAACGGCGGTCACTCAGAACCTCCTCTTCGATAAGAGCAATCGTTTCGGGAGTGAGCACTTCCACAGGTCGACCGTCGTGGCCAAAGTCTTCGACGGTTTCTCTCCCGAGGCGAAACTTTTTCACCCAATTTTTCACTGTGCTATAGGAGGAGGCAGACTCCTTATACACGCCATCCAATCGTTCTTTTATTTGGGCAGAGGATAAACCTTCTTTAAAAAGAAACTTTATGACACTTCGATACTCAGTTTTCGACATTTTGAAAAATACGCGACTCTCGTTATTCAAATGCCTTTTTTTTTTCTTTTTTTTTTATAGAATAGGGTGACAAACGAGCACACAGTCCACCTGATGGTAAGTGGTATGCTGCGGCCCATAGACATCTACATCTATCTTCCATTGCAAATCAAAATGCAGATGCGTTGTCACCCATGAGGACTGAGATGGAATGCCTCATTTCCAGTAAAAAGGGTCTCCGGTTCTCTACACTCACCATACGAAATACAGCAGCATTAAGCTACTATTTCACGCTGGTATTCTGTGAGAGCGTGGTCCTTCCCCGGTCGAGCCGACCCATTCGTGCTACAACTATACTACTAATATAACTGCAGCATGGCTCTACCACGTAAAAAAAATGCCTGTTAAACTAAGACTAAGCATTTCATGACGATGCATGTTTCTTATACTAAGTGCACGATAAACGTACTATTTAATGCAACACAACATGTAGCGACATGTCGCGTTGAACTATATCAGGCCAGTTCATTATGGGACCGCCTGGTACACGTAGTTCAATTTATTACGCAACGGTTAAAACTAATTAAAGGCTTTATTTATAAATAATTTATTTGTTTTAATAAATATTAATTTCTATGTTATACTATTGATGATATATAATAAAAATTGACAGCTTAGGGAAAGAAAATTCTCTTTTTCGAAGTTCTGTAGATGGACAAAAAGTAGCCTATAAGTTGCTCCGAGTTCTTACCTACACAAAAATTTCATGGAAATCTGTTAAGTAGTTTTTGCGTAAATCGTGAATACGCAGGTAGAATCAAACATGCTAAAAACCTCACTTTTGCTTCAGTGCCCTCTATTAGTCCCCTGAACTTGTTTTTTTTTTCTATAAAATGTCAGAATTACAGATATGAAGTTTCAACAGATTTATTATATGTATTGATATCTTGTATCTGATGACTGAAACTTCAGCCCTTACAGAAAAAAGCAATTCTTAAATTCTTATATTTAATAGATGAGACCCGTTGGATTTTCGCAATTATATAACTTATTTATATAGATTTATAATCGGGCAAGCTTAATATCGGAAAGTTAGATCATGTCTAGTGTAAAGCCATTGACGACCCTCTTGGGCTTGGATAGACTCAAGAGACCCTTTCGTCCATCGATCACTAATATAAGATAGATGATCTTGTTGGGCTTATTATATGAAACCAGGGATTAGGTTTAAGTAATTTGAGTGAAAATATTGACATAAACATACACTAAATTTGTTATTTTTGTCAGTATTGGAAAATGAAAGTGATTGTATGAATAACTTAAATAATTACAATGTGAAAGGTAACATAATATTAAGTGTCACGACGTATCCAAAGACAACAAGCTATAATTTCAAATAACTATACATTCAAGTTAAAAAGTTGGTAGTATTAATAAATTTTAATGATGAGACCAGGCTAATGAATAATGATATTAAAAGGTTTTGTCTTTATAATTTCCTCCAGACCGATTTTCGGCCACGGCAGCCTGCCTCAACTGGGGCTAGCCATCGGCGCAGGACAGGATTTAGTGCCCAAGTGTATGCGCAAGCACAGGTGCACTCTCTATTCCTTCACTCTCATAATCCGATAGGACGGTAAACCGACACGACCGGAGAGAGATCAGGCGCAGGACCAACGGCTTTACGTGCTTTCCGAGGCACCTGGGTGAGACATCACCAACTTCCTGACTCCGGGCAGCTATTGAGAATTTCTTGACTGAAAAACTCAATAATTGATTTTTTGGCCCGACCCGGGGTTCGAACCCAGGACCTTATGATCAGCAGTCGCACGACTACAACCACTAGACCAACGAGGCAGTCAAACCTAAAAGACGTTTTATCTTTATAGGTTTGTCAAATGATCTTCTTTTAATTAAGAACTTTACTACGCTGTATTTGTATAGTAATTTAGTTCTTTTAGTTCTTTTTTAAGACTAAATATTTATTAGTGAAATCCAAATTCGTGGGTACTTCTGCTCAACAATATATTAATTAAAGAAAGGCACCTTATACACAGTGTATAAGTTTCCCATCAATCGACTCTTTATTGATTATTAAAACAAGAAAACTACAGCTTCGCTCTCCAACACTAAAAAAGTGGGGTAGGCACACTGGCCAACAGCCAACACCGTGTGCACTGTGCAGTAAGTACGCGTTCGCGTCCACTGGCACGCGCCAGACGCGTCGCATGCACGGCACGCAACGGATTTGCTTTGTATCATTTCACATTCACATGGCGCTGCGTCCACTATCCGCGCCGCCCGCTTTTTTTTGCGCCCGAAGCAAATATGGGCAACCCTCCGGAAAGCGGGGGAGGGAGGCGGTGAACACTCATAGCATACCACGCAGCCGGCTGCGTGGTTATGTGGAGACTTTTACCCACTAAACACCGCCTTTATGGATTGGCTTACCGATCTGACGAGAGATCTCTAAGCCGTATACGAACGCGACCCTCCTTGGCAGAGAGGAGGGCGCAGCGCCGCCCGCACGGTACATCGGTATTTTTAAGCAAAAATGCAGTGCGTGCCGGTGACATCGCCTACTGCCACACGTGTTGCTTTGTTTTGCTTAACACTTAGCCAGGTCTAGCGATTTTTTTGAGCGTTGAGTTTGGTAGAATATAAGGATAAAAAATAACAATACTATGTTTTTTATTCTGTTTAACTATTCCTGAAAAAAAATCCTGTGGTCCCTATATGACCACTGCCCATTCCACAAAAATAATGTGGTCCATATATTACTATTGTCCGGAAACTCATTTGCTCAGCTATTAAAGATAAGACTACATCATAGTAAATTATTCACTGATATAATAAAACAACGCTTGAACCTAAAAAAAGTTTATTTTTGTATTATTGTGGATTATTATCGAAACGAAGTGCTGTACAGAGCAGAACTCGAGATATTTTGCACATTATTTTGACATATTTGACTTAATATTTTGCACATGACATGATCCTTGTGGGTTTTTTCTTGTACTGCAATATCTGCATCGTTTACTGGTGCCCTTATCAAACGGGCAAACTTCATGTGAGAACCACACTTTTTAAGACGTTAAAAATATATAAATTAAATAATATAAATTAAAAAATAATATATAAGGTACACTTATGTAATATCATAAAATGATATAAATAATTATATTATATTATTTCATTCATTAACCCAAATTCTACGTTTAGTTTTACGTTCTTCGTCTTTCAAAAAGCAGCTACTAATAATAATATTTTCATCAATCTCCACGACCGAATACATCAATTCACGACAAGAGAACACTCGAAACTAAATAAAAAATCCAAATACAGTGAACGCATGCCATTGGCAAATCCGTTCAATCCGTTGCTTGCCGTGCGTGCGGTGCATCCGGCGCAGACCAATGGATGCGTACCTTTATACCAACCCAAATAAGTGCTCTCCTCGAAGGACGAGAAATTCGGGACTAGCAAGCAAAAGCAAAAGAAGACTTTGCTCCTTTATCTTACGCACAAACGTACGAGAACTCT
Organism: Parnassius smintheus behrii; assembly: GCA_036936625.1. Classification (NCBI taxonomy): domain Eukaryota; kingdom Metazoa; phylum Arthropoda; class Insecta; order Lepidoptera; family Papilionidae; genus Parnassius; species Parnassius smintheus. The sequence continues at coordinate 20,899,617 of JAUPFT010000022.1, forward strand.
TATATCGAAGTACCCCACACGGTTTGGGCACACGTCGAATTACACAATAGACACACGAGGCATGAAAAGCTTCCCGTGATCCCCATTATCTGCCAGACAACAGCCTCTGCAATTTCATGGTATTATACAGAATTACTTATTGTACTCATTGTATTATACAGAATGGGTCCCACATATATGCAATAAATGAAACCACAAGTAATACTAGTCCGTAGAAGTGTAGAAAAATTAAATATTAAATTAAAACCCGTAAAATAAAAAAGTGAAATTTTCAAACAAAATAAATATTAAAATAAATTCAGTAAAAGTGAACACTATGTTTAGACAACGTACCTTGACCCCTTGAAAGAGTGACAACGTTGCACGCGGGTGGCACGCCGACAAAAGACACCGCTGTCGATATGTCGCAATACCAATAGTTTGCACTGCGTGGCAACGTCGCTTTTTAATGTTCAAGGATTCAAGTTCATTGAATCATTGACTTAGTGACCCAATTCTATAGAGTGTTCAAATTTGCTTAAAATTAAAACTCTACTTTTTGACCTAATTACTTGACCGATTACGTTCATTTTTTGTATATCGTCAGCAAAGGCGATAACAAGTATATGGTTTCATTTATTAGATATATGTGGGACCCATTCTGTATAGCAGATGTTGTATTCACCGTGTATACTAATTTTATGACTATCGCTTCTCGTAGGCCGTAGTATAGTCTAAAAAAATATCAAAATTCCTGTTAAATCTGTAGGTAAGTAGAGTTGAATATTAAATCAATAAGCTTATAAGGTTTCTAGCGACAAGTGACACGTCACTTAGCGGCCAGCTACCGCAGAGTCTACATTAACTGAGACTGCCACGTTTAGAGGCCAAACACTGGTCGTATTATCGCCGGTGGTAAGTCTTTTCTAGTGTAGTGGTGTTGGAAGTAGTGAGCTGTGATTAGTGGTAACGGTAGCTGGGATATTTTACACAATTGAGGGAGGTTCTCAATCTAAGTAGGACACAACCATTACCATTACCGTTATAGCCCAGGGGTGATATTTGGCATAGTTGCAACAGTCGGCAAGTGGGTTGAACACCGCAGTTTATATTTTTAGTAGACGCTACCGCCCATCTAGTCATCTCTGTCACCCACTGTCTGTCACTCTTACACACGGGATTATACGGGGGTAGTGAATATTCTCACATTGCCACTTCAAGTTAGGTAAGACACATCATATTATTTTATAAGGTGGATCATATCTAATTAAATTTTAATATCTTTAATATAATGAATTTTCGCAAAGTAACGCCTGATTCTATTAATCAATTATCAACAAACTAAGAAAGATATTATCAGAATAGAAGTTTATAGCGATGTTCGATGTATAAAGATAGTTTTTTAGATTCCGCAACCAAAGAGTAAAACGTAGCCTGATACGGCTCGGCTTGAACGAATTAACCACTGGACCCGACATATAAGCGGACGTACCTATATCGATCTTGTCAATAACCAAGCAATTTTAGGCTTGGTCGTTTGTTTTTGTTTGGATTATACCATTCAGAACAGTGACTAAAATTGTGGAGTGAGTCAATTTGGCATCGACTATTGCTTGACGTTATTTGTACAATACAATAACACTTTAAAATACTTATACATATAACAGTATCTTACAATCTGATGTCATTAAATTTATAATAATAATTTTTATAATTAAATAAAAATATTATAAATGCAAAAATTATAATTAGTATCTATACTTAAAATATTTAAACACATAAATTACACGAATTTTCAGATTTCCCAGTGACCCTTCTCGGAAGAGAAAGTGGGTAGAAGCGGATCGTAAAGATGAAACCTGGATCCCGACGAAACACAGCGCCATAATATGCAATATATATTTCGATACTGCATGTTTTAATACTAATGCAAAGAAACAGAAAATGACACCAATGAAGGCAGTCTCATTGCCCATAAAGACAAGAGAAAACTGATACTTCCCTCAAGTAATACCATAGCTATATGTTAGCACTGCGAACTCGAACTTAGGAAGGGTGTTCAGAATAAAAGACTAAAAAAAGATTACACAACAGACTTTCTTCTGCCGAAAGTAACAGAAACATTGCTGCAACTTCCGTTGTACCAAGACATTCATTTTCATAAATTTGAAGACGAAAAACTTCTTTTATTTTAATTAAAATTTAAATACCGGAAGCTTACCTCACCTTCATTATCCCTTTATTTCCTTTGTTTTACAGCTTATTTACGATACGCCTTTTCTTTCTCAATCGTTCATCGATATATTTTATCGACTACGATCAAGCACTAGAAATAGAGTAAATTTCTACGAATTTTGTATCTGTGTTTACATTAACGTAATAAGATCTCCGTGCGCGTTATTCTTCACTTGGTTGAACGAGTTTTCATACATTTGTATTTTATGTCGGGTCCAGTGGTTAATTCGTTCAAGCGGCTCGGTATTAATTTTTTCATTTTCACTCTGCTGTATCTAGGGTTGCCAAATGGTCGGGATTCGTCTGGATTCTCCCGACATTTCAAATGATCTCCCGACTCCCGACAAAACTCAAAATCTCCCGACAATCAGCTCCTCGGAAAGTTCTATAGAAAATAATAATTTATAATTGCCGCCCAATTTCACGTTCGCTCCATTTTCGAACGGAAAGTTGGCGTTGGACTTAGCCCCGGCCCATGTTAAGCGGAGGCTGGGGGCGGGTGGCGTGGCATGGAATGGTGGAACCACAGAAATCGTAATAATACAAGAATATTGGCTTAAGGAAATTATTGACACTAAACTCAAATAGATTTTTTTTGTATTTTATCTGCGTTATTTATTTAAAATTTCAATTTTAAAGCATGTCATATTGTCGAACGATCTTATGGTAGCTCAATTTTAGTACCTATGCATGTATTAACGCGCGATTGGCAAATAATATCTACTTACAGAATTTAATTGATCGACAACGATTGATTGTCGAATTTACCTACCTGTATTTCTTTTTTTGTTGAAAACTGGTCCGTTATCGTCTGTTCTTACATAATAAATTATTGATGAGTAATTAAAATTTAACTATCATCAAAAATCATTAATAGATAATATTTTATTTATTTAGGTTTTAGAAAAATTCAAAAACTTTTATTTCTATGGCTTGACTTGCTGGTGTGGCGTTAGCGGTAATGCTGTTTTGTTTTAGACAATGTTGGCATCTAAATCACCAGAAAAGATAGACAAGGAGGCTGGAACTGGGCCATCTAAAAAACAAAAGTTTTAAACAGTTTATTATTATAACTGGGAAAATCATCCAGACTACTCCAAGTGGATACAAAAAAAAGATGATTTTACCGTTGTATATAAATTGTGTCAAACTAATATTTCAATCAAGTATTAGGGGAGTCGTGGTTAAAAAAAAACATAAGCAGACAAAAAAATGGAATCGTCACAGAAAATATAAGGTAATCTTCAAAATTTCTTGGTAAAGAAAAATAGCGATGAAGGAGATGAGATATCAAAAGCTGAAATTAATGCTTCTATTTCACAAAAGGGAAAGGGAAAGGGAAGGGGGGGGGGGATGAATCGCTCGCGTTCGTAGGCTCCGACCACCTAACCTTTAGGCCCACCCTACACGTGTCCCCCGGGTGGTGCTAAACGAGCGACAAAGCCGAAAAAATAGACTCGGCTCCTCGCCGTATGGTAGCGGCGTAAAATCTACCACCACCCCTTGTTCGCACCATGACTCAGGAAATAAAAGAAATGGCCCCGAGTTCCCAGCGCCCCTTAAATGTGGCAGGGGTGCGAAGAATCTCCGGGAGAAAAACCGGCGACGAGGTACGCCACCCGTCACGTTCTGTCTCCCGGAGGGGCGAAAAGTGGATTGCGGAAACCCGTCTGGCTACGCTGAATGTATATGGAGGAATGAATGATAAGATGGATGAAGTATGCGAAATGATGAATGACAGAGGAATAGATGTGTTATGTATAAATGAGACGAAACGAAAGGGAAAGGATGCCACTGCACATGGCACGTATACCGCGTATTGGTCTGGTGTGGGCGAGACCGAACGGGCATGCCAGGAGTCGGTTTCATCCTTTCAGAAAGAATGGGTCAATGTGTGAAAGAGTATGAATTTGTAAGCCCGAGACTGCTATGGATACGAATGAAAGTGGGCTTAAAGAAGCTGTTCCTGCTAGGGGTGTACGCCCCAGACATGTCTAAGCCCACTTACATCCGAGAGCAGTTTTGGTACATGGTAAGGATGGTGTTGACAAAATGTAAAGAAAATGAAAATATTATTATGTTAGGAGACTTTAATGGAAGGGTTGGGGTGAAGAGGTCTGGTTATGAAAGGATATTGGGAACGTTTGGTGATGAAAGTATAAATGAGAATGGTGAAGACCTCCTCACCGTATGTGCGGAAAAGAATCTTTTTGTGACGAATACTTTTTTTCGTCATAAGAAGATTCACATGTATACATGGGAAAGAGGTGATGATAGAAGCATGATAGATTTCGTAATTGTGGGAAAGAGGTGATGATAGAAGCATGATAGATTTCGTAATTGTGGATGAAAGAATGAGGAGCGCAGTCGTAGATACAAGGGTTTACCGGGGGTCCAACGTAGGGACGGATCATTACTTGGTCTTATGTCGAATTAATCGGCGCGGCATCGGACATCTGTGTCTACCACTGCGTTACAGCGTATAGGAATAGAGAAGATACAAGATGAAGATGTGATAGAGAAGTATAAATGTAGGCTGAGAGAAAATATTAGATGTTTGAATGAGTTGTGTATGAATGATTTAGACTTGAATACTGTGTGGGATAATATTAAGAAAGGTTTGGTGGATGCCGCCACCGAAGTATGTGGTGTAAGTAAGAGAACAAATGAAAGGAAAAGTAATACGTTATGGTGGGATGATGAGGTACGGGTGGAAGTTGATTCAAAGAAGAAAGCGTGGTTAGATTTACTAGCAACCAAAGCCGGTAATTGTTCTGGTATGAATGATGAGATTGAAAGAAAAAAGGCAGAATTTAGACGTCTAAATAAGAGAGTAAAAGAAGTTGTTGAAAGGAAAAAGAAATAAAGAACGGATAAGAATGATAGAAGGATGTCTGATAATTTCCAGGCTAACATAAAAATGTTCTGGAAACTCTTAAGAACTGCCAGGGGAAATACAAAACAGCCTATAATAAATGCTATAAGATACGAGAATATCTTATTCTGAATGATGTAGTTTCGAATTTAAACAGATGGAAGGAATACTTTGAAAGCGTGTTTATGAGTGAAGAGTCGTCTGAATTAAATGAATTCCGAAAGAAGTGGAAAGGGGTATGGAGATAAGTGTAGATGATATAATGAAAGCAATGAAAAGCATGAAAGCAGGTAAGGCAGCTGGATATTATAGAGTATCACTCGAGATGTTAAGGGCTGGAGAGGTAGTGGTGGCAGGCCTGCTGTACACCTTGTTTAATTTATGTTGGGAATTAAAACGGGTACCGGACGACTGGTGTAAAGCAGTTATAGTACCAATATATAAGGGAAAAGTGTCACAGCAGGACTGCAAAAACTACCGCGGTATCAGCTTGCTTAGTATTGTGGGTAAACTGTATGTTAAGGTGTTAATTGAAAGAGTTATGAAAGAAACTGATGGAAAAATTTGGGATGTACAAGCGGGTTTTAGAAAGGGAATGGGGTGCACGGATCAAGTCTTTTCCATGCGCATGATTGCGGAGAAGTTTTTGGCCAAAAACCAGAAAGTTTTTTGTGCGTTCATGGACTTGGAAAGGGCTTATGACAGAGTGGACAGGAATGTGTTATGGCAAACACTGAACTCATTCGGGTTGAGCGCTGGTTTGATACGGGCATTAAGGTCTCTTTATAGGGACTCCAGTGCTTGTGTCAGGATCAATGGAATCTACTCAGACTGGTTTGGCATCCAAAAAGGTGTCAGACAGGGCTGTGTAGCTTCCCCTTGGCTGTTCAACCTATTTATGGACCGGTGTTTGCAAACTTTGAAAGATGAAGAATGTGGGTTAAGAATGGGCGAGTTAACCGTCAAATGCCTTTTGTATGCCGATGATCAAGTCATATTTGCGTTATCGGCGGCTGAGTTGCAAATGATGGTTACATTAATGAACTGGGTATTAAAAGAAAGGGGAATGAAAGTGAACCCAAGTAAGACGAAAGTGATGGTTTTTGAAAGAGAAGAAAGCAAAACGGTATGTGAAATAAGAATAGAAGGAGAGTTAATTGAGCAAGTGGATGAGTTTGTGTATTTGGGATGTGTATTTAGCAGGGATGGTAGATATGATATGGATATAGAACGATGAGGAAATGCAGGGAATAGAGTGAATGGGGCACTACACTCTATTATAAAGAACCAGAATGTGTCAAAACAGACACGTATGGTAATTCATAATGCTGTGTTAGTACCTACTTTAATGTATGGTAGTGAAAGCTGGGTGTGGCAGAAGAAGCACGAAAGTAGAATAAATGCTGTAGAAATGCGGTCTTTAAGGAATATGCTAGGGTTGAATCTGAATGACAGGGTGAGAAATTGCGTGATAAGAGATAAATGTGGTATGCAAGATGATATTGTGACCAGGATTGATAAAGGAATGCTTCGGTGGCTTGGTCCCGTAGAAAGAATGAATGAGGAAAGAGTGACAAAGCAAATTTATATGGCAGATGTGAACGGCCGAGTCGGGAAGGGACGCCCTAGAAAAAAGTTTATCGACCAAATTGGCGATATTCTGAAAATGGGCCACGTTAGAAGTACCCTTAACCGACGAGCATGTATGCGTAGATATATGGATGTAAAGGAGGCGAAAGAGGTATGTCAGGATCGTGCCAAATGGAAGTCCATAGTCTCTGCCTACCCCTCTGGGTGACAGGCGTGAGTGTTTATGTATGTTTATGTATGTATATATTTATATTTATACTTTGTACGCAACGTAATTTTGGAGTTCCAAGCAACAATTTTAGCATTGGAAAGCGATGTATGCGCTGTCTTACAAATTGACAGTGTAAGGAAAAAACTGATGAGTCATCTTAAAAACAGGTTCGACGATAAATTCTTTGGTAGTAGAAAGAGAACCTTGTTATGAAATATTTCGGATAGTGAGAAAAACCTTTTTTGCGTCGAAGCTGAACAGTTTTTAAAACGAGTTATTCAATATTTGCATGAACGCTATGATTTTTCTGAGAACTCTTTATACAAAAAACTCGCTATATTGTCTCTAAAAAGTGAAAATTTGTTTACGTGGGAAGAGTTATCCGCATTGCCCAAAATTCTCAATATTTCAAATGATATTGACCAAGATTCCTTATATACTGATTACTGTTGTCTTCGAGAAATATTTGAACATCTTCCGCAAGGCAAAGACATGTCGAATAATAAAATTTGGGCATATTTTTTTTAAATGCAACCAAAACGCAATCAAAAATTAAAAAAAAATATTATATCATTTGTGTTGTCAATTCCTGTAAGCAACGCTTACGGTGAACGCGTGTTTAGTTAACTAAATAATTTATATACCAAAGAGAGAAATCGTATGGCTATTGACTTAATAGAAGCAGAGGTATTAATTAAACTGAACTTTGACGAAAATTGTTGAATTTTAAATCTTTTCTGAATTCTGCTAAAGGATCCAAATAGGTGGATTCGGCAACCCCAAAATTAAGTGTAGCTTTACATTAATTATCCGGTAACAATGTTAAGTATATTTGTAGCCCTATAATTTAAAAAATAATATTTTTGTTTTATATTTATATTTTTAACATTTTTTTCTCCCGACAACAACCCCAAAGTCCCGACATTTTCAAATTTTATCCCGATATTTTGGTTTTCCGATCTGGTAACCCTAGCTGTATCTCTATCTATATGTCTACCTGTATGTTTGTCTGTTTGTGTGCTTATCTGCTCCTTCTTTTGTCCACCTGTATGTCTTGAATCTCTGGCTTATAAACTTAGAACTAAATTCAGAACGAAATTCTACAAAGGCGTGCCTACAGTAAAATTTCATCCTAATTCTAATTGAATTAAAAATTCTCAATAACTTATATTTTGTTATAAATGATGGCTGCTACCAATGCAATTCACTTCAATTAAGAAAAATTCCGTATTGTTCATAAAGTTAATGTCTGAAGCAGGTACAATGGCAGATCAGTGTTCCTTGTCACTTACTAAGGTCGTTAATTTATTATGTAACTTGTAACCATGTGTTTCCGCCATTAATCTAACCAGGCAAGCAGACGGTCGTTGATTGAATCCATTTATTGAACATACGGCAATTTGTCTTCAGACATTGACAATATGTATGCTCTGTCGGAGCAAAAGTAATACGTACGTGGATATAAATATATTTTAAATAATATCTATATTATAATGATTCCTTTTATTTACGCGAACACTATACATCGAATAAAACTATATTTACGGATTTATCACGTTTAATTTACTTAATTTTAATTCCCGATGTTTCGGGTGCTTTGGAGCATCCATAGTCACAGGGGGAGGACTAAAGTGAATAAAAGAAGGGGCAAACGAGCATACGGCTCATTTGGTAGAGTAATAGGGTAAGTGGCCCATAAGCAACTGCAACACCAGGGGAATTGTAGATGCGTTGCCGGTCTTTCAAAAAGGACTAGGTTATTTTCTTCAGGGAACCTAAGTCGTAACGGTCCAGAAAAATGTCAGGTGATAGTTAATTTCACAAGGCGAACAATTCTTCACTCCCCGTGATAAATGCGATAAAATACGCAAAGTGATGCAACATCTCTTCGCAGTGCCAGTGAGTCAAGCTGATCGAAAAGATTAGATCGGCGTGACTCACTGGCATTGCGATCGCCGACGATTCCAACGGCTCTGCGCTGGGTGTGATCTAATGGCAGGAACTTGCACTGGGGAGCATGAACCCAGAGATGAGAACAGTATTTTATGTGCAGACGAATCTGCGCCTTGTTAAGTTGCAGTCGATGTGCTGGCACACTAAATACTGTTCCACTCTGCTGAGCACGGAGAGCTTTTATAGATGCCAATTTGCCCTTCTCTACCAAGTGACTGCGATCCGATACTGGCTGAGGCATACAAGGGGAGTGCTTTGAAACTGAGGAGGTCGTATCTCCTCTCCCGAAGGGGTTCTTTTTAGCAGTAAACGCGCAAACTTGTGTCTTCACAGCGATAAACTGGACTAGATTTAGTCGTCCCCAATCCGAGACTTTGTTCAAAAAAAACTCGACTTCAGACACAAGCATGTCCCGGTACCCGGTGACGTTTTCCCGAGAAATATTGGCACGACCGGTGTATGTAGCATCACCGATGCTATCGTCCGCATAATAATAATTATTATTAATAACATTTATTTTTATAATTTTTTACACTGTTACAATTCAGTTAAAAATAGTTTAGGAGTTTTGTGTTGTTGTGGGAAACAGGAGCCCAAAACTAGGTTACACTGTGCTATGGGTCTCCTGGCCTTCACCTCTAGACATGAAGTGAGCGTTGCATGTGATCATGTGAACATCGAGTATAAGTTTTCTGAAGTGTGATTAAAAATAAAAGGCCCGTTGAATACAGATACCATGCAATATAATTATAATTATAATTATATATATATATATATATATATATATATATATATATATATATATATATATATATATATATATATATATATATATAGAGGTGGAATGCGCATCTGCCTGATAACATTTCAATAATATTTAAAACTGCGGTTTGATTTTACTCTACTAGCTCGTACGCCAAGCCATGCTCACTTTCGATCGCGCAATACCAACCTTACGCCCGCCAAGTAGTGATCGAATTAGATCAGAATTATGTAAACATGTCTACCTATGAAAAAACTATTTTTTCGTTTTAAACAAAACCAAAGACACTATGCAATAGATATTAGTATCAAAGACAAAGATATGCTCTTTTATTTTAAACCATAACCTGGCAATGTTTTTTAGAAAAAAAAAAAAAGAAATCACTCTGAACTTCCGGCGTTCCACGTGTCACTTTGATGAAGTTGCTCTGTCTTTTTTATAGAATTTTATATTTGTGTCTGGACTAAAAACGAAAGTATTATACTTTTTACATTTCTTGTAATATAGTCAACACGTAGATATATAATTTGTGGTATAAAAAGTGAAAAGTAAATTGCCAAAAGTACTTCAAATTCCGAAAGGCCTGTTTTGGCGGGCGGGTTATAAATGTGTTATTTTTCAAATTCTCATTTATTTTTAGTGTAAAATGTAAGTAAAAATAGTTTTCCTACATATTTTGAAATAACATGACGTTGTATTTATTTCAAATTCACACGAACATATTTTAGAAATATTGTTCGAAATGTCACAGATAAAATATTATTTTATTTTTTTTTTTAATTTTTTAATATTTTAATATTTTGGTATGAGTAACGAATGGAAACACATAAAACATAAAATATACATATTTCCAAACAATTTCATATAAATTTCTCCAAAAACAAAGGTGTAGAATTCAAATTAGTAGTAATTTTGTCACTAAAATTGAAGTTTATACTACTATTATGCTATACAGTGTAATTTATATACTTTATTACAATTTCTAGCAACCAAAAATAATTTTATTCGATAGTTTATACATTCAACAAGACTTCCTGTAAGTTTTATCCATAAATATTGTCTCAAAGTGAAAATATAGCAAAATTTGCAATATTGCAAAAAATTTCCTAACCTAGAAATTTTCCCGCCAAAAAGGTCCCGAGTGAACGGGAGTGTAACATGTCGCGCGCTGTCAGAGCGTAGAAGTTAAAAACTCTTTAAGTTCGATTTTTTGTCGTATTCTGGATGGTAGGGTTTCTTTCTTGTCTGGGAGTTGCCGCCAAGTAGCAGTGCATCCACTGCAGTGTTCTGATTTGTTTTTATAGACAAACGGAATAGTCCACCTGATGGAAAGTGGATGCTGTGATTCATATATAGCAAAATTTATTCTCGATTAATAATCAAAGTACAGATGCATTGTTACCCCTGAGGGCTACTTTAATTTCATGTTAGGTTAATTCTAGTGGTGTTGAGTGTATTTGTTTTAGGTGTAGTGCATTGTATTTTGTATTTACAGTGACAGTGTACGCTATTGTGACATATCATTTTAGCTTTACACATATTTCTTTGATTAAAACTACTTTTACGGATTTTATCGCGTTTAATTTTACTTTTAATTACTTTTATTTTTAATTCTCGAGAGATGTTTCGGGCGCTTTCCAGCACTCATGGTCGCTTGAGAACGGCGGGCTGAAGCTAAACGTGGCGAAGACTGAGTATATGGCCTGCAACAGCACAGATCTGACGTTTCTCCGTATAGGCGACGACACCGTCGACCTACCTTGGATCTGTGCTCGATGCGTCCGGGGACATCGATCGCGACATCAAGGTCCGTATATCAGCGGCCTGGGCGAAATGGCGCGAGGTGACGGGTGTCATTTGTGACCCCAAAATGCAGGTCAAGCTGAAGGGACAGGTCTATAAGACCATCATAAGGCTTGTCCTTACGTACAGCAGTGAGGCGTGGCCGGTGATGGAGCGACACCGGCAGTTGTTGCATGTCACGGAGATGAACGTGCTGCGGTGGATGTGTGGCGTCACGCGGAAAGACAATGTACGGAATACATAATACATCCGCGGCAGCCTCCGTGTCCGTGACATTGCTGACAAGCTGTAGGAAAGTCGCCTCTGCTGGTACGGCCACCTCTTACGACGACCGGCAAGCTACGTGGGAAACAAATGCCTGGACATTACCCTACCTGGTACCAGGAGTAGAGGACGGCCCAAGAAACGCTGGTTTGATGTCGTGCAGGATGACATGCGCGTCAATTGTCTCAAAGTTGCGAGGGACATACGAAAAAAAGCACACTTGAGGCCGCCTTATCCCTATGAACTCGTTAAAAGTTCGCTGTCGGCCATTTTTGAGACTATAAAGAGAAGGTTCTTTTTTATACAATGAAGGATGGCCCACCTGTTGGTTATTCGTGGCTGTGTGCCATAGTATGAGTACAATCGACAGAGAATTAAAATACAGATAACTTGTCTCTGGTTGCACACACTGCAGCACTATCGTTATCACCCCCAAGAACTAAGATGGAATATCTCTTTATCAGTCAAAAGTGTCTGTGATTCTCTACATTCACCGTACGAAATACAGCAGCATTATTCAGCTATTTTCTGATAACATACGAGTATAAAAACTTATACAATTAAGATAACTTCTATAATTGTTCTGGCGTCAAAATTATAAAGAAAAGTTACTTTATTTGTACATCCCGATGCTGGACATAGGCCCTTTCTCATTTCTAAGAGGGGTTATGGAGCAACTGGTCCGCCAAGCTGCTCCAATGCGTGTGGGTGTGGGTGGACATCACATAACCTCGTAATATTATTCATCTATTAGATGGGGTAAATGAGCACTCAAAATTGCAATTAACTATTTCATTCGTTTCAACATGGATTTTTTTTATTTATAAAAATATTAGTAATCTTATTAATTAACGTTACTAATATTTCTTTTAACCTATTCCGGTAAGCTTAAAACGCTTTTGTTAGGAGTGGTTCGCGACAGTAGTCAAATGGCGGATTCGAACGCACGTAGGGTTGCCATCTGTCCGGCTTTAGCCGGACATGTTTGGCTTTTTCGGGTTGTCCGGCCAACTTTTTATATATCCGGCCTGTCCGGCTTTTTGTTAGGGTAACGCGTTGCACGCATCGCTTGCAGAATGAGCGAAGCAATGCCGAATTTATCTATCCATATACATTATTACCATCCAATACTATATTAAAAATGTCTACGGCGCGGGCGGCGAAGATCAGTGCGGTGCTCGCAAAGTGCTAGTGGGGCCCCCGCCCAGCCCGCCGCGGGGGAGAGCGGTACGGTACTTTGATTACCATTTTGCAAGCGTTGCAGCGTCAACAGAGGTTTTAAAAAAATATGATCCGAATTAGAAGTGCATTTTAGACCATTCAAAAACTAGATAGCTGTCTCTTTATCCCGCCATAGAAAGAATCTTACAACTGTACGAGCCATTAAGGTCATATTTTCTTTCTTTGAGTCATCCGCCCAGATCATTGAAATTTTCTTTGAAGATGACTTCTCTGAGTGTTATATATGGCTCCTGCATTCCTTTATGTCCATATACAAAAATTGAATAAAAAGCACAGAAACTGCAGATATTTCCGTCAACGAAGTGATTGGCCAGCGTTCACAAATAGTGCAGAATATAAACGATAGGCTGGAACAAAATTTCTGCTCAATCAAAGTATCTGGAATTTTACGGCGTTTATTGGAGGCTTACCCAGATCGGGTGGAAGAGGTGGAAGATCGGGTATAAAATTGCCAAAGACTACTTAAACTCCTGGACAAGTGAATACACTGCCGAATTGAAACATTTTCAGTGGATGACTTTAGCTGATGTGAACAAAAGGACAACTCTGAATTTAAAAAGCCATTGACACATAAAAATGGGCCGCTTATTTTAAGTCATTTCATAACGAAGAATTTTATACGGAACTGCTTAAAAGTTACATCCTTTATACGTCTCACTCCTGGGCACAGCCTCCGCTCATTTCTGAGAGGGTTTTAGGGCAAGGAACTGTCCGCCGCGCAGCCCCAATGCGTGTTGTCGAACTTCACATGTCTTCGAAATATTTTTTTCATATTTCTCAGACATGCAAATTTTTTTTATATATATATATATATATATATATATTTGGGTAAATGTCTAAGTTTGTTTATATATTTATATATATGTACGTATATTTATATTTACATATTTTATTTTTATTATATTTTAGCAATTTAAATAATTTTATGTATTAGTTATTTGTATGTTATTTTATTGCATGTATTGTCTATAAATCGCTATTATATTATCTATATTATATTGCACCACATACCTAGTTCTTACTGTTCTAATCCTTACACCTTTGGTTGCCTGGAAGAGATCGCTATGTAGCGATAAGGCCGCCAAATTGTACTTACATAATATTATAATCTCTTTTGTGTTTTGTTAACTGTATATTTGTTTGTGGTGTACAATAAAAGTATATAAAGTAAAATAAAAGTATAGTCGACTGGCCTGTTGGTCTAGTGGTTAGTGACCCTGACTGCTATGCCGGAGGTCGTGGGTTCGATTCCCACCCGGGACAATTGTTTGTGTGACGAGCACGATCATTTGTTCTGTGTCTGGGTGTAATTTATCTATAATATTTATGTATTTAGAAATATATAAGTATGTTTATCAGTTGTCTAGTACCCATAACACAAGCTCTGCTTTTTTTTTTTTTTTTTTTTTTTTATAGGATAGGGTGACAAACGAGCACACAGTCCACCTGATGGTAAGTGGTTACTGTGGCCCATAGACATCTACATCTATCCTCGATTACGAATCAAAATGCAGATACGTTTTCACCCGTGAAGTGAGCTTGGGACTACATGGCGTTGTGTGATAGTTGTGGAATATTATTATTATTATTATTATTATTATTATTATTATTATTATTATTATATTCATTCATTCATATTCATTCATGCAGGTTTCCTCACGATGTTTTCCTTCACCGCTGAGCACGTGGTAAATCAGCACTTAAAATTGCAATTAACAATTTCGTTGGTGCCGGCGGGGAACGGACCCGGTTTGCTCGCGCCCTGTGAAATTTAGAGCAAGCGCTAACCATCTGAGCTACCACGGCTCTGCTTAAATTAGTAGAGTACTACTTTGCGATTCCAGGCGACAACGCCAACATCGAAATAGTTTTCTCTTTGATTAACGCCCACTGGACCAAGTGCAACATGTAAAGAATTTTACGAAATGATTTCAAAGGAAAAAGAATTGTTGGACCAAGTAGGCAAAACTGGTTTTGTTGATTGTTATTGTAAGCAATAAGTGGTTTAAATTTATTTGAATCTGTGCTGTGCTTGATTAATAAACAAGTAACGTATGCAACGAAGTATTTTAGTTTTTTTTCTCTGGGGGTTGGAGTTGGTGAGTTTTTTGGCTGCATGGCCTCAGAAAGTTATGGACGGCTTTCTAAAATTTTGTGTCCGGCTTTTAGGGCCAAAAGTCCGGCTTTTTGGAGCGCCGAGTCCGGTTTTTTGATTTTAGGAGATGGCACCCTAAACTCACGACCTTTTGAGTTCGCGATTCGCGCCACAGATTACCCCCTAAATTACCCCCTTAGGAGGTAATCTGTGATCCGCGCCCTGCCATTAGGCTACTGTCGCTTATATCAAAGCACGGTTGCTTTAACGCAGTTGGATTAAAGCACGGTTGCTCGTGTACTGTATGCAACGAGCGCTGTACATACAAGTACGAAATATGAAACTAAAACAGTAATATAAATGTAGGTTGTTTAATCCTTAACACCTTCGCCTTTACCGTAACAGTCTATTAAAGTCCACTGCTGAATATAGACCACTTGCCATAGTGACCACACTTGGCAAGCGGATTGGAAAACATAGTTTTTTTTTTATTTTCAGTCATTATAAGGGAGATGTTACTGCCCATCTTCGGTTTCAGGGATACCCTCTGTCGCCTCTTACGACACCCACGATGATGTGGGGTACTGGATATTCTTATAAACAGTCGGTCATCGTTCATTCAGTCGTTTTTAATCTCATTTCATAAAATTTCTTCAAATAAAAACCTAATCATTGTTATGATATATAATATTAACGTTAATTGGCCAACAACCCTAAATGCTAGGTTGATTTCGTATACGATACTATTATATGTTATTTTACTATAATTTAACAAATTATATTTAATGTTTTCACGGTCTAGTATATTGTGTGTATCCGAGATGAGCCAAGGAGCCAAGGATTCAAAACAAAACAAATTTATTATATTTCATTAAAATCGACCCACAAACAAGTTTTTGTATTAAATATAAAAAAATCAATTTTATTCACTATTTCTATGTTTCATTTAACAAACTACTATGTTTTTTAATTTAAATAATTTGGAGACCAATTGTGTCTTTAAATTATAAATCATTAAGATTCTATGTTAATTATTAAACATTTATTTGTAAGCTTTTGTATGAGCACTCTACTATATTATGTCCCTCCATATGCAAAGAATATAACATAAGTCTACGATACTGGAGAAATAAGTATAATATGAAAGTATTTTATTTAATTGCATGAATAAAAAATTAACGATGAAAATGTTACTAGGTGACCTAATTTCTGTGTTTGATACACTGGTTGACGAGCAGTGTTTTAGATGACATCTGGATCGGTGCCAACTTAACAAGCGTATTGAAGAATTTATACCGAAGAACCTTTCCTGTTTGGAAGTAGGATTATACCAAGAGCTTATTTTGGTATAAAATTACTCGTTGTTTCACGACGTTATAAGTAAGTAACAAAATTATTTAACTTTAAAAATATTTCTAAAACCATAAATAATACAATAATATAATTGAATGACCAAGAAGTCGGAGTTTTAATTCGAAATATGTCGAAGTTATTTCAAAATTTTTAGTATTTGAGGACTTATTTTGGTGAACTAAGCAATATTACAACCTAAAGGTAACAACAGAAATGTTGTCCAAATTGTTACACAAAAAGTTACCCACTATTTTTCCACTTTTATGTTTTTCAAATTTAAACGGAACCACTTTTGAGGTATAAGCTATATAATAAAAAAAAATATTAAAATTGGTTTACAACTGTCGAAAATATCGCGTAACTTTAAAACAAAAATACGGTCCAAATTGAGAACCTCCTATTTTTAGTCTGCTACAAATAGGTGATTACTAATTTATTGCAATTTTGATTAAAATAAAATTGTGTTCACGTTCACGGTACACGGATTCTGTACAGGAAATTAGTTATTAGTAGATTATTTACGGTTGTGTGATTCTGCTTTTTCTATACTCCACGAGTGATAGACTTGACATCCTACGTGACAATAAGTGTATGCTATACACATAAGTGCTTAAATATTACTGTCACATTTTGGAATTAAAATGCAAATTCGTTGTCAACTTGCCTTTCGAAACACAGCTGAAATACGTTATTATTTCATGCTGGTATTCAATAAAAACTAATAAAAATGTAATGAAATAATATAATAAAAATGTTATTTATCACACAAACATCAATCAGCAATGCATATTTTAGATGTAAGGAGTACGTTGTAGAAAATAGATTAAATGATGTAAGGTAAATATTAACTTAACAGATGCTAGCAGAAAAACAACCGAGAACCCAAATATAAAAAAATAATAGCAGTACCTGCACTGCTGTCTTTCTGTCTACTGGGTATAGAGCAAGTATATTTGTGTTAGGGATTCATATTAGTCCTTCGAGGTGACACCGCATCTGTAGTCTTATTTGTTTCAAGTTGGCTCCTGATGACTGTGGACTGCATTAGCCACTCACCATCTGGTGGATTGTGAGTTCGTTTGTTACTTTAGCTACAGTAAAAAAAAAACAATTCGATATTTGTTTTATTTTGCTATGAGGACACACGACTGACACTGAAATTATATTTATTTTACAGAAGAGGGCAATTAGAGCAATATATAATTTAAAACCAAAAAAATCACTGAGACAATAATTTAAGGAAATTAGTATTTTAACTCTGGCCTCTCAATACATTTATGAAAATGTAATGTACGTACACAAAAATAAAACTAGTTTTGCGAAAGTAAGTGATATTCATTCTGTAAATACTAGGAACAGACACAAGCTAGTGGTACCAGTTACTCGACTCCACCGAGTCAGTAATTCATTCTTGAGGCGATGTATACGCTTTTACAACAAAATCCCAGAAAATATACAAAATTTATCATACACAAAGTTCAAAAATGTTATTAGACTAAATTTGTATAAAAACGGTTATTATAATATTAAGGAATTTATGGATGATAATAACCTCTGGGAAGGGTGATCGCTACCAAGCTATTTCTAATTTGTCTTGTGTTGCTAATTGTAAACATGATTGTAAGCTATTATTGGAAAAAAAATAGTCCCGCTGGGTTTCTTGCTGGTTCTTCCCAGTACAGAGGTTTTTTTTTTGCGAACCAGTGGTAAATGAAAAAAGTGACTTTCAATAAGTATTTGTTATAATCTACATTGAATAAAAAAGTTTATGTTTCTGTTTCTGATATATTATTGCTTCAAAATAGTTTGCAGCTGAATTTCAAACTTAGAACGATGCGATGAGTAGCTGTACAGTGATCTGTGTACAGCTACTCATCTGTAAGCTGTTACACTATTTAGTGTAACTTACCTTATAATTATGTGCTAGGTCGTGACCACTAGTACACGTCTGTGTATTCTTAGATGGTTAAAGCAAAGTTGGAGAGGATTTTCTATAATTTAAAACAATTGAAATGAAGGGATAATTATCTTTTATTTAAAATTTAGTTTTATTTTAATTTGAGGCACAAGTTCAGCTGAATTTTACTGGCCGGAAAAAAAATATGTGTTTGAATACTTGATGTATAAATGAGTAAAGTAACAACTTCTTTACGGCATGCTGTGGTTCTTTATATTAGGGTTAAAGGACGGAAAAGAGTCTACAGTATTTGTTAGGATGTGCTCCTGTATGGTGAAAACAGTTTACGTACATAAATTGCACAAAGACAAACAGCCAGATCCGTAACAATTATTTTTGTTCCGTACGAGATTCCAACCTGCGGTAACACTGATGTCACTCAATCACCACTACGCCCCGGAGCCGTCACGTAAATACTTGTTAATGTATTATTTTATAATATAATCGCCTCCATTTAATACTTGTAAAGTTAGCAATTAAAACTACGAAATGTTTTCGGTGATAACTGATAATGTACAGGTTAATAAAGCATTATGAAATGTGAGGCAAAAATAGCCCCAATCAACGGCTTTTACCAAAATTAACACAATATTACTTCTATTATATCACTTAATAGCCAAGCTAGCCAAATTAGGTCAACAAAAGAAATAAACATCGGTGTTGAGGCAAACTGATTGAATCAGTAATTGCTATGGGTCAACTGGAGAAAATTAACTGAGAGCAGATAAGAACGTTATGCAAAAACGAAGCAATCGAATCAAATAAAATCTTGCTGTAAGGCGATTAAAATTTCCAGATGTTTTGCAATTATTTTAGCTGTGTTGTTCAAATGAAGTTAAAGGAGATATTTTTACTAGAAAGAGGGACACTTTTTCTGTCTAGAAGTCAATCTTTAGATCGTGGGACCAGCTTACCTACTTCTGCTACCAAGTGCGTGCACAGCTGTGTTCCGGTCTGAAGGTTTAGAGAGAGCCAGTATAATTAAAGAATGCGAGGAAATCCATCTTAGTCTCTCTATAACCTTCTTTGTTTAAAGTTGGTTGCAAGTGTCTATGGACTGCAGTTGCCGCTTACAATCAGAAGAACTTAATTTAGTATGACTTTCACTTCAATTGTAAAAAAAACGCTTGATTTAAATTTCATAGTACACAAGTATTTCCAGTTCACTCCTCGCCGGCACTGAAGAAAATGTTAATTGTAATTTCAGCTAACTGATTTGCTACGTGCTCGGCGTTTAAATCGTCGGCGAAAAATATCGTGAGAAAACCTGCATGTCTAAGAAATAGATAATTTTAAGGATATGAGGTCCTCCAACAGTCATTAAAACAGAGCTGTAGACTATAATAGTACATGTAAATACGTACTTTAATCGTTTACTTATATATTACTAGCGTACATTGACTTTAATACATATGTAAAAATAACAATTTTATAGCCCATAACGTAACATATTGCCGTAGTGGACTCGGTTGGTAAATAATCGCAGTTTTTTAGTATTTTGAGTTTTTACAAAAAAGATACTGCTACCCATTACCTGTTTTAGTTTATCTCTCTCACTTTTTATTGCACCCACGGGATGATATGGGGCAGTGGATGAAGTTACACCGCAACTTCATGGTAAATGGTAGTTCATATAATATGAAAATATGTAATCTCGAAGAAAATACAGTGTTAATTTATTAAAAGCTGTCGAATACCGAAAACTTTACATAATGAACAACGTTCAAAGTTCCCTTTTCAGTAAAAAGCCAAACGCTTTTTCATATAATAAATGCGAAGCTGGCAGCAATTTACTGGCATCGGCTAGAAGGAAAATTCGTTGGCGTAATTAATTTGACTCCAAAAGTAATTACAGTTGGAGTTTGTTGACGAATTGCGTCGCGTACTTTATTTTACTTTTCGAACGATATGGGAAGAATAAACACCTACTTGACTATATATATATATATATATATATATATATATATATATATATATATATATATATATATATATATATGTGTGTGTGTGTGTATGTAAGACTGGTAAATATTTTTTTCTCCAAGCTGTCATCATTATAGTTTATAAAGATAAATGTAATAACTTTATAAAAAACTTATAACATTATTATAATTTAAAGGTGTTTGAATAATAAGACTTGAATAAATGATACTAACGAAGGTCGGAATCGCCGCTGAGTATTAAAGGCGTTCGTAGACGACGACTTCCTAATTTTGGGCGTAAGACCTGAGAACTTGGATTGCTCTGAATTTTTGAATCTTAATTGGCTGGTTGTCTTGTTAAGGAGCGAAGAATCATATTTATGTTTGTTCAAGATCGTGTTCCTGTACGCGGAAGGAGCTCTTGGGTGATGTATGTATCGGTTTAATCGTATTTCAAAATAATCCATCAAAGTTAGCTACCGTGGGAAAATCTTTGTTACAAAGTGCACAAGAAGGATGGGTGCTGCCTTTTCCTGCTCATTATCAAGAAAATTAAACCTAAATCCAAGCATACCACAGCAAGGCTTCAAGATACTTCAAGCCCTTTCTGCGTAGATCGGGCTATTCCAAAGCTGATGGTAGCTGGGCAAAGTATGACTACAAGATGTCAAACACCTCCGTCAGACGTCAGAAAAAATGTAAGTAAGACAAATTGAACTCGATAAAATTCGTAAAATTTGTTGTATTTAACGACATTGTAGGTTCTAAAAATGTAGTTTTAACCTAGGCCTTATCGAACTTAGCTGGTTTTTTTATATTAATTTTGTAAAAAATATTGCAGTTATAAAGATTTTTCTTTTAATATGAAGATTGATATCTCCAGGGTTATTTTGATGGTAATATGCAAATCAGATAAATAATGGCTTGCTTAGAAATAGATATGTACGTTCTGTAAATACTAGGAACGAGCACAAGCTAGTTATACCAGATTTAAAAGAATTAGTAATTTTTTCATGCGGAAATGTATAAGCTTTTACAATTAAGTCCCAGAAAATATGCAGGACCTATATATCAAAAAGCTTAATTTTTTATTAAGCAAAGATCGTTAAATATGGGTTAATATACTACTTAAGTGAAAAGTTAATTAATTATAACCCTTGAGGTTGCGGTGATCTCTACCATCTACTATGCGGTTTAAATATTTTCATACTTTACTGTAATTTTTTTCTAAAGGAATATTTAAAAAAAATTCTGGATCAGGTAAAAATATAAATGTTTTTCAATAAATATTCCTGTAATCTAGACAAAAATTAAAAATGATTCTTGTCTATCCTATTTCGTTTGACATATTTTGAACAATGTCCGCATTTATTGAGCAATTATTTTAAGGGTAATAAGGCAATATGTACAACACAATAATTATATCATACGATATAATATTGTTCTTTAAATAATAACCTGTTCTGCACGTGGTACACTCTGCTGATTACCGGACAAGGTTCTGACGATGAAAAAATCACTCAAAAAGACGATATACTGCGATATACTGGTAGACTGGTGGGTAACGAAGAATTCGGTTCTGTTTTATTTTCAACCTCGCTTCGATGAAAATTGTTATTTCAGTAAGAATAACGACCTGCAAAAGCTAATATACAAATTCAAGTGTGCGAAATGACTGCTAATGGATTATCAATTAACAAGTGTGAGGATGAGGACCAATTGTTACCTACAATGAGGTTGGCCATGTTGCTTTTACAGGATGAAGATGACGAAGTGGCGCATTGTTGGTCTTTTAAAGGGTCTATGTTCACATTAGTGGAAGGTTATCAAATAAATGCGTGGCCTCTTTAAACGGTGGCGACACCGAGGGGCCGAGCCTACGAGTGTTTTGGACAGAGTAAAAGTGGAAAATCTACAAGAAAAAGAAAAGAAAGACGAGTATGTAGAGAAACTGAAAGAAAGTTTTAAAGGGATAGAAGAGACAGGAATGATTGAAGATTTGTGGGAGACATTTAAGAAAGGGGTTGTAAATGTTGCGATTGAGGTATGCGGGGTAGCTAAAAGAAGGAAAGGGAGAAAGAATGATAACGTGTGGATGGATAAAGATGTACAAAGGGTTGTGCAAGAAAAGAAGAAAGCGTGGTTGGATTGGTTAGCAACAAAAGCTAACCAAAAAGTTCAAAAGGCAACGGATGACGAGATAAAGGAAGCAAGAACGAAGTATAAAAGATTGAAAACAGCAGCGAAAGAAACTGTGTCTAGAAAGAAAGAAGAACGAAAAGATGATTTCGATAGGAGGCTCACTGAAGATTTCCAGTCAAACATTAAGTTTTTCTGGAAAACTATCAAAACAGTCAGAGGAAAAACTTCTACCTCGGAGCTGAGTACAATCAGGAGTCAAGATGGGAGCATTATAAAAGGAGAAGAATGTGTGTTAAAGAGGTGGAAAGAGTATTTTGAAAGTTTGTTTGAAAGAGAGGAAGTGCAGGTACAGCATCTGCCACCTTCCACGGAAACGAATATAAATGTTGATGAAAATGAGATAAGCATGGATGAAATAGTGAAAGCGTTGAAAAGTATGAGATTAGGTAAGGCTGCAGGGTATGACAGGATTACCGTCGAGATGCTGAGGGCTGGACAGGGCCTGGTGGCTAGTCAGCTGTACCGCCTTTTCAATCTGTGCTGGCGAAATGGGCAAGTGCCGGGAGACTGGTGCAAAGCCGTAATCGTGCCATTGTATAAGGGAAAAGGGTCACGGCAGGACTGCATAAATTACCGTGGTATAAGCCTTCTTAGCGTCGTCGGTAAATTGTATGCGAAAGTGTTGATTGAAAGGGTTGTGAATGAAACAGACGAGAAAATATGGGATGTACAAACGGGATTTAGAAAGGGAATGGGATGTACGGATCAGGTCTTTTCTTTGCGGTGCATAGCCGAAAAGTGTTTGGCTAAAAACAAGAAAGTCTA
The DNA here is from genome assembly GCA_036936625.1 of Parnassius smintheus behrii. Classification (NCBI taxonomy): domain Eukaryota; kingdom Metazoa; phylum Arthropoda; class Insecta; order Lepidoptera; family Papilionidae; genus Parnassius; species Parnassius smintheus. The sequence continues at coordinate 20,922,826 of JAUPFT010000022.1, forward strand.
CTGCGCCTTCGTAGATCTAGAAAAGGCCTATGATAGAGTGGTGAGGAATGAATTGTGGTCAGCACTGTCCGTGTACGGTGTGAGCAGTGTCCTCATACGAGCATTGCAATCTCTTTATAGGGATTCTAGTGCTTGTGTAAGGATAAACGGGGCATACACTGAATGGTTTAATATCGAAAAAGGTGTTAGACAGGGATGTGTAGCGTCACCGTGGCTGTTTAATCTGTTCATGGACAATTGTTTGACAGATTTAAAAGTGAATGAAAGTGGGTTGAGAATGAATGAGTTACTCGTCAAATGTCTTCTCTATGCTGATGACCAAGTATTACTTGCGTCTTCGGCCGAGGAGTTGCAGGAGATGGTAACTGCTATGAGTGGAGCATTTGTTAGAAAGGGAATGAAGATGAATGTAAGGAAAACGAAAGTGATGGTGTTTGAAAAAGATGAGGCAGTGACAGACTGCAATATCGTGATTGAAGATGAACAAATTGAACAGGTGAAAGAGTTTGTGTATCTGGGGTCAAAGTTTACAAGAGATGGAAAGTGTGAGAGTGATATCGAAAGAAGAGTGAATGCAGGAAACATGGTAAATGGAGCTTTGCACTCCTTTATGAACAGTCGGAAGGTGTCTAACAAGGCTCGTTTGGCTGTGCATGAGGGGGTGTTGGTTCCGACACTCATGTACGGAAGTGAAAGTTGGGTATGGCAGAAGAAACATGAAAGTAGAATAAATGCAGTTGAGATGAGAGCATTAAGAAGTATGATAGGAGTTAAACTGAGTGACAGGGTAAGAAATAGTGAGATAAGGAAACGTTGTGGCTTGAAAGAAGATGTAGTGACAAAAATTGAGAAAGGTATGCTGAGATGGTTTGGCCACATCGAGAGAATGAATGAAGAACGATTGACGAAAAAAGTGTATAAGGCGAGTGTGAATGGAAGTGCTGGAAGGGGTAGACCTAGGCGGACTTTTCTAGACCAAATTAGGGACGTCTTGAAAAAAGGCCAGGTTAAGAGTACCCTAAACCGTAGAGCATGTATGAAGGGAATAATGAAAGTGGACGAAGCGAAACAAGTATGTAAGGATCGTAGCAAGTGGAAAGAAGTGGTCTCTGCCTACCCCTACGGGAAAGAGGCGTGATTATATGTATGTATGTATGTATGTATGTATCAAATAAATATATTACATGTGTGCCGTTTTAATATTTAAAGTTTTACTCATTCTATATTTAATATTATCTTTAGCTCACTTCTTCGCTCGCATGGACTTCAATTTAGGAACATTATTTATATTGCCACGCGGCAAAATTAGCTTATTTGGATCACTTATAGAGTCACCTCGGTTTCTGTTTCTCTATGTCTGTATGTCACATGATTTTTATTGAATTCGTATAGCCTTATTAATCATCATCATCATTACAGCCCTTCACAAGTCCACTGCTGAAAATAGGCCTCCCCCAAGTAATGCAACAAAGCACGGTCCTGAGCCACCTGCATCCATCGACTTCCTGCATGTCTTACCAGGTCGTCACTCCATCTAGTGGGGAGTCGCCCTACACTACGCCTACCGGTACGAGGGTGCCACTCGAGGACCTTTCTTTCCCATCGGTTATCGGTTCTTCGAGCTATATGGCCGGCCCATTGCCACTTCAGCTTACTAATCCGTTGGGCTATGTCGGTTACTCTGGTTTTACTGCGGATATCCTCATTTCTGAGTCTATCACGCAGAGAAACTCCTAGCATAGCCCTCTTCATTGTTTGCTGAGTGACTTTGAGCGTCCTTATACGGTCAGCACTGAAGGACCACGTCTCAGTTCCATAGGTCATCACTGGCAACACGCATTGGTTGTACAATTTCGTTTTCAAGTTTTGGGGTATACCTAACGAGAAGATGTAACGTAATTTCCCAAGCGCTGCCCTCCGTCTATTGACCTGTCGGTCAAAGTTGGACTTACCTAGTTAGACTATTTGTCCCAGGTAAACATACTCGTCAACAACTTCTAGCTTAGTGCTCCCATTGTCAACGTATCTGCATTTTGATTCGTTATTCATATAGCTGTATATGAGCCAAAGCAACCACTTACCATCCGGTGGACTGTGTCCTCGTTCGCCACACTTACACTATTAAAAAAATGTAAAGAAAAAGGAAAACATGCTATAAGAATCGAAAATATCGAAATTATACGTAGCACGAATGGGTCGGCTTGACCGGGAAAGGACCACGCTTTCACAGAATACCAGCGTCAAATGCTAGCTTAATGCTGCTGTATTTCGTATGGTGAGTGTAGAAAACCAGAGACTCTTTTTACTGGAAACGAGACATTCCATCTTAGTCCTCACGGGTGACAACGCATCTGCATTTTGATTTGTAATCGAGGATTGATGTAGATGTCTATGGGCCACAGCAGCCACTTACCATCAGGTGGACTATGTGCTCGTTTGTCACCCGATCCTATAAAAAAATACATTAATTAATTAATTTAATAACATCTTTATAGCTCGTTAAATATTACAGTAAATACTAACACTATTTAATACAAACACAAATTTATAGTAAACTTATACCGTATCACAATCATACTTTATTACACGTAAACCTTCTTTCCTTGTTTGAAAAGCCAAGAAAAAAACACTATAAAAATATATTTGAATGCTACTTTTACGTCTTTATCATCAACCAAGAATACAAGAACTTTATAATTACAATTTAAAAAAAGATAGTGATTACCCTCGATAGTTTACATAAGATCATGCAAGAAAAAAATTGCTTATCACATTCATTACTTTACTATTTTATTTTTATTATTACTACATTTATTAATTACATTTCAATTTAAACACATCTTTATCTGCCCATGCCTTATAAATTATAAGCGTAAAATTTTCAGTATTACTCCTATTATTTATTATACAAATGCTCCACTTCTATATCCTACATTATATCATACAATATTATCAATTTACATACAAATCTATAAATAAGTATTTTTCGTTACGTCATAAGCTATAAATTATTGTGGTGATGAACTATATTGCGAGGCTGTCTGTTATAAGAGAGCGGGTTTAAACAGATGAGTTAGGAACATTTGTTTGTTCATTCAGCAGTGCGACGTTACTATAATAATTATTTTTTGTTACCTCTGTTCCAGCACACGCAGTCTGTTAAAGGAGTGGTCGTTGGATAAGTAGTAACTAGTGTCCAAGAGATGTTTAGTAAAATGGGATTTATCGTGGTTGAAATTTCTGTAAGCGGATTAATGCTCTTTATAATGTGTCTCGAAGCTGTAACCAGTTTGACCTACGTAAATGGCTTGGCATTCGTCACAAACAACTTTGTAAACAACCAACTTTTGACAAATGTGCAACTTATTTTTATAATTACAGATATTCTTAAGATAATTGTGGATCCTGATGATACTCCTACGATCTACGGCTGAATCAGGAACAGTTTTCGACGTTAGTATCATAACAATATTGGTTAATTTCCGTCAAATTGGCAAGGTAAAAAAGCTTGAAAAATATTGTGCCACGACCTCAATGATCACCAGTGCAAAGTACACATCAAGACGTGCCTTGCACTGCTTAACGCAAACAAAGGAATATTGCATTGTTAACCGCATTGTTACGTGCAACGAAAAATAGATTATATTTAACAATTAAAGCGCTCAGAAAGTTGGTTGGATCCTAGTTCAACACCAAAGTAATGCACTAAACGAAAACTTACCCCTAGAAAAGTGATGGTCACCGTTTTGTGTAACTAAGGTAGTCTAGCGCCGGTGTGATCCATCTCAGCTTTTTACTAAACGGAATGAGCATTATTGCAGATGTGTACTGTGAACTAACATAAGCTAACTAAACTCAATGATGGAGAAGTTCGCTCGCCTCCAACCATCTTTGGTCGATCGCTCCTCCCCGATGCTCCTGCATGACAACGTGCGACGTCATACTGCACAACAGACGGTCTATAAGTTACAAGAGCTATGGTTGGAGGCTCTCCGTCATCCTCCATACTCACCAGACCTTGTGCCTACAGACTTTTAATTTTTCCAGAATTGGGATAACTTTTTGTCGGGAAAAAACTCAATACCCGAGAAGCAGTACAAAATGCCTTTAAGGAATTTTTTTGCCTCCCGTCCAGCTGATTTCTTCGAGAAGGACACGAATAAACTGCCAATGCGTTGGCAAAATGCATCGATTTCATTAATAACTTGATTAATTTATTAACTTTGATTAATAAAAATAGAAAATATTAAAAAATATTTATTAAAAAATTTAAATTTCATATGCAATAAAATGTAAAATGTTGAAATATAAATATGATAACATCTCATCACATTGAGAATTATAATCTCGATATTACATTCCAAATAATTATAACAAAAACGCAGAGGATAAAGTAAATGTTCACCTTAAAATTGTGCTCACCATTAGTACTACGACTGAATCTGAATCAATGTTTAATGAAACACTTTTCAAAGTTCCTTTCAGTAAAAGTGCTGAACGCTTTTTAATGAATGCGGGATTCACAAGCATTTCACTGAATAAATTAACCTAAAAAAAGATTAAAGTTGGAATTTGTATACCTAGCCGAGTTTAACGTAATAATTTGTTGTCAGAATTGACTTCTAATTCATAATTTATATCGCTAGTGTAGTAAAATGTTCGATACATCGCGTTGCAAATCCACTGCCTAACATAGCCGTCGCCAAGGAATGCAACAAATTATAGTCCTGGGCCACTTATATCCCTCGGCTTCCAGCATCACTTACCATGGGGTTACTCCAGATAGTAAGGGTCCGCCCTACACTTCGCTCACCGGTATGAGCTTGCCGCTAGAAAACCATACTTACTCATCAAATGTCGGTTCTTACAGCTATTTAGAGCATTGCCACTTCGGCAGACTGATATTTTTTTTGTTTATAGGATAGGGCGACAAACGAGCACACAGCCCACCTGATAGTAAGAGGTTGCTGTAACCCATAGACATCTACATCTATCCTCGATTACGAATCAAAATGCAGATGCGTTGTCACCCGTAAGGACTTAGGTGGAATGCCTCGTTACCAGTAAAAAGGGTTTCCGGTTCTCTACACTCACCATACGAAACACAGCAGCATTAAGCCATTATTTAACGCTGGTATTCTGTGAGAGCGTGGTGCCTCCCCGGTTGAGCCGACCCATTCGTGCTACAACTATACTACTAATATAACTGCAACATGGCTCTACCACGTTCAAAATATATTAGGCTATGACGGTTACTTTGAATTTACTACGTTTATCCCTATATTTTTATTTATCCTTATATAAATTGTATTATATAATATATTGGTGTTTTGTAATTGCAGTTTTGAGAGCTGATTGACTGCGTGCTCTGCTGTAAAGGAAAATATTGTGAGGAAATCTGCATGTTTAAGAAGTTCTATATCATTGAAGTCTATCACAGAGTGACACTCTAATAATTGCCATTTTCATAGCTTGCTGAGTAACCTTGAGCTTCCGCATACCTCCACCAGTGACAACGTCTCAGATCTATATGAATTTATTTAAATTCAATATTACTTAAATAAAACCTTGACACAAAACCAAGATGCAATGATCATTAGATAGATAATATTAGGTCGCGGAAAATGTATTTTCATATTTTATATATAAATACACGACTTTTTTTTAAGTTTAATATAGTTTATTAAACTTTGAAAAAAAAGTTAACTATTATATATATGATATTAATTTAATCCCGTTGCTGTAGAAATCTTAGGATTTTTGATCAAAAAATACTACAAGTAGTTTTGACAGTCCGCTCTTGATGTTAACATAACACTACTCAAAGAATTCTGAAGAGACCAAAACAGCTGAAAATCTGAGATGCAAACACTTCCTAACCAAGCTCTTTCAATTTTCGCTTAGTGGCCAAATTTGTGTGGCTCATGCCCAGTAGTGCCACGTATATATATATATATATATATATATATATATATATATATATATATATATATATATATATATATAGGCTTTAACTTTACTTAACTTTACTAAGAATCAAAATGCACACATCCTCAACGACGTTTAAGGAACAAAGACTATAAAAGAACGCACCACCTGTTATTGGTTTGCCCACCTCCGTTCTGGAAATTTCAACCTGAAAAATGAATCCCGTGTTCGTCCAAAAATTTTGGTCAACTATACAAATTAAAGGCCATTGTAGAAGCTGATGATAATCAATCTGTGGCTGAATTAGCGGCAGCTTTCAACGTTAGAATTAAAATTATTGGTCCATTTCCGTCAAATTGGCAAGGTAAAAAAGCTTGACAAATGAGTGCCCCACAAACTCAATGATCGCCAGCGCACCAAAACTTGCCTTGCAATGCTCATCAAACACCCAAACGAAGAAATTTTGGATCGCATTGTGAACGGCGATAAAAAATGGAATTTGTTTGACAATTGCTAGTGCTTACTAAGTAGTACTTACCTCTAGACGAGTTACGGTTACTATTTAGTGGTCTAGCGCCAGTTCGATTTACTACAGCTTCTTATCAAATCGAATGAGCATTTTTGATATGAGGAATTGAACACAATGATGGAGAAGCTCGCAAGTATCCAACCAGCTTTGGTCAATCGCTCATCAACAACGACCTCATACTGCACAACAGACCTTCTCCAAGTTACAAGAGATGGGGTTGAAAACTCTCCGTCATTCGCCGCACTCACCTGAGCTTGGGCCTACAAACTTATACTTTTTCATAATTCGGATATCTTTTTGCCTGGAAAAAAATTCAATACCTAAGAGGCAGTGCCAAAATCCTTTGAGCAATTTATATCGTCCTGTCCAGTTGATTTCTTCAAGAAGTGCATCAGAAAAACTGCTACTGACTACATTAGCGCAGATGCATCGATTGCAAGGGTGATTATATTGGATAGTAAAAAAAAAATTAGAAAAATATTACGTTTACTTCATTCATTAAAAACGGCAATATCAAAGGTAAAGACCTAATAATATAGCACCAACAAAATATAAATAAAGTTGATAAAGGAACACAGTGTTTACCTGATTGTAAGTAGATGATGTGGTCCATAGACATCTTCATCTTTCCTAGATAAAGAATAAAATTGTATACTCGTTATTATTGCTGATGCATGGTTTGTAGTAAATAATGTTTTAATTTCTCAACACTCAACGCATCATGGTTCTACCACGTTAAAAGACTGACACACGTTATAATATTTTTAGAAAATTCTAATCTATTCTCTGATAATTTGTTTCAAAATTATTCGCAAAAACGTCAATTTTAAACCATAAACCATATTTAATCATAGCATGTTAACCTATGATAAACACTGTTAGTTACACTTCAGGCTTTACGAACATTTTCAAATGGAAAATTTAGTACGGCGTACATGATTATCTCTCAAATGTAATTCGTAGTTTACATTTGAGAGATAATCATGTATGTCGGATTAAACTGTACGTGGGTTTAAAAAGTTTAAATATGACTGGCAATTAGCCCCACAAATCACGTTACGAGTCAATGATCTTTACTCGTATTTGGATTTAATGTAAGTTTTATTTAACTTTTGTAAGTTCCTGAAAACTTAAATGATTTGATATTTCCGGTTGTGCAATAGAACTTTAGGAGGTTTTTTTGTCACTCGTAGCATAATAAATAGTGGCAGTTATAAACCTGCCTGCCAACCATGGCAACTATATTATAATTTCCGAAGAGGTAATCAATGGGCCTCTGTCCACCAGTGGACTTTTGTTAGGATCTAATGAATTATTTTAGCTTTGACCCAAATTTGGTCTGAAGGAAATGTTTCGACATGAAATCATAATATAGACGATATCGATAAAGATATTAATCAAAAATATTTTTTAAATAAAATATAAAATAAAATTTATTTGTTCTTTTATTAAAATGTTAATACACTAGATTTTCGGGTACAATTTGTTTTACCCTTTCGAGGTGCAATTAGTTTTACTTTGAATTTACATTGGACAATTTACAGACTAAAATTTCATTTTGTTATTCACTCGATTACAGCGCCACTTAATAAGAGCTATAAACTATCACAAAATTAGCAACAATACAAATATTATATTGAATGATATTGTGTGAATATGACCTCAACCGGTCCAGTTGTACAAAACTTACACGAAGCTCCAAAGAATTATAAAGAACTATACAATAAATCTTTTCATTAAAATGGGTGGATTTCAGATGCTTTTAAAATAAAATGGATTATCTACTTTTTTAAACAAAGAAAAATAAAACTTACAATTAGTCACTAAATATAAAATTGATAGTAAAATATAGATGTAAAAGTTGCGATCACTCACCACTCGAAACACTGCATTATGCGTTGATACCGCTAAGTCTAATGGTGGCTTCTCACTGCGTGTGTTATCACGCGCCATGCCACCCGTGTTCATTTGTACGCGCAAGCACGCGTCACGCGCGAGCCCCACGCCACCCGTTTTAAGGTCACAGCTCATTAGAGCCACCCGGTATCCGACCCTCAGCGCCTCGTCGCCAGGCGTCCACTCGTAGTCGACAGGTGGACCACGGGTGGACGCCGCGTTGTCACCAGTGAACCTCGCGAGTGGACCTCGCGTCGTCAACGAGTGGACCTCGTGTGATCAACGAGTGATCCTTAAATCATACAATAAATTATACTTCCGAACTTCTTCTATAAGTTTTCCTTTGTTCATTTTAAAAACAAACAACAATTTGTCCGACACATTCGAAAGAAAGGCTCGAAATGAAGGGTTGGTGGAGAGCGCCGCAACGCACTCGCGTGAACCGCGCGTTGCCAGTCCGCGCTTCACGCTGGGTAAGCATGCCAACAGCGAGCTATCATCTAGTGGTCCACTCGCAGTCCACGCGTGGACACCTCGCGAGCGAGGCGATCCAGTGATGGTACGAAGTTGATGTGGTGAGTGCAGGCCCATACAAAGAATATGAACCGCTCGAGGCGAGGCGGTGAGGGTCGGGTGCCGGATAGCTCTAATGAGCTGTGACCTTTAACTGGCGCGGCGTGGCGCGTGCTTGCTCAAACTCCAAGCCACTGAGTCAGTCTCTTTAGCGCAGCACACCCGATTTCATGTGAGTTGAATTGCCACCTCCAGCCATGGAGCAATGCCACTGAAGAAGAAGGCATCGCTGTTGCTTCAGCCGCTTTTGTCTTATTTTGTGCATTTAGGTACTTAATAAAATTAACAAAAAAAAAGAAGAAAAGGCGCTGGTGAATGACATCTTTAAAATTAAAAATTCAGCAATCGTTTCATTAGACCACTCCATATCTATATAGACATGAGAGTACCTCAACGTTGGACGAGTTAAGACGAAATGAACGAGTTCAATCTTGTAAGCACACGCCGCACCGCGCGCGCTCGCGCATCGACGCGCAAGCCCGCGCCTCGCCACGCCGCGCATTTGGAGTTACCGATTTTAAGCGGATAGCCATTGAGTCAACACTAGAGGAGCAAACCACATTACCGCGTGTCGAAAAAAGTGTAACTACTATTCAAACGCGACGACGTAGCTTTGAAACTAATAACAATTTTAAATAAACATATATCTATCTCACTTACACAAGTTGCGAAAACAATATCGTCGCTAAGATTAGATAAAAATAGACGCACAAACATGCAAAGGCGGGTTGATGTGGCTTACTATCATTGATTTATATAACCCTAGATCAGTAATAACCGCGCCAAAGCGTTGCCACTGCACATATGGCCACAGCCATATGCCTAGATAACGTGAGTTCACTGTTCAATGTTACGCCAACAGAGTTGAGCCGCGACAAAAATGGGTAAATGTGTAGTGAAAGAATGCTATTCAAGGTCACAAAAACGTAATAAATCAAGCGGCATCACTTTCAAGACATAATTTTTAGTTCTTGTTTTCATATAAACATAAAAAATCTCAAATAATTAAATAAAATTATCGAATATTGCCATTTAGGTTCAATGTTGCCGCTTTTCCGCATTTGTGATTATCCTACATTAATGGGAGACTATATAATTAATGGAGTAAGTTAATTTGTTACCTCTGAATTTAAATATTTTGGAAATTATAATAAAATCTATGTTTTAACTTTCATACAAAATAATTAATTATTCTTATTTTAGTTTATTCATGAATTATCTATTAAATATATTATCTATTTTATATTAATAATTTTATATTATTTATAATTTCATATAAATTTTATATTAATTATATTTTATTAGATACCTATTTTATATTGTTTGATTTATTAGAACCATAAAAATACGTTTTATTTCATCATTATGTTTACTTCTATTCATCTGATAAGCTCTGTATCCCTTTTTTTCTAAGGGGACGTAATAAAGATTTTAAAATAAAATACACTTTTTTAATATAAAAACAATTAACTACAGCTTAAAAAAACTCATTTTTATTGCGTATTTTAGGTAAAATTTCATATAGTAAGCCACACCAACCCGCCATTGCATGTTTGTGTGTCTATATCTATCTAATCTTACGACGACGATATTGTTTTCGCAACTTGTGTAAGTGAGATAGATATATGTTTACTTAAAATTGTTATTAGTTTCAAAGCTACGTCGTCGCGTTTGGATAGTGGTTACACTTTTTTCGACGCGCGTTTACCTAAAATACGCATTAAAAATGAGTTTTATTTAAGCTGCAGTTAATTAATTAAAAAAAAAACGTCCCCTTAAAAAAAGGATACAAAGCTTATCAGATGAATATAAGTAAAATAAAACATATTTTTATTAGTATTTTATTGTACTAATAAATAAAACAGTATAAAATAGGTAATAAAATATGATTAATAGAAAATTTATATGAAGTTATAATTAATATAAATTATTAATATAAAATAGGTAATAAAATATATTTAAAAGAGAATTCTTGAATAAACTGAAATAAGAGTAATTAATTATTTTGTGTGAAAGTTAAAACGTAGTTATTAATATAATTTCCAAAATATTTAAAATCAGAGGTAACAAATTAACTTACTCCATTAATTGTATAGTCTCCCATTAATAGGTAAAGTAAAGTAGGATAATCACAAATGCGGAAAAGTTGCAACATTGAACCTAAATGGCAATATTCGATAATTTTATTTAATTATTTGAGGTTTTTTACGTTTATATGAAAACAAGAACTAAAAATTATGTGTTGCAAGTGATTCCGCTTGAAGTATTACGTTTTTGTGACCTTGAATAGTATTCTTTCACTACGAATTTACCCATTTTTTGAAGAGGCGCATCTCTGTCAGCGGCGTCACATTGAACACTGAACTGACGTCAGCTAGGAATATGGCTTTGGCCATATGTGCAGTGGCAACGCTTTGGCGCGGTTATTACTGATCTAGTGTAATATATAAATCAATGCGGATAGCACGCGCCGCGATACGTCTGCCCGCGCGTCTGCCTGCTACACTGCGCGTGGCGCGTGCAGGCGCGGCGCGGCCCGTTATAACACACGCAGTGAGAAGCCGGCTTTTGATGGGATATTTCGTTACCAGTAAAAAGTGCCTCCGGTTTTCTACATTCACTATACGAAACACACAAGCGTTCTTCTGATATTTTCTGATAACTTACAAAATAAATTATACAATTTATGTAACTGCCAATATTGCTTTGGTTATAAAATTATAAAAAAAGTTATTGTATTTATACATCCCTCGGCTGGGCACAGGCCTCTTCTCATTTCTAAAAGGGTTATGAAAATATTAGCCCGCCACGCTGCTCCAACGCATGTGGGCGGACTTTATACACCTTGTAATATTTTAGGTATAACTTAGACACGCAGGTTCCCTCACTATGTTCTTCTCCGTCTTCGAGCATGTGGTAAAGCACGCATGTGGTGCCGACGAGGTTCGAACCTGGGTTGCTCGCGTACTGTGAGCATTGAACGCATCTAACGCTTAACCTCTGAGCTAAACGTGGCTCTCATATACCGATACAAAATAATAGAAGTACGATCTATAAAATGATCATATTCATAATATATATGTAGGTTGTCTCATCTTTATTCTCTTTCATAAAGTTTCTTCACATGGAAACGTAATCATTAGTATGATATATAATATTGGGAGTTAATTGATTAACAGCAGTATATGCTCGACTAATTTCGTATAAGGTTAAGATACATTTCATGTTTTCATTATCTAGTACATTATGTGTATCCAAGGTGAGGTTAGTTGGGCACGTGTGGTAGGTTTTTAAAAGGAGGTACAACATTCACAGATTATTAAACTGATACCATAAATTCGACAAACAATAAACTTTCGTTTTATAATTAAAAAATCAAATCCCATGAGTATTTTACGAGTTATACAATTAAATACGGTCTTATTTAGTAAATAGTTCTAATATTTTGTTTTAAAAAATTATGAAATGTGAAGACCAATGTGTTTTTTTAACGGGAAATAATTAAACCACGTCGATTTTACTGTTTTTCTTGGTATTACTCTCGGCGCAAAACCTCAGAGGGTTCCCAAATATCTGAATTAACAAGCAAACTATACTCTGCAGCTTATGCTGTAAAAAGATTAGAAGTCTCAATAGTATTAAAACAGCTAGATTGGTTTATTTTACTTATGTCCATAGTAATATGTCATATAAGTTTTTAATAAGGGGAAATACGACTGACCTATTTTTATTTTTCAGAACAGGGCCATATCGGCCATTTTATAACCTAAAACTGAATAATCTCTCCGTTTTTTTTAATTAAATAAATTTATTAACTTTCACCTCTTTCCGAAAATTCAATATACTCGTGTGTTCACAAAAACAATAGTAGTTTAAGTAAAAAAGTTATACACATTGTGCAAACTGGGAATGGATCGAATTATCGGATCGCTACCAAGCTTTTTCTAATTTGTCTTGTGGCGTTAATTGTAAACATGATTGTAAGCTATTATTAGAAAAAATAAAATAGTCCCGCTGGGTTTCTTGCTGGTTCTTCCTAGGACAGAGGTTTTTTTTTCCGAACCAGTGGTAAATGAAAAAAAGTGATTTTCAATAAGTGTTATTTAAAATCTACATTGAATAAAAAAATTTCTGCTTCTGTTTGTTATTAAACAAATACTGTATAGATAGGCTAATAATATTATAAACTAATACATGGTTGATAGTAAGCCCTGTTAATAAGGTGATCACTTCCAAGCTGTTTCTTAAATACGTGTTGTAATTGGTAGAAGCTGTGATTTTTATTCTTGCTGGTTCTTCCCAGGGCAAAAATGTTTTCTTCATAAAATGTTTTCTTTGGTGATAATAAGAAAAGTTGCCTTCAATAAGAACTACTGGTCTCTATCTATATCTAATCTAAAACGAATAAAAAATGATTCTATTATACTATGTTATTTTCACTAGGTGAAATTTTGATGTTTGTTCTATGTGCCATTGCCTTTTGTTACTTTTTTCCTTGTTAGTTTAGTACACATCAAACTCTACAAACATAGTGCATACCAATTATATCGTGAAAAACTTGAATTAAGATTTAGAAATTGCTTAATACCCGGTGGTAGGACTCCGTTTCTGTCTAAGATTCCTTCTGAGTAGTTAGGTGGTACCTACCTGCTACCTACCTTTTACCGTAGAGCCAGTATAATTACAAAATCTGAAGCAAATTACTGTACTCCTCAGAGGTGGCAACACATTGGTAGCTTCTTTATTTAAAGTTATTTGCAGTAGCAACTTATCATCACATTTTTTGTTTGTGTATGCTGTGAGTGTTTGCTACTTAAATATTATGAATACGAACTCAGTAAATTATCAGTGAAAAGAATTATAGTTTTATTTTTTAATTTAATTACAATCTTTTAAAAAAATACCTGAATCGAATTTTATCACGTATATTGATTTATTTTATATTGCCGATATTTCGAGCACTTTACTTTAGGGGCGACTAAATCTAGTCCAGTTTAATCCCCAGAAGACACAAGTTAGCACGTTTACCGCTAAATAATACCCCTTCGTCGTATCTCCTCAGTTTCAAGACATTCCCCTTGTTGCCTCAGCCAGTATCGGAGTCCTCGGCGTCGACATGTCGAGTGACGTGCATTTTCGTGGTAACTTAAAAGAAATAAGAGAAGGCCAAATTGGCCTCTAAAAAGCTTGGCTTGCTCATGAGAGGGTGACAGTATTTCATGCCGGCTCACCACCTGCAACTTTACAAGGCACAGGTTCTACTGCAGATGGAATACTGTTCTCATCTCTGGGCTGGGGCTCCCCAGTGCCAGCTTCCTCCATTTGATCGCATCCAATGCAAAGCTGTTCGAATTGTCGACAACCGAGCTCTTTTCGATCGGCTTGGGTCACTGAAACTGCAAAGAGATGTTGCAGTGCATCTCTTTGCGTATTTTATCGAATCTACCACGGAGAGTGCTCTCAGGAATTGTTCGAACTAATTCCAGCGGCACAATTTGACCATCGCACATTGCGACAAAACTCGCGATACCATCCATACGATCTGGATAATAACTTCCTTGTGGAATCGACTACCACTAGAGATTTTCGGACCGATACGACTTAGGGACCTTCAACAAAAGGGTCTACTCCTTTTTAAAAGGCCGGCAACGCGTCTGCGATTCCCTTATAGTTCCACCATTAGGTGAGTCGTATGCTCGTTTGCCCCCTCTCCTGAAAAAAAAAACTTTACATCACCCATGGTCACGCGAGAACTGAGGTGTTCGACGCCCCGATATCATAGTTAACCACAGCTACCTCCAGATTATAGTTTTAATCTGTAATCATGGGTACTGTAAAGTGCTCAAAAGGTCGGTAATATAAAATAAGTTAATATACGGGATAAAATTCGTAGAAACTAGTCTTTTTTAATGTGTAGTGTTCGCGTAATTATAAGAAATCATTAACCTAATCGGCTTCGGTTAGCAGCGTCGTGCGTTTCGGAAGTAGCGCAATAAAACAGTATAATCCTGCCTATATGGAGAGACCTGCGTCCAGATGTGGACACTTAAGGCCACCACATTTTTAAAAAAATTCTAAAAAAATGACTTTGAAACATTAACTAATATTACTCAAATCGAATAGAAATCAAAATTTATTCATTATTTAAGCGCTGCAGCTGAATATTTGTCGCCACTCGCCTCCCACTCTTGGGTTAGCAACCACAATTTTTTAAGCTATTGCATAGCTACTATCGCGGGCCTTGAGCGCGGGGACCGAATCCAGAAATTCCGTAACGAAAAAAACCTCACGCTCCCCACTCCGACGGGCACGGAGGTGTGGCGTCGAAAGCCGTGCATCGTCTAACGTCGTTTCAGTTCGGCAGACTTCGGCACTCGGCAGACTTCGGCACGGTGTTTGTGTGCGTGCGACTAGTCGTATGCGTGTACACTAGCTGCTAATTGAATGATAAAATTCCTGAATAACCTACATGTATTGTAAGATATTAAAAATATTTTAAACAATATTAACTTCTCATTTATACAATAAGAGAAAAAAAATTGTTTTCTTATCGGTCACCACGCTCAAAAAGTGTAACTTAATTTAATATCAAAGACTTAACTGCATAAATAAAATAAATAATTAATTATAATTGCATAAGTTGATAAAAAATGCTATGCAATAGCTTTATCGCGGCAGTCCCCGAGTGCCACACGTCTTTTTTTTTGTTTCATTTAGTTGTTAGGAAGACGCCTCATGTCTCCTGGGTTGTTTCCACCTGTCACTGCTTACGACATCCGTGGGACGATATTGTGGGATATTGGTTTCGTCTTTACGCTACAGTTCTTTATTTTGTCTATAAACTTACTATGCGATGAATTTGCTATTTAGTTAGTAGCATAAATGTAGCAATGCATGCAAAAGCATGTAATGTAAATGTAGCATGTATAAAAAGTTGATAAAGATAATGGTTTCCTTTCAATCAAATCTGTACGTTCTGTTGGCTTTCACGAAGTAGAATTAATTAACATATTTTCCTTTTAAATATTAACTTGTTTCTCTCGTTGAACAGTTTTAGATTTCTGATTATTTTTTGATGTGAAAACTTCTTTAGCGGCGTTGTACACTTTTTTGTAATGGGTAAAAAATGTTAAACTCGCGTCAGGACACGTGACCCGGATCGAAAATGCGTAAGACGGATGGAGAGAGAGAGACAGCCGGTGCGGCGTAGGAGAGGATGTATCCCCTTCTCTTTCTACGGCGCGGCGAAAATGTGTACTCTGCGCCTGCTGTGTCGTTTAGGTGGCGCAGGGCGCTTGCGCGAATGTACCTAATATAAATTGTCATGTTTGTGATTGAATTACGTTAACTGCAGCCGAAGGACCCAAAAAAAACCGAAACTAATATAAAATACTTTATTATAATATAAAAATTACAATATAATTATTACAACTAAAAAAGAAGTGAATCAGATCGATGCTAGATCTAGATTGATTTTTAATTATTACATTAAAATAAGGTAAAGTAATATTGCAGAGCTCCGATTGCATCCGTTGACGTCAATGCCCACGTTCTGCTGAGTTGCGCCTCGTGCCGCTGCAATGTATCGGGGTCGCTGCTGTGTAGGCTCTTTACCTATGAGTCTATGCTATAACTCCTCCACCCTCAGATCAGCAACTATTTTAGAACTTTGAGAGAAAAAGTTGCTGGTAATGTCTTTTCGACTTTTGTTCCTTCGGGGTTTTCATAGCTATGTTGGGTGTTATCCTGGGTCTGTTCTTGCTTCCTAGTCTTGTAGTAGTAACGAACTGAGATTATGATAGCGAATACTACTAGGCTTGATAACACGGCGTAAACGGGAAAAGTAGTATGATATAAGGTTAGGGGGTGCATCTCTCGCAGATGAAGTGGTGGTTGCATCATGAGTTGGTCCTGGGCTGCGTGGAGTCCTTTCAGGTTGATAGTATTAAGGCTGATTCGTGGTACTGCTGGGGTATCTTTTGCGCTTATATCCATTGGTATTTTCATTAGTTTCAGGGGATGGCCTTCTACTTGATCATTAATATTAGTGATGGTGAATTCTTGTGTTCGCAGGAAGCAATTGATTGGTATTGTGGCTAAGTAGCTGCCCTGTAATGTAGTAATGTCTTCACGCCCGCATACTGTGTGGACCTTAGTTGGTTGAGGGAAGGAGATGGTATAGTGCTTGTCGTCAAGACGTTCCATGGCTTCTTTTGATAGTGCGATGTCGGTTATCTTACAGGATTTTGCTATAGACTGATTGATGATGAGGTTCTGGATACAGTCGGATTGTGTTCGAATTTGGGTGTTTGTTTCCTTTTCGCATAGGTACCGATTACTCAACTTCGGACATTCTGTCTCCATGTACACGAATTTTTCTCTATTGGTTGCTATTAGAGGATAGGGTGGAATAATAGATTGGTGGTTTTTGTTAGGTACAATGGATAAGCGGAATAGGTCGAAGGTGTCTTTGGAAATAACGGGGAATTTCAGAACAATTACTATTTGATTCTCCGTGAAATAATAACCTGACTTAATGATATCGTAATATTCTCTAGTCTCTAAATTTAATATATGTTCCTTATCATAAATTTGCCTTAATCTTACTAACATGGACTTAATTATTTTAACACTTAAGGTAGAATGGTGGGTGCTCGATGCACGACTAAATGCTAATATATTTTCTATCCTATTAAGCTCATTGAGCACATCATCGATATTTTCGGTTAAAATTGTTAGGAGTTGGGCAAACTTAGCATATTTGATGAGGCTACTATCTCTATAAGCGGCTCTATCTAATAACTGGATAAGTTTTGAGTTAATTTTGTTTTGATTTTCAATTATCTGGGATATTACACTATTGTGTTGAGACATCCACTCCTTACTTATGCTAATGTGACTATTGAATTCCGATTCGATCCTATTTTGGTTATCCTTTAAAACTTTTATGGCATTATTATATTTCGCGGTATCTAAATAATCTAAATTACCGGTTACGCTTTTGATTACCGAGCCTAAGCCGTCTACTAGACCTCTCTTAGTGCGACTAGGCTCTAAGCTATTTAGTTGTATTAAAACTTTATCTAATTTACTATAAAGATAGTCCATTTGCAATTCGTACAGTATGGAAGCTGTCTCTGCGTATGTAAGTTAACTTCTATTTTGGCTTTTTTGAAGAACGAGCCTTTTGAAAATCCTGAGTTGTACTGCTTGTAGAAGGTTGACAGTCTACGTTATCGTGTTCATCTATCTCAGTCGCGTCTTGGTAAGGGCAATGCTGTGTGTCGTCACAGTCATAGGTCACAGTATTGGTATAGTCATAATTATCATCATAGTTGTAATAGTCGTATTGGTATTCGGGATAATAGTAACTATTGTAATCCGCACATTCGTTAAAATTCATTTCCCTACTTTTGAAATAATTTGAAGGCGGTGGGTTACCGTATCTACGCCAATCGTGACCAGTCAGACCTGTTGGAGGCATTGGTTTAGGTACGTAATGGCTAACGCCACTCATAGGCTTCGGACCTGAGTCATGGGGTTGATTCCTATTTGGTAATCTAAACATATTACTATGGGGTGTGTAATTAGGTGGCAAAGCACGGAACATTTGTTGAGTTTGCGTAGGCATGTTAAACTGTGGTGGCACGTTAGGCCTAAAGGCATGTTGCTGTGGTACATGTTGAGGTCGCTGTAAATTGGGCATTGGCATCGGTGCAGGAAAACTGAACGGTTTTTGCAAAGGTAAGGTCATATGACTAGGTTGGAGAGGCTTAGTTGCTTGAGGTTTCCTCTCAGCGAAAGATTCACCGCGTTGTCGTAGGTACATGACATTCAGTTCCTCCTGTACAAACTCCAAGGCTTTTTCAACTGTATCAGGACGCATGCAACGTATTCGTGAGCCAAGTGGCTCCTTTAAACCGCGTACGAAAGCTTGTTTTGTTAAATTTTTATACAGTACACGTTTGGCTTCTATTGTAGTAGGCAAGGTTTCATTAAGCGTAACATACGTCATGATAGTGCTGAATAATGTCTGACATCGTGCATAAAATTCTTGGGGTGAGCTGTTTCCCTGAGTAGCTAACGAGAGGTCATTGTAGAGTGCCGTTTCGTCTCGTTGGTCAGAAAAGTTATTGATTAAGGCTGTGCGTATGCCATGCCAGCTTTCAGGAATACCATTTGAATTTAAAATGGTCGCGGCGGGTCCAGTTATCTTATTTAATATCCCGTTAAGCAGACATAAGTTTGATAGTTCACTGCCAGGCTCATTACTTAGGTATGCCGCACATATTTGGTCACATAAATTTATAAATCTAGTCAGTACATTAGGGTTACCGTCGAACTCTGGCACTGGGCGTAAAGCCTTGAAAATAGTGTCAGGGTCGTGGGCCATTTTTGGTTCCTCGGTAATTATATCTAACTCTAAATAACAACCTAAATCTCTATTATAGTCTAAACTTTGTCTACGTGGCTGCCTACGCGATGTAGGTTCGCAGAGGGATGATTTCCTTGGATGAAAAATTTTGACGGGAAAGATTTACACTAGGAAAGAGGAAGCAACACTAGATAAAATTCTGGTGTACTTACATAGATTTCATCTCGGTTTTCTCGGGATCGATGTCTTGATGTATCCTCTTGGCTTGCAGTTGGTCCGTAGTAGATTCGGATACTCGGTTAAAGCTTGAAAGCTACGATAGTCTAACTAACTTTTGAGTATCCTACCGACTGCGCCAATTACGTTAACTGCCCAAAAAAAACCGAAACTAATATAAAATACTTTATTATAATATAAAAATTACAATATAATTATTACAACTAAAAAAGAAGTGAATCAGATCGATGCTAGATCTAGATTGAGTTTTAATTATTACATTAAAATAAGGTAAAGTAATATTGCAGAGCTCCGATTGCATCCGTTGACGTCAATGCCCACGTTCTGCTGAGTTGCGCCTCGTGCCGCTGCAATGTATCGGGGTCGCTGCTGTGTAGGCTATGAGTCTATGCTATAACTATTGTGTACGATAGCGCAATAAATAAATATTGTATTCTACCACATAAATGATATTACTTTTATACTGATAAAGAAATTCGTGCAAAATTATTCTCTAACCATTCCAAAATATCAAAAATGCACATTATTACGTTAATATTCAAGTTTTCACTTATAATTATACAACTATAACAATTATTATTGAACAACTTGTCTCTATATGGACTTATAAGTATATGTATATATGATGCAGGAAAAATTGATACAATATGAAAGTTAAAAAATTATTTATTTAAAAAAAATCTATTTCACGAATAAATAAAAGATACAATATAAGTTTTATCAACAATAAAAAGATATAGACGACTTCATTTCTATATGGCAGACTGGTTAACGAGCAGTAATTTAGGTAACATCTAAATCGGTCCCAACATAACAAGCGTATTGAAGAATTTATACCGAAGAACCTTTCCCGTTTGGCGGTAGGATGATTCGAGCTTAGTTTGGTTAAAAAAAATACTTTTTATACGTGTTTCAGCACATGTATAAACAAGTAGAAAGTTATATAATTAAGCTATAAAAAAGTAAAAAACGATTTTAAAAAACTCAAAACTAGAAAACGGAGCTTTATTTCTCTATATATTATGTTTTATCACCGACTTCAGAAGCAGGATTACATTAAAAAAACGACGAGATGCACTCCTGTAGTGCCGGCAGAAGTGAAAATTTGAATATTAAAGTTGTGCATTTTTGATATTTTGGAATGATTAGGGAATAATTTTGCACGAATTGCTTTAATTATCACACACGAACATTCGCGCAAGCGCCCTGCGCCACCTAAACGAAACAGCAGGCGCAGGCATACATTTTCGCCGCGCCGTAGAAAGAGAGGGGGATATTTCCTCTCCTACGCCGCGCCGGATGTCTCTCTCTCTCTCCATCCGTCTTAAGCATTTTCGATCAGGGTCATGTGTCCTGACGCGAGTTTATGGCTGCTCTCTCGCAAAAAGCTCGAAAAAAGGGTGCAGATGAACCAACTTTTTGTCGACACTTACAGAGAAAATACTTATGAAAAAAATAGCTAGTAATCTACATTCTATCGGTGTCACATAATAAATAAAAAAATACCCAAATCACCTCCAAATCGTTGAGATGAAACCACTTTACTCCTTCATTGTTTATCAAAGGAATATGAAAAAAATACCTACTGCTTTGCAATACAAAATAAAATAATTTGGTTTGGTTACTTTTTAGAAATATGTATTATTTTTATGATAATAAATTAAAAATGCGTCCCGATTAAGTACTGCGTCTATATCACCCCCGCATTCGTCCACGAATTCAGTGCGGGGCGCATCGTGTTGCTAGGTGGACGTACGCCGCGTTGCGAGAGCTCAGCACTACGAAATAAATTCGTAAAATATTACCGCAAAAATTTAATTTTGTTAATAGTGGAGTAGGTTTTTTCTGATTCTTGTTTAATAGTAGTGTTTTATAGTTATATTAATTGTACAGTTTTATTAGTGTTTAAGTTTAGTTTGTAAAACATGGGGAATAAGCAGAAACGATTGAAGAGAGGTCTAAAAAAATATTACAAACAAAAGGGTATACATTCATCAAGGTAAGTTTTAAGTTTTATCTACATATTTCATAATATTAGACAGGTGCTGTTTATAAAATACCTATATTCAAACAAAGTCGTCGTAAGTGTAATACCGCGGTAATTTTATCTATACAGTATTCCAACTTCATAGAAACGTACGAAACGAGAGCTGTGCCTATGCACCTCGATCTCGGCATGCAGACAGCCGTGACTGTGCCGCAGTGATGATTTTGTGGAATATATAAAAAAATGGAGGAAATAAATAATAGAATAGAACTAAAGAAATAATAAATCCGAACTTCATTTAAAACCAAACATATAAATCGTAAAATATATTTTACTTGGTTATAGAATATAGATACCTCTATAACCAAGTAAAAGACATTCCTTTTCTCCACCGTGTCACGGTAATATTATCTATAATAATATTACCGTGACCGTATCCACGTTTCCCAAAACAATTTTAATAAGACCGATTTGTTATTCAAACAAACATGGTTTTTTAATTAAATCTACTAATCAAAAAACGACACGAATTTTTATTGAACACTTCCTATTCAATTCAAAAAGTACCTATTATATTTATTTATATAAAAAAGTATATTTACAATCATAAAACTAAATGGAAACACAAAGTAGGCAAATGTAAAAATGGTGGAGGCACGCAGCCCTATCGCATGTTTACGTACTGCGCGGTTGTAGGCATTTATGATACGGCCGAGTCACAATACTGTATAGATAATATTACCGTGATAATACTTCTGTGCCATAGAGTAGTGAATGATCACAGAAGGACCATATTCACGCAATACTTTCAATACTTTCAGTCAATATTTATTATAAATTTTCTTTTCGGTACTTATGTAAAGTATATTTATTTATTAATTTATTCTGATTCGTTGTGATTATTTATGACAAGTTAATTTTTTTTGCAGGTCTTGTTTAGCTACAACTACCGACGAAAACTTTGGCAAAACTGAAAATGCTCCTGAAGTAGGTATTAATTATGATTATAGGTTAGGTACTTGCTAGTAATTTGTTAATTTGTCGATTACCGGCTTAATTATTTTCAATAATAAATATATTATGTTTATGTTTTAATTTAATCTTTTTATTTATTCATTATATAGTTTATTTTTTCATTATATATTATACAAAGAAATAAACTTGACATGCAATTTTATTTATCTAATCATGTAAATATTTTTTTAAGGAATGTTTTGCTGAGGTAAATCAAATAAAAAAATCACTACCCTTATGTAGTGAATCAATTAGCTCTATCAGAGAAGTTGAAGGTGATTCTATGGATTTGGAGGTAAATGTAAGTAATAATTTGTAATAACTACATATACATATTTTATTTTTATTTTTATTGTAACTATATGTATAACTGCTTTCATTTTAGGCACAAGATGAATTGGGCACTCAAAAATTACGTTCTCCATCGATTGACATGTTGACTCACAAGCATGTTGTAAGGTCTGTTGAAGAACTTGAAGATTATTCAGCTCCTTGTGAAGTATGTACTATCGATTTGATCTTACAATGCACTTAAACATCTTGAATAATTTAATTTTAGCTTAAAATCATGTTAATTATTTACAGGTAGACACGGCCGAATCTTCTGAGAAAACATATCAACTTGAAGGTCGAAGAATTCTCAATTTAAAAACATTTTACTCAAAATTACAAGAGGTATCTTCGCATGGACCTTTCAATTGTGGTCTCGGTAGCGTGGAAATTGTTTCTGAAAAACAAACCGGTTATCAATCAACTTTTACGCTTCAATGCAAATTATGCAACATGAAATTTTTTATCTCCAGCGATGAAGGTAGTGAAATGAACATCAACAATTGTGCAGTTTTAGGGACAGTGGCAATTGGTTGTGGTCATTCACAACTCCAAGAGCTATCTGCCTCTTTAGATTTACCTTCAATATCTTTCAACATGTACCAAAAATGCCATGAAAACATATCGAATATGTGGGAAGGAATTTCACTAAAAACAATGACCGATGCCGCGAAAGAAGAACGAGAGATTGCCTTACTGCAAGGTCGTATAGATGAAAATGGTGTTCCTATTATTGACGTAATTGTCGACGGTTGTTGGAGTAAACGCAGCTATAGAAAAAATTACTCTGCGTTATCAGGAGCAGCGGTCATTATTGGAAAAAAAACAGGGAAGATTCTGTTCATCGGTATTAAAAATAAGTACTGTTGTATTTGCGCACAGGCAGAGTATAAAAAAGTGTTGCCTCATGAACATAAATGTTTTAAAAATTATACAGGTCCTTCAACAGGAATGGAGTCATCTATACTTGTTGAAGGATTTAAATGTTCCATTGACATGCACGGGCTGATTTATGGAAGGATGATAAGTGATGGAGATTCCGCCACATATTCCAAAATCATTGAAACTCGTCCATACTGCAATACAACAGTACAAAAAATTGAGTGCAAAAATCACATAATGCGAAATTTATGTAATAAGCTATCACAATTGAAAACTGACACCAATTACCCTCTGCGTTATAGAAAAAATATTACAGACCAAAAAATATAGGCAATCAGATTTTCAATAAAAAAGGCAATTGAAAAGCAAACATCCGATTTAGAATCCGAGAAACGAGCACACGTTGAACTTCTTTATAACGATATATTACAGACTCATATACATGCCTTTGGTGACCATAGTGCTTGCAAACAATATTTCTGCAACAAACCTAATACGGAAGACACTAGCGATAATGAATTTAGGACAAGTACTCTTTGGAGCAAAATTTGCCAAATTATGTCAAACGTTGCATCTCACGCACCCAGTCTCATACATAATGTGGAAAGCAATAAAGCTGAAAGTTACAATAGCATAATCGCTAAACTAGTTGGCGGAAAACGTATAAATTATAGCCTGAAGGGTGGATATGAAAACAGATGCAAAGGTGCCGCAATATCCTATAACACTCATGCATTATTATCAACGACTTATAAATATGCCACCGGAAAAAGTCCTAAAGGAAAAGTGACGCTGCTTGAGCAAAGAAGGTTACTGAAAAAAAATACTTAAAAACAAAAAGCGTGAGAAAAAGGAATAGATTATTATTTAGTAAAGGGGAAGATATAAATTATGGCGAAAATTGTGCTAGAGAGGATATAGTTCCAGAAATAATGGAGAAAGAAAAAAATTCTTTCATCAATATTTTAAATGAAAAGCAAAGAAGAAAGAGAAAAAATTGAAAAAGATACTATTTTACAGAGTTTATGCAGTGAATGGCTGGAATTGAGAAGGAAACTATTAACAGCCTCTAACTTCGGCCGAATTATAAAGAGGCGTTCAAATATCAGTTGTAGTAACCTAGTAAAAGATTTACTATATAAAGATAGAATTAGTCACGTCAAATCAATAAAACATGGGACTGAAAATGAAAAAATAGCTCTTGAGCAAATTTCAAAAGACACTGGATTCGTTATACAACCATGCGGTTTATTTATTGACGACGAATTGCCATATCCAGGCGCTACTCCTGACAGTATATGTGTCGAGGAAAACATGGTGGTAGAAATTAAATGCCCTGTTGCAGCTCACCAACTAAGTTTTACCGAAGCAGTTACAAAAAATAAAATACCCTTTTATAAAACCGATAAAACTGGTACGATTATTATTAACACCAATCATAATTGGTATTACCAGATTCAGGGTCAGCTTCACATAACCAAAAGAATAAGATGCCTTTTTGGACTATGGCTGGGTGAAAATATTCCCATGAAAATTGATATAATAGAAAAGATGACAAGTTCTGGAAAGACGTAATGGAAAATAAATTAACTAGGTTTTATTTTGATTGCATATTACCAGAACTCATTGATCCAAGACATACGAGAAAAATGAAAATTAGAGACCCTATTTATATAGAAAAAGCTGTGGAAGAAAGCGCAAATAAAAAGAAACTACCCAAAAAAAGAAAACAAAATGATTTAAATCAAAATAAAAAAGACAATAAATTACAAGAAGACGCTGTACAAGAGAAAAAAGAAAACGACAAAGAGAAGGAAATAGAACTAAGGAAAGAAGAAGAGGTTGAAAAGAAAAATGAAGGCAACGAGAACGAAGAAGAAAAAAAAGAAGATTTTGTCGGGCTATCAAAATTTCCGAATGTAAATATATGTGAACACGGAGAAATAAGCGAGGATGAAGAAGTTCAACCAACCAAAATAATAAAAATACTTGGTGAAAGAAACTTAAATTTCAGTGAATTTTAGTTATATTATATATTCTGTTTATTTATAAAAAATACAACATATAATATGACATACACTTGTGCCTAATTCTACCTACTTAGCTACCTACTTTACCTACCTACCTACCTACCTACACTACCTACCCTACCTAGAAACCTTTCTCAGACTTTAAAGAATATTTGATAAAAATATATTAACAGAGTTGGTCCAGCCATTCTTGAGTTTTGCGCTTAGCAACACATTTAGCCATTCATTTTTATTTATATAAAATATAATTAAAAAGATACATCATGTTTCAAGCCAGGCTGACGACTCCGTGGCGCAGTGGCTTAGCAATGAGTGGCTGCGCTGGGGGTCGCGGGTTCGAATCCCGCACGGAACAAGTATTTGTATGGCCTACAAGTAGTTGTTCCGGGTCTGGATGTTCGTCCTTGTGCAATTGATGTTTGTAAACTGCCCCCACAATACAAGAGAAAATCTTAGTGTAGGGGTAACGTTTTTTTAAAAGAATTTTAAAAGAATACTAAAGGTATAGTTTCTACCCGCGGCCTCGAAAGCGTCAATTTTATTCGTAACTATAGCGTAATATAACTTGGTCTCCATATTGATAGTACTCTGTCCTGGGGGGGTTCATATCTCTGAAACATGTCGTAAAGTCTCTGCTTCTTTACGTTCTCTTTATCGATTGAAAAGTTTAAGACTAAAATTATGCTTGTACAGTTACTTATACTACCAATCATTGATTATGCTGACGTGTGTTACCCGGATTTAGACCAAAATTTTCTCAACAAACTAGAGCGCCTTCTCAACAATTGCGTCAGATACATTTTCAATCTCCGTAAATTTGATCATATTTCTCACTATCGCTCTCGCCTAAAATGGCTCACTATTAAACAGAAGCGTGACTCTAGAATTTAGCTTGTTCTTTTCTCTATCTTAAATGATCCATCCACTCCTTCTTATCTCAAGAAGAAATTTCAATATATTTCCCTAACGCATTATAGAACTCTGCGTTCCTCATATAATAATAAGCTAAGTATACATTTTACTAATTTTGTTGGTAAATCCTTCACCATTCAGGCTGCACTGCTCTGGAACTCTTTGCCCGATGACGTCAGAAAAACATCTAATAAGACTGCGTTTAAAAGATTGGTACATAAGCATTTTATGAAAATATTAGATGATAGTTAATGTGCTTAATTTTGGTTACCTTTGTTGTTATTTTATTTATAGGTTTATATTATATATCTATTTGTATTTAAAATATGTATATATTTATGTATCTATGAATATGTATGTATATTTTATATATTATCTGTATTATATTTTGGAGTATATAAGTTTATTGTATTTGTATATATAATATTAGTTTGTTTTTAAGTTTATCAGTAGTTTTTTTTCCTGGATTTACTCCATTGTTCATTTTATTTTGTCACCTATCACATAATTTCCACACGTCGCGGGTTGACGTGGAGAGAATGCCTAATGGCATTAAGTCCACCCTTTGTAATCTTTTTATGGTGCAATAAAGTGTAAATAAATAAATAAATAAAAATAGCCCGAAAAGTACATACATGTCAATAGATAATAAATAAAAACAAAATTGGACCACTATAAATGCGCTACACATAAAAATTAATTTTACTTTCACGATGATTTGACCTTCTGTGATTTCGCCACTCTGTGACGAGACAAAGCGCGGCAAACGCAAGTGGCGGCAAGGCGCGGGCCGCGGCGCACCTTTTCTGTCGCATGCGGGTAGCGGAGTGGCGCGGAGAGGGGTCGTTAGCTCCGCCCAAATGCACAAGGCCATTAGCGTGAATACAAGCCTTAAGAGGGCCCTTCCCGACCCGTCTGTCGTCAACGCGAGTATGGTTGAAAAGCATGTTGTTTCATCTAGCGCAATGTTAGAAAAAGAAGGAAAGCGAAAAGAGAGAGATAGCGCCTGAGCGCTCGGTTGGCGTTCGGTAACATTCGCCGCTGACTCGCGGGCGGTCGACCGCTAGTCTGTAA
The DNA here is from genome assembly GCA_036936625.1 of Parnassius smintheus behrii. Taxonomy (NCBI): domain Eukaryota; kingdom Metazoa; phylum Arthropoda; class Insecta; order Lepidoptera; family Papilionidae; genus Parnassius; species Parnassius smintheus. Next base: position 20,950,593 of record JAUPFT010000022.1, read on the forward strand.
GCCATTCATGATCATGATAATAATATTGAATTGTTCGCACGCGTCTCGCTACTATGGCCCCACGTGCGCATAGCCATAGTTTTGTAAATTTCTCTGCATACAGGACAGGTGTATACCTACATTTAGTACCGTTTTATTTTATTATATTACATACTTTGTCTAGTACGGACGACGGAAATTAGGTAATTAATTATTAATTAAACTACACATGTATGTTTGGTTGATCAAATAAAGTAGTCTAAATAAAGTTGGGTAAATATCAAATTTAATCTAAAAAACTTTGTTACACTTTACAAACAATACATAAAACGTCAGAAGTGAGTGAAAATTTAGAAAAAAAATATTATTATCTAATACAGTCAATCATCGAATCTATCTCTCATTGGCAGTTTGCGTGGGAAACGTGGGTCAATAATTTCTGGCAGAACACATTTAAAGTAAAACTGCGTCAGTTTCAATATTTTATCATCTGACCAAAAAGTTGGATCTTTGTATATCTTTTCATACAAGAATCCCCAGTATAAAAAACAAGATCGTTGTAGTAGGTAAAATAGAATTAACTAAAAATAAAATGCAACAGCACATTCGCTTACGCGCAGTCAACAAATTCTATACCTGCTAACAATTCGCGGGAGACCCGAGAGCCGAGCGCGGGTGCACCAGCGTCTCACCCCGCCACAACCCCGCACGACTCGTCCCCCGCATACCTCACCACCACTTGACTAACAAGCGAGTGAGAACGCGATAACAGTCAACGAAAAATATTGTGCGGAAATTTCATAAAACTTGATCCAGGAAATATAATTTTTCAGTAAGTCTTACTGAAAAACACGTATACGTATACATACAATTAAAAACTCCATTATATTTTCGAGTTTTCTATCAAAATATTATCATTGGTTTTATTATTTATGAGTACGTTATGAACGGCCAAAATTTAGGTAATTTTGTGCAAAAAAGCAGATTTTTGGAGGCTTATACTGAATTTGTTTCTCCAAATTTTGATTTTTTGTTTTGACAGAAACTTAGATATAGTGCAAAAATTTCAAAGAAATATCTATTACAATGCCATAATCATGTACGAGCGTTTGTATGAAAAGTAAGACGGGTTGGCTGCTCTTAACATCTTTTACCCATTACAAAAAGTGTACAACGCCTAAGAAGTTTTCACTTCAAAAATCACCCGATATTGTTCTTTAAATGTGTAAAACAAACCCGGCCTGAGACTGGATTTGTTTTTCAAATGTATCAGGAACCGCTCGTGAGGTATAGTGGCTATAGTGTAATAAACAGTCGAATTGAGAACATCCTCTTTCTTAAGTCGGCTAAAAATAGATGATTATAATTTTTTTGCAGCTACGATTTTATTTTATTCATAATAAACGCATCGTGTCCTCAAAACCACTCACCATCAGGTGGATTGTAAGTTCATTTGTCACTTCAACTCAATTGATGTGTTATTGCCCAAATTTCGTTGAAGCTTAGTTTCAAACTTAGAACGATGCCATGAGCAGCTGTACACTGAAAGAAGCTCAGCTTATGTGTATACCTATCCTTATGTGTTAGGTATTTTGACCGCTTGTATTGTCTGTGTATTCTTAGATGGTATAAGCAAATCCAGAGAGGATTTCCTTTAATTTAAAATAATATAAATGAAGAGGCGATTAGCTTTTCTTAATTATTTATTATACTTACACCAAATCAATACATAAACGAAAGCAGTGGAAAAAAAATAGTGTCACAATGGGCGGTCTTATCGCTAAAAGCGATATTCGATATTTCTTCCAGATAACCTTTGGATGGACAGGAGCACAAAATGCAATAAATTGTGTGGTTTGGTGATGCAGAAAAAATATTTTAAGTATATCTAATATATTATATATAGAAACAAATATATACAAATAAATACGAATGTATACTACTTATGAGTATATAGATGGCACGAACTCGACGATTAAGATAGTGACTGTGTACAAGTTTCTGAAAAACAGGTAAAGACTGGGCGCGTCTCACTGACAGAGGTAGGGCATTCCATAGACGGACTGCTTGGATACTAAACGACCTGTCCATAAATTTGCTATTATGGGCAGGCATTTTTAATGTAAAATTCTCTGATGATCTCAAAACTTTCAAATGGGAATAGTGACGGGATTCGAAACGATCCTTAAGATATGAAGGATAGGAAGGTTTAAAGGGAATATTGTAAAGAAGTGACAGAATATTAGCATTCCGGCGAAGACGGACAGGAAGCCACTTGAGCTTATTACGAAAACATTTACTTTTATTTATACTTTTATTTAAAATTTAGTTTAATAATTATAAAATTTAAGCTCAAGTCCAGCAGAATTTTATAAGCAGGTAAATAAAAAAGTATTTTTTCGAAGACTTGAAACTGAAATGAATGAAGTAAAGTGTTTTTATTTGAATATGCTCCTGTATCGTTAAAAAAGTTTACATACATAAATGGCATAAGAACAAACAACCCGAAACAGTTATTTTTGTTCCTTGCGAGATTCGAAACTGCGGCTGCAGCGACGTAACTCAATCACAAGTCACGTATTTTCTTAGCTAGTGGTACTGGTAACGCATTCAAATCCTCGAAATACTTGTTAATATATGGGTTTTATAATCGACGTTTCCCTACATTCACTGGCTTGTAAAGTCAGCAATTAAAACTACAAAACGGTGCCGGTTATATGTACGGGTTTATCAAGCATTATAAAATGTAAGGCAAACATCTAGCCCAAATCAACGGCTTTTACCAAAATTAACACAAATTAAATGCTACTTATATAATATCTATTAATTGATCCAATCAAATTAAGGTCAACAAAAGAAATGGAATTCGATGTTGAGGCAAACTGATCAAACCAGTAATTGCTGTGAGTCAATTGGAGAAAATTAGCTGAGAGCAGATACGAACGTTATGCGAAATCGAAGTAACCGAGTCAAATAAAAATCTTGCTGTAAGGTGATTAAAATTTTCAGACGTTTTATCATGATTGCAATTTTTTAGCTGTGCTGTTCAAATTACGTTAAATGAGATTTTACAGAATAGTAGGATTCCTTTGCCTAGGAGATCTGGGTAGAAAAGGATTCTTTCACTAAAAAATTAGTAGTAATAGTTTACGCGCGGTAGAAGTGAAAACTTGAAATGAAATATTTAATAAAAATATTTCATGACAAATGATTTATTTAATATGACCATTTTCAATCACAAGTGCGGCAAAAATTATAAGACAAAAAATTAATTTTATACCAAATAAATGTTACAAGAACTATTCTATGGAAATAGACACGGCGTACAATGATAAATGTATTTTAATTTTCTTTATTCGGTATATTAGTTGCATTATATTAGAATTATTTATTCTAATATATTATCTAATTAATAAAAATGACTATTTTGATTATTTTTAACTATATACTATACTGCTAATATTGAATTCGCTTTTTATAGTGTAAATTATAATATTTGTCGAAATATTAATTATGGATTCGAACTTTACATGCTAATGGTGCTTCATTTTTGTTATTTTCATTTTCTTACATATTGAAAATTGAATGAGGACTTGAATAGTAGGTATAATTATTTTATTTAGCTACTGTATTTTAGGATATGTTTTACCTTGAGGTCAAATATAATTTTGAGGAGCAATAGTTATTACCTACCAATCTTTTATCTGCTATTCCTTATTTAGGAACAATATTAGCAAAATTGAGTTTGATGGAGATTTACTGTTTATAATGCTACATTTATTATTTTAATATTTACCTACTGGGTAGGTAATTATTAAAATAATAAATATAGCATTAGTAACCAAATAGATTTTTTTTTAAATTTTAAAATTAAAATTTTCGTATTTTTAAAAATTACTAAAAAAGGGTTTGAAATAATAGATTTTCTCACAAAAGAAGGGAACTTGAAAAAAAAAGGAAAAAAAAAGCAGGACCAAAGCCAAGACGCGAACCACGGAACTCCAATATCACGCCCGACTGACATACCACCTGAGCTATAACGACCGTTAGTGATTTGTCGAAATTTACCTTCTTATATTGTAGCAGTTTTTTATTGCCTGAAAACATGGACAAAAGGACATTTTCTAAAAATAAATCCAAGCGTTCGTCGCTAAAATCGTTGGAACCGTATAATTTACTCATCTGGTTCGGTTCTATAAATATTTACATATATAAAAATTATAAATTAAAATGAAAAGATAAATATACATAAATATCAATAAAATAAAATAAATACAAAATAATATTATATTATTACTGTTATTATTATTATTATAAGTTGTGGTTCGGTGAAGCTGCAACCTAATGGACCATGATCTGAAATTTTTATGAAAAGAAGTGGCTGACGTCAATTGTTATTATTCTTATTATTTTTTCATTACTGCCTTTTTCAACACAACACAACATCACAAGATATTTGTAACTGCAAAAAAGAAAACTACGTATAAGTAAGTAAATCAGTAATATAGTGTTATGTATGATTCAGACTAAATAAAGGTTCCTAAAAATAGACGTAGATAAAGAAATTGCATAAAAAATTACTCAAATAAAAATGCAATAAACTTGTTAATTTTATAGGTACTTAGTAAAATATTAAAATAATAAGTTTTTTAGGATATTTATGTAAAACATAAAGGCTATAATATTATGTTCTAACTACGTTCACGCTTGCGCATATAAAACCGCGGAATTTCACTAGTTTTATTATCAAAATAATAATTGACAACCCTACCCTAAGTTTGCCTTGATTTTACCAACTCAAACTCGTTTTAGGAGATCAAAACGTAGAGAGAAAGATAGGAGACTATTTTTTATTTAATATGGTTCATCAAATCCGTAAAAATAGTTTAAAATACTCACACAATAAAATTTTGAAGTGCAGGTAAAATATCAGCGACCAACATTTGCACAATTCTGACGTTCACAGACGTTTCACAACTTTTTGCCAGAACCAAAAGTAAGCGCTGGCATTGCGACAAAAATTGTACCATAAATAATAATACTAATAATAATAATAATGATTATTAATTAGGCGTAGGGAAGTGACGACCCCATCGCCCGCTGACGAAACAGTTAAGTGACAAAACTGCTACGTCGGTGCAGTCAGTCTGCGCCTTGCCAAGAGGTGTGAGCGCCGTGCCTCGGCAGTACTCAGGGTGCAAAGGCCCGTTTGTGCTTACGGCCGTACAATGATACAATGAAACGGTGCCGGGCCTGGGCGTCTCCCGTTAATTGACGCCCAAAAATGGATGATGGATATGAGTAGAAAGCGTATAGGGCCGCTGACTGGGGGTCGCCGGGGCGCGTCTGGAGCTGGCGCTGGACGCGGCAGCATGTGCGCCGCCAGCCGAGCGCGAGGAGCTGCAAGATCACCTAACAGCCCCCCGCATCCATCATCCCCACCAGACGGCTTGATGTCGGCAGGGTCCTCTCGGACTCGGCAAGCGGCATCCGCCGCTGGTGGAGTGCGCCGCATGCGTTGGACAAGGGATATGAACGCAAACGCATTGCGGGCGTACTACAGGGCGAAAGGAGAAGAAACTGCGGGGATAGCGTATCGGGCTCGGATGCATTGCTTTTTTGCTGAGCTGGAGCCGTCTATTCCCGTCACGGAACAAAACCCGGCAGACCGAGTTCGGTACATCATGCGCTCGAAAATATTTGATGATGCCGAGCTTGAACGACTACGACGTGAGGCCATTCCCTCATCGAATGAATTGGCTACGGCTGGGGATGCTCCTCAGGCGAAAGACCAGCTGCCACGCGTAGAAGCCGCCATGGATCTTCCAGATGTGGTTGATTCAGACGATGATGAAATGGTCTCCCACGAACTAGAGCAAATGAGGAGTATATTGGAAGAGGCGATTTTGGAAACGCGCAGCATGCCTCTCGAAAATCGACCGCGACTTCCCGCATACCCCTAACAAGCGAAATCGGGCTGTCGTGAGGGCTCTTAACCCAATGCTGGTAACCTATTTGGAAGCCAGCCGGGACCTTTGCGAGACGGACTCAGTTTTTTTGGCGCCGCAGTGGCAGCTTGCCGTATTACTGGCGCCAAACTTCCCATGGCTGGACGCGCTACTAAACAAAGTAGCGCCATCCCAGCCTGGAGAAAAAGAATTGAGGACCGTATCGCAAGGGCCCTTATCGGCAGACTGATAAGCTTCAGGTCGGGTAATAATAGACCGAGGGTTATGCGCACCGTTAGAATGGCGTTTGCTGGGACAAATATAAGTTTGTCCCAGCCGGATATCACGCAGAAACTAACGGAGCGCATAGACGACCTGAAGCAAAAGATTGCTACATGGGGGAAGCGGATTCGCCGATTTACTGAGAGGTCAAGGCGGTTCAACCAGAATCGTCTCTTCCAGAGTGATCAGAAGAAGCTCTACAAATCATTGGAGCAACCAGAGGTATGTGGAGCGGGCCCAGGACCGGATCAGGCTAACACTGTCGCATTTTGGCGTGGCCTGTGGTCAGAGCCCGTAAACCACAGCGAGGGCCCTTGGACGGAAGTTGTGGCGAGTCAGTGTGCGAGTATTACGCCCATGGACCCCGTCATCATAACGCCGGATGACGTAGCTGAGGCGGTCCGTAGAGCCCCGAACTGAAAAAGCCCGGGACTCGACGGACTGCATCACTACTGGCTGAAGGGGTTCATGGTGTTGTCACGCTGTGCTCGCCCGTCAGTTTCAAGAGGCTCTCAACCAGAAGTCGCTCCCTAGCCTCTTCACTACTGGGATCACTCATTTGGTTCCTAAAGACCAGGTTACCACAGACCCGAGCAAATACCGCCCCATTACGTGTCTACCCACCATATATAAGACACTGACATCCATTTTGAGCGCGAGAATCACTCGTCACCTGGAGCTAAATCAGGTGATGTCACGCGCTTAAAATGGATGTCGGGGCGGTGGTCGTGGAACTAAGGAACCACTCCTCATTGACGCGGTCATTGGCAAAGTGGTGAAACGCAACCGTCGGAATTTCTCCGCCGCCTGGATAGACTACAGAAAGGCATTCGACTCGGTGCCCCATACATGGCTAAAGAGAGTTCTCGAGCTGTACAAGATAGACTGTACAGTGAGAGACTTCCTCGAGCAGTGTATGGGGCAGTGGAGTACGATCCTTTGTCATCTGGGTGAGCGGATGATGGCTGCGGAGAACCACATAAGGATAAGAAGGGGTATCTTCCAGGGCGATTGTCTGAGTCCAATATGGTTCTGCCTCTCCCTGAACCCTCTCAGTACTTTACTGGAGGACTCCGGGAGGGGATTTCAGCTTCGGAAAGCAGGTACAAAAGTGACCCACCTTTTCTATATGGATGACCTCCAGTTATTCGCCTCCAGTCGCTCCCATCTTATGGAATTGCTAAACATCACTTGTGAATTTAGCAATTCTATTGGAATGGAGCTGGGAACGGATAAGTGTGCGGTCCTCCATGTTGAAAGGGGAAGGGTTGCTAACTCTAAGAGCATAGACTTATCTATGCCCGTCAACTTAAGGACCCTTTCCGAGGCTGAAACATACCGATACCTGGGTATGTCACAGAACATCGGTATCAATGAGGCTGGTATGAAACAGTCAGTTTGCGACGTGTTTTATGCACGCTTGACCAAAGTGCTTAACAGCCTTTTGTCCGGTGTGAATAAGACACACGCATATAATGGCTGGGTCATTCCTGTCCTCATATATACCTTTGGCATACTCAGGTGGACTCAGACTGAACTTAACGCCCTGGATAGAAATGTCCGCACTACCATGACGTACAAGGCTCTACATGAGCCTTTCGTAGACACAGTAGCCTCCCTCCACTGGCTACGCTTTGGTGATCTCTTCGGGGAAACCGAGGGCTTTGTCTGTGCAATACAGGATCAGGTTATTAAGACCAACAACTATCGGAGATACATCTTAAAGGATGGCACCGTGGACATCTGTCAAGCTTGTCGCCATCCCGGTGAGTCACTTAGGCATGTCATCTCCGGTTGTTCGGCGCTTTCTAACTCTGAGTACTTGCACAGGCACAACCTAGTAGCCAGAATTCTTCACCAGGAGCTCGCTCTGAAATACGGTCTCGTGGATCGGAAATTGCCGTATTACAAGTACTTACCGGAAGCCGTGCTCGAAAATGATCGCGCCAGGCTCTATTGGTACCGAGCCATCATCACAGACAGGACTATTCTTGCGAATAAGCCTGATATTGTGCTGATGGACCGGGCACAGTCAAGGATATTTTTGGTCGACATTACCATTCCGTATGACGAGAACCTCGTGAAAGCCGAAACAGACAAGCAAACAAAATATCTGGACCTGGCTCACGAGGTGACCGACATGTGGGGTGGTCTGCCGACTAAAGTTATTCCTGTAGTCGTCTCTGCAAGCGGGCTAATCCCAGTCAGCCTCTCGGGTCATCTGAGGCGACTGGGACTACGTGGCGGACCGCTCCGGGCTCAAATGCAGAAGGCGGTGCTCATCGATACCGCCCGCATCGTCCGCCGGTTTCTTTCCCTTTCCCCCTAACCCTCGGCCGTTCTGTCTCCCCTGCCGAGGGCCTCCATCTGGTTGGGCTTTTATTTATTTATGTATTTTTATATTTATTTTATGTTATTGATATTTATGTATATTTATCTTTTCATTTTCATTTATAATTATACCGAGTGCTTCAAAAAAATGTATACTTTAAACTATTGTAGTTTTTCCGCTCTACAAGGCTAATGTTATATTTCTTCGCCAGGTGCCAGCATAATAGTCCCTCTATGTTATATTATCAGTTGGAATTTGTAATATCAACATGGGGGACGTACGTTTGAGTTTTGAAGAACGTAAGCAGGTTATTAAGTGGTACTGGAAGTTTGAGAATGTAAATGAAGTTTAAAGACAGTGGAGAAGGGAGTATGATACAGAACCACCTTCAAGATTAACAATTACACGCATACGAGACAAATTCGGAGTTCATGGAACAGTGTGTGATGTGCATAAAGGTCATTCAGGTCGGCCTGGAACAGCTACAAGCGTGGTGTGGTTTGTCTTCAAGGGGACTCATTGGACCTTTTCGATTTGAAGGCACTGTAACTGGTATTAATTACCTAACAATGCTTGCTGATTCCATATTTCCTGCCATTCGTGCATTATACGGTAATGATGATTTTTATTTTCAACAAGATGGTGCTCCGCCGCACTATCACAGGGACGTACGAGCTTACCTGGATCAAAATTTGTCGGGCCAGTGGATAGGATGTAGGAGGCCAATCGAGTTTCCAGCACGCTCTCCAGACCTTACACCACTGGATTTCTTCTTGTGAAGCACAGTAAAAGATGAGGTGTACAAACGTAAACCACGTAACCTAGACATTCTTTGGAATGAGATTTAAGCAGTGTGTAGAGAAATCTCATTGGACGTTTTGATACGATGTACAGAATCTGTGGTGACTCGTACTCAGAATTGTATTGATGCTGCAGGTCACCAATTTGAACAGTATTAACATTTGTTCTTTATGTTTCATTTACATTGGACTTTCAGCTTTCTATTTTCCTGAAATTTAACTTTGTAGAACGGTAAATAAATTTTCTATGGAAGTTCAAAGTGTGTATATTTTTTTTTTTGAAGCACCCGGTATATTTATAAAACCCAACCAGATGAGAAAACTATACAGATACCCCACAATAATATTAATAATAATAATACTAATAATAATACTAATAATAATAATAATAATAATAATAATAATATATATTGGAAGGAAGGAATAAATATAATATTGGAAGAGGCGATTTTGGAAACGCGCAGCACCCCTCTCGAAAATCGACCGCGACTTCCCCGCATACCCCTAAGCAAGCGAAATCGGGCTGTCGTGAGGGCTCTTAACCCAATGCTGGTGACCTATTTGGAAGCCAGCCAGGACCTTTGCGAGACGGACTCAATTCTCTTTGGCGCCGCAGTGGCAGTTTGCCGTATTATTGGCGCCAAACTTCCCATGGCTGGACGCGCTACTAAACAAAGTAGCGCCATCCCAGCCTGGAGAAAAAGAATCGAGGACCGTATCGCAAAGGCTAGGGCCCTTATCGGCAGACTGACAAGCTTCAGGTCGGGTAATAATAGACCGAGGATTATGCGCACCGTTAGGATGGCGTTTGCTGGGACAAATATCAGTTTGTCCCAGCCGGATATCATGCAGAAACTAACGGAGCGCATAGACGACCTGAAGCAAAAGATCGCTGCTTGGGGGAAGCGGATTCGACGATTTACCGAGAGGTCAAGGCGGTTCAACCAGAATCGTCTCTTCCAGAGTGATCAGAAGAGGCTCTATAAATCATTGGAGCGACCAAAGGTATGTGGAGCGGGCCAAGGACCGGATCAGGCTGACATTATCGCATTCTGGCGTGGCCTGTGGTCAGAGCCCGTAAACCACAGCGAGGGCCCTTGGATGGAAGTTGTGGCGAGCCAGGGTGCGAGTGTTACGCCTATGGACCCCATCACCATAACGCCGGAAGACGTGGCTGAGGCGGTCCGTAGGGCCCCGAACTGGAAATGTCCGGGGCTCGACGGGTTGCATCATTACTGGCTGAAGGGGTTCATAGTGTGTCACGCTGTGCTCGCCCGACAGTTTCAAGAGGCTCTCGACCAGAAGTCGCTCCCGAGCCTCTTCACTACTGGGATCACTCACTTGGTTCCTAAAGATCAGGATACCACAGACCCGAGCAAATACCGCCCCATCACGTGTCTACCCACCATATATAAGACACTGACATCCATTTTGAGCGCGAGAATCACTCGGCACCTGGAGCTAAACCAGGTGATGTCACGCGCTCAAAATGGATGTCGGGGCGGTGGTCGTGGAACCAAGGAACCACTCCTCATTGACGCGGTCATAGGCAAAGTGGTGAAACGCAACCGTCGGAACTTCTCTGCCGCCTGGATAGACTACAGAAAGGCGTTCGACTCGGTGCCCCATACATGGCTAAAGAGGGTCCTCGAGCTGTACAAGATTGACTGTACAGTTAGAGACTTCCTCGAGCAGTGTATGGGGCAGTGGAGTACGATCCTTTGTCATCTGGGCGAGCGGATGATGGCTGCGGAGCACCACATAAGGATAAGAAGGGGTATCTTCCAGGGCGATTGTCTGAGTCCAATCTGGTTCTGCCTCTCTCTGAACCCTCTCAGTACCTTACTGGAGGGCTCCGGGAGGGGATTTCAGCTTAGGAAAGGAGGTACAAAAGTGACCCACCTTTTCTATATGGATGACCTCAAATTATTCGCCTCCAGTCGCTCCCATCTTATGGAACTGCTAAACATCACTTGTGAATTTAGCAGTTCTATTGGAATGGAGCTGGGAACGGATAAGTGTGCGGTCCTCCATGTTGAGAGGGGGAGGGTTGCTAACTCTGAGGGCATAGACTTCTCTATGCCCGTTAACTTAAGGACCCTTTCCGAGGCTGAAACATACCGATACCTGGGTATGTCACAGAACATCGGTATCGATGAGGCTGGTATGAAACAGTCAGTTTGCGACGTGTTTTATGCACGCTTGACCAAAGTGCTTAACAGCCTTTTGTCCGGTGTGAATAAGACACACGCATATAACGGCTGGGTCATGCCTGTCCTCATGTATACCTTTGGCATACTCAGGTGGACTCAGACTGAACTTAACGCCCTGGATAGAAAAGTCCGCACTACCATGACGTCCCACAGGATGCATCATCCGAGATCGTCGGTAATGAGGCTGTACTTGCCGCGAAAGCATGGTGGGCGTGGCTTCTTGAGCGCGCTCACCATGCATAATCGCGAAGTGTGCAGCCTCCGTAATTACTTCCTGACGAGATCGGATGATCCATTCTATAATGACGTCATTTCTAGTGATAAAGGGCTTACCCCTCTATCCTTAGCCCACGAGCAATGGCAGGACCCAGCAGTGCTTAGCATTTCCGATCGGGAGACCGTATGGAAGGAGAAAGAGCTCCACGGGAGGTACTACAGGGCTCTTCATGAGCCCTTCGTAGATACAGTCGCCTCCCTCAACTGGCTACGTTTCGGTGACCTCTTCGGGGAAACCGAGGGTTTTGTCTGTGCAATACAGGATCAGGTTATTAAGACCAACAACTATCGGAGATACATCCTAAAGGATGGCACCGTCGACGTCTGTCGAGCTTGTCGCCATCCCGGTGAGTCACTTAGGCATGTCATCTCCGGTTGTTCGGCGCTTTCTAACTCTGAGTACTTGCACAGGCACAACCTAGTAGCCAGAATTCTACACCAGGAGCTCGCTCTGAAATACGGTCTCGTGGACCGGAAATTGCCGTATTACAAGTACTTGCCGGAAGCCGTGCTCGAAAATGACCGCGCCAGACTCTACTGGGACCGGGCCATCATCACAGACAGGACTATTCTTGCGAATAAGCCTGATATTGTGCTGATGGACCGGGCACAGTCAAGGATATTTTTGGTCGATATTACCATCCCGTATGACGAGAACCTCGTGAAAGCCGAAACAGATAAGCGATCAAAATATCTGGACCTGGCTCACGAGGTGACCGACATGTGGGGTGGTCTGCCGACCGAAATTATTCCTGTAGTCGTCTCTGCAAACGGGCTAATCCCAGTTAGCCTCTCTGGTCATCTGAGGCGACTGGGACTCCGTCACGGACCGCTCCGGGCTCAAATGCAGAAGGCGGTGCTCCTTGATACTGCCCGCATCGTCCGCCGGTTTCTTTCCCTTTCCCCCTAACCCTTGGCCGTTTGGTCTCCCCTGCCGAGGGCTTCCATCTGGTTGGGCTTTTATTTATTTATGTATTTTTGTATTTATTTTATTTTATTGATATTTATGTATATTTATCTTTTCATTTTCATTTTCATTTATAATTATATATTTATACATCCCAACCAGATGAGAAAACTATATAGATATCCCATAATAATAATAATAATAATAATAATATTATATAATATAATAAAATAAATACAAAGGCGTAGGGAAGTGACGACCCCATCGCCCGCTGATGTAACGGTTATGTGACAAAACCGCTACGTCAGCGCAGTCAGTCAGCACCTTGCCAAGAGGTGTTAGTGCCGTGCCTCGGCAAAAATTGAAGGTGCCAAGGCCCGCTTGTGCACATGGCCTAACCATGAAACGGCGCCGGGTCTGGGCGTCTCCCGCTAAATGACGCCCTAAAATGGATGATGGAATCAAATGGAACGCGCAAAGGGCCGCTGCCTGGAGGTCGCCAGGGCGCGTCTGGAGCTGGCGCTGGACGCGACAGCATGCGAACCGCCAGCCGAGCGCGAGGTGCTGCACGACCACCCAGCAGCTCCTCGCATCCATCATCCCCACCAGCTGGCTTGGTGTCGGCAGGGTCTTCGCGGGCTCAGCAATCGGCACCCGCCACTGGTGCAGTA